>CM076584.1:179576806-180130387 GCA_034641835.2 Pinus albicaulis
CGATCTCGCAATCACAATCGGAGAAAAATACAATGGGTTGATTGAAAAGGCCGCATCAAACTTTCTGATGTGATCAGGCCTTATACATATAAACTCCACCCTTTCATTACATATGAATTTTCACCCAGGACCAAGTGTTAAAGATCCTGGGCGCCAATCGCATCGCAATGTTTCAAATGGGTTGATTGAAAGACCAGGCTCGATGGCCCGATTGCGATTGGCCTTTGTTTTAATACGCCCTAGGCATATTACATTCTGTAAAGTCCAAAGGCCCCGCAGTCGGGCACCTATCCACCTTTTATATATTTTCCGCCCCCCAAAGCATAAAACCTTTGTTTTTATTCCAAAGTTTGAGTTTTCATATATCCCAAAGGTTTTTCCGCTGATCATTCTAAAACAAATCCCCGCCGTTGATCGAAAGCCGATCAAGCGGCCAGCGCTCCATCGCATCGCAAATTTTTCATCGCATACATTTGTTACCACCCCTGATTGCTGAACCCCCGATTTGTTCTCCACTGTTGTTCTACTTATTAGATCGACAGTCTGCGCCACATCGCATCGCATGTTTGAATCGGTCCGTCTGCTCATCACCCTCGATTGTGATCCGCCGATTGAATCCGGACCGTCCACGTGTCCAGATCGGACGGCCCAAAATCCCTCCGACTTTTTCTTTCCCACGCCATTTTTAAACCTCCTCTTTGCAGATCTCCACCGTTGGATGCTTTCATCCAACGACTACGCTCTTTCCCACCTTCTGAAGCAGTCAAACCTAAAAACATAGGATTTCTTAATTGTTTTATGTTTTATGCAGGTTTTAAAATGGTTTCCACCGTTATATTGAAGAAAGGCCAGGGGTCGAGAATGAAAATTCCCGTGCCTTTATTCCATGAAGAGAACCATTCATAGGGTTCCGTTCTACGTTTTATCAAAGCTCCACAGGCATTGATGCCTATGAAGGCCCTGCACGGCCCTGCACATTGACAAGACACTGTTTTATTAAGAAACACGGTTAAAGAGTATCAGTTTTGAAGACATAGCACAGCAGAATGAAGATTGAAGACAGATTTTGGAATTACGGCTAATAATTCTTATCAAAAGCCTAATTCCCATAATTAAAACACAATTAAAAGAAATCATAAGTGTTTAAACAGACAGGCAGCCCTCCACCACCACATTTGAGGCAAATTGATTTCTCAGCTACCATAAGCACCACCTGTTGCCTCAAAGCATTCAAACAGAGGCTGAACTTATTGCAGAATCAGATATTTTGCCTCAATGTAGCCAGGGAGTTACTTCTGTAAGGAAATAAATGCAGAAATATCTGTAGAGTTACTCCAAACATTACGCAGAGCCTCAAAGTCAATAAAAGCTCCCACCGAGCGTAATTCATAAATGTAAAACAATTAATGCAGACAGAATGTTTTGTAAACTTATCCATCGAGCCCCTTAAAGGCCGAGAAGTCTTGAATCTGTATTAATTGTTCTTAAGATCTTTTATTAGATCTCACCTCCTCATCCTTCTATAAATACCTCTGTAGAATATGAGAAACTGTTGGTTGACTATGTTGCTAAGAATTGTTATGTAACTGAGCTTGAAACTTCTGATTGTAAATATTATTCACTGGCCCTTGAAGCTCTGTTTGTAATAGATAAGTTAGGCTGAATAGTGAAGATGATTGCTAAACTGAAACACTGGACTTGAAGAATGTAACTGGTTTGACATCAATAACAAGCTGTTTCTTGGGATCTTGGTCTATATTACTGGTGAAGTGCCCCTTTCTTTGTTATTGTTTTTTCCTTCTATGTATGCCATATTGTTCACTATTCTCTGATAAAGAATAACATTTAAAGAGTTAGGATTTACTTTTTATCAGTTCCCTTCTCTAACTGAAAATATTTATCTTAATGTTTTCCTCTTATTTGTTTATTTAAGAATGATTCAATACAGTTTAAGCAATTAGGAATGTTGGAGTTCCCTCATCCTACTATTTTATTTAAACATTGTTCTTGAAAGTTATTTTCCTTATTTTCTTATTAAAGTTAGACTAGAAAGTGACGGTTTGCCCTGTTTCTAGCTTCTATTCTCCAAAGGCAGATTCTGAAAGTTTCCCTTGGTGTTGGCTGAAAGCAGACTAGGTTTAAAAGTACTTTATCTGATCTTAAGATGCACTTTGTTTTCTCTTATATGTTTTCACACTTTCTAAAAGTAATCATGTGGATTACTGGATTATTTTTCAATTAAGATGCTTTAATAAAAACTTTCCCTAGAAGTCAATGGTTGGCCCTACACTTGGTTGGTTTTAAATAATTACTTAAGAGGATTTTTCTTGTTTGGACTGACTATAAATCCCTTGTGAAATTATTATCAGTTTCCACCCCTCCAACACTTTATTGTTTCCATTCCATCATTTCAATCTCAATGATTTTGTGACATAGATGACTTGCCCCTTGGATCACTCTTGATGTTGTTGTTCAATTAAATCCCTGATATGACTCCATAGTCCAGTGGACTAAAAACCAACATTATATCTATCTTTTAACCTAGCTGTTCTATCCACTTGCAACTTCTCACCTTTGAAACTCTTTGCACTTAGAACTTTCCCCTCAAAACAGTATTCATGCTCAATCATCCAAAAATAAACAAAACCCTTGGCTTTCATAACTAGCCTAATATCATTACCCTAAAATTCAAAGAAAAATCCATCTTTGCACTTATTGGAGAGATCCCTCTCCGGATTCAGGAGGGCTAGATTCTAGAATCCCAAAGTTGGTTGAAACGATGTTGTTTTTGTGATCAAAATTTTCCAATCTTTTTGATTATAGATTCCTAACACGTTCAATAAATTTGGTTGCCTCAGATAGTAAATGTGTGGATTTTGTCTATGTAATCAGATGAGGTATGGCAATATCAGGTGGCGGTGCACTAGGGGTTAGATCGATGGAGTGCTTGTCGTGATAGTGTAAAGGAACCTCTGTGGGTGAGGAGTAAATGTCCTCGTATTCCTCCATGAATTTTTCCATCTGCTACAGCCATGAAGGTGAGTTCTATTTCGAGGTTGTGGACACAATCTTCTTCTTTCCTTGTGAGCGAGTTATAAGGAAAATACATTTCCTTGTTTGGGAAACAATCTTACTGCGTTGTTTTGCAATAGTCAAGGAGATATGAGGAGGCATTAATAACAATAGAATGAGGCCTAGAATCATACAGAGCATGTGACCTCCACAAGTATGGCTAGCCCAATAATACATCAGCTACATCAATAGGAGAAACATCACACAATACCTCATTCGTGAATGGCTTGATGATGTACGGCGACACTGTTGATGGATGCACATATCTCTCCCTATGTGAAGCCACCCAATGGTATACGGCTGTGAGTGTGTGATGGTTGGTAGGCCAATCCGCTTCATGACCTATATTGAAATGAAGTTCCTTTGGCTTCCGCTATCGACACGAAATTGTAGTGGAGAACCCTTCACCTACATCTTCAAATGGAAGAGGAGCACCCCCTCCTCTGGATCCTCGAGATCCTCCCTATGGAGCTTGGTAGTGGAAAAAATTTCACTGGGGTCCACATCAATGATCTGCTTCCATTTTTCATATCCCTTGTCTGATGTTGGCTCAGGATCAGAAAATGCATCTAATTCGGGTGCCTTCATTTCGATAACGAGCGACTTTTTGGCCCGACACTATGTTGTGATATGAGTGGGGCTTTTGTGGAATTCACACCACTTCCCCATGTCCTTATTTGGATTTGTGGTGGTGTTTCAAGTTTCCCCACTTTGGTTCTTCCGCTTGTTTTTTGGTTCAGGGGCTCCTTTCCCTGACTTCGGATTCACGGATCCAAAGTCTCTCTTCTTCTGCTTAAATTTATGCTCAATCTTGGCGACATAGCGATATGATGTGCTAGGAAAGGTAATGTCGAGGAACTCCATTTCCTACTGAATGTGTCTATGCAGATGGCTACAATACTTGAGCACCAAATTTCTCTCCAAATTTTTAATACCCAACTTTGTGCGCAGGGTATGGAACAAACTCATTAGTTCGTGCACATCTTGATCCCTTTGCTGCCACAACATGGTCCATTGGATGTAGCTGTCCTCATAGCTCTCCATGGGGTAGTATTTTTCCTTGATGCCGTCTTAGAATGAATTCCAAGTGGGTGCGGTTGAGAACAGAGAGGGTTCACCTTCGTTCTTTTGCTCACAGTAGGTTTTCCACCAGTCTTTGACATGGGGGGTGGCTTTGAGAAGTGAAAAAATAATCTTTTCTTGGTCAGAGACATCATGGACCGAGAAATACCCTTCTAGAAAATTCAACCATCTATCTACAATGTCTACATCTATCTGGCCTTCAAATACAGGAATGTCAAAGTTTACATGTACCTTGAAGGGAGTGGTGCCTCCAGAGTGGTTGTTGGAAGTAGATGCATCGTAAGTGGGCAGCTGTTGAAGGATCTGAGCAAAGTTATCCATCATTGCATTCCTTTGTTTCTCGAGGGCCTCCTCGAGAAATAATTTGATAGGATCTCCTGCTCCATTTTCTTTATTTTATTCTGCCATGGGAGGTCGTTGGGGTTTGCGAGGCTAATCTTGCAAGGGTTCAACCAGATTGAGCCCTAACTCCTTTTACCCTGACCTCGTTGGGGATATACAACGAAAAACAAAGAAAGAGTAGACCACTTTGATACCGATGATCTGGATTTATGTAAGAACGCAATAAAATAAAGAAATAGACATAAACATAGAGATGCAATGGAAATAATACTTCATTTCATTAATATCAAATAACTGAAATATGTTTACAGATAGAATGTAAATAAACTAGCTAAGGCGATGGTAGCTTATCTCTGAGATGAGATGTGGTAGATACATTCCTTTGAACTGTGTTACAATGAGGCTCAAAGGTCTATTTATTGTTGAGAAACAATGCAAAACCCGAAACGTCCAAAAACCTAACCCTAGGAGATCAAGTGCCAAAACTGGGGGTCCCGTTTGGGTAAATTGGTGTTTCAACTTCCTGGGGACATAACTTTGGCATCAAATCTTGGTTTGATGTGCTCAATAGCTCCTTGGAAATATATATCTGAGGAATAAAAATTTTGGTGTGGGAAAAATTGATGCATTTATTGACTTTTCTCTCGATTTTTCCAAAAACGTTGTTTATGGCTTCAAAACGGCTCCGGAAGTTCAGGACCCAAAAAACTGCTAAAAATAGTAAGTTGTGCTAAAAGTGGAAGACTGTAAGAATTTATGATTCAGGTCCAAATGGAATAGGTGGGTGGCCACTAATATACACCTAGATCATTCTTGCTTCCTTAAGAAGCAATGGTCCCCATTGTGTTAAGTTCCTCCATGAGAGGCAAATTCTGTTGAACTTGGTATTGGATTTGTCCAGAGAGTCGTGGACATGGTGGTGGATATGCTGGCAGACGTGCTGGGGACATGTTCGATTCTATGGATGAGAAGAAAATGTCCTCGTATTCCTACATGAATTTTTCCATTTATTGCAGCTTTGCAGGGGAGCTCTGTTTCGAGGTTGTGGCCACAATCTTCTTCTTTCCTTGTGATCGAGTTGTAAGGAAAATAATTTTCCTGGTTTGGGAAACAATATTATTGTGTTGTTTTGCAATATTCAAGGAGATAGCAGGAGATGGTACTACCTCCGGTATCCTATAGAATTTATTTACCAAAGTAATAACAACAGAATGAGACCTAGACTCATACCCAACATGTCGCCTCCACAAGTATGGATGGCCCAATAATAAATTTGCTACATCAAGAGGAGCAACATCACACAATACCTCATCTGTGAATGGCTTGATGTTGTATGGAAGGAGACACTGTTGGTGAGTGCACAAATCTCTCCCTGGGCGAAGCCACCCGATGGTGTATGGTTGTGGGTGTACGATGATTGGTAGGCCGAGCCGTTTCATGACCTTTACTGAAATGAGGTTCTTTTGGCTTCCATTATCGACAAGAAATTGTGGTGGAGAACCCTTCACCCACATCTGTGAATGGAATAGGAACTCCCCCTCCTCTGGATCCTCCCTCTAGAGCTTGGTGGTGCAAAAATGGCACTGGGGTCTGCATCAATGATCTGCTTCCCTTTTTCATCTCCCTTGTCTTCTTTTGGCTCAAGATCAGAACATGCATCTAATTCGGGTGCCTTTAGTTCGACCATGAGCGACTGATTGGCCCAACACTCTGTTGTGCTATGAGTGGGGATGTTATGGAATTCACACCACTTCCTCATGTCCTTCATTGGATTTGTGGTGGTGTTCTGAGTTTCCCTGCTTTGGATCTGTCCCTTGTTTTGTGGTTCAGGGGTGCCTTTCCCTGGCTTCGGATTCACAGATCCAAAGTCTATTTTCTTCTGCTTAAATTTGTTCTCAATATTGGTGTTATAGCGATGGCCTCCACAAGTATGGATGGCCCAATAATAAATTATCTACATCAAGAGGAGCAACATCACACAATACCTCATCCGTGAATGGCTTGATGTTGTATGGAAGGAGACACTGTTGGTGAATGCACAGATCTCTCCCTGGGCGAAGCCACCTGATGGTATATGGTTGTGGGTGTACAATGATTGGTAGGCCGAGCCGTTTCATGACCTTTACTGAAATGAGGTTCTTTTGGCTTCCGTTATCGATAAGAAATTGTGGTGGAGAACCCTTCACCCACATCTGCGAATGGAATAGGCGCTCCCCCTCCTCTAGATCCTCCCTCTAGAGCTTGGTGGTGCAACAATGGCACTGGGGTCTGCATCAATGATCTGCTTCCCTTTTTCATCTCCCTTGTCTTCTTCTGGCTCAAGATCAGAACATGCATCTGATTTGGGTGCTTTTAGTTCGACCACGAGCGACTGATTGGCCCAACACTCTGTTGTGCTATGAGTGGGGATGTTATGGAATTCACACCACTTCCTCGTGTCCTTCATTGGATTTGTGGTGGTGTTTTGAGTTGGTATGCTTTGGATCTGTCCCTTGTTTTCTGGTTTGGGGGTGCCTTTTCCTGGCTTTGGATTCACGGATCCAAAGTCTCTTTTCTTCTGCTTAAATTTCTGCTCAATCTTGGTGGCATAGCGATATGTTGTGCCAATCAAGGTAATGTCGAGGGACTCAATTTCCTCTTGTCTATTTCGATGCAGATAGCTGCAGTACTTGAGCACCAAATTTCCCTCCGAATCTCTAATACCCAATTTTATGCAGAAGGTATGGAAAAAATTCGTCAGTTCGTGCACATCTTGATCCCTTTTTTGCCGCATCGTGGTCCATTGGATGTACTTTTCCTCATAGCTCCCCACAGGGTAGTATTATTCCTTGATTCCATCTCAAAACAAATTCCAAGTGGGTGCAGACAAGAACAGAGAGGGTTCCCCTTCATCCTTTTTCTCACAGTAGGTTTCCCACTAGTCTTTGACATGGGGGGAAAATTTGAGAAGTGAAAAAATAATCTTTTCTCGGTCAGAGAAATCATGGACCGATCAGAAATACCCTTATAGAAAATTCAGCCATATATCTACAGTGTTTGCATATATCTAGCCTTAAAATACAGGAATGTCAAATTTTACCTGTACCATGAAGGTAGTGGCACCTCCAGAGTGGTTGTTGGATGCAGATGCACCGTAGGTGGGAAGCCGTTGAAGGATCTGAGCAAATCTATCCATAATTGCGTTCCTTTGTTTCTCGAGGGACTCCTCGAGAAATATTTTGATAGGATATTCTTCTCCCTCGTCTTTATTTTCTTCTCCCATGGGAGGCTGTCGGGGTTTGCAAGGCTGATCTTGCAAGGGTTCAACCAGATCGAGCCCTAACTCCTTATACCCTGACCTCTTTGGTGACATGAAAATAAAAACAAAGAAAGAGAAGACCACTCTGATACCACTGATATGGATTGATGCAGGAACTCAATAAAATATAGAAATAGACATAAACACAGAGATGGAGTGGTAATACATCATTTCATTAATATCAAATAACTGAAATACTTTTATAGACAGAATGGAAATAAACTAGCTAGCATGATGGTAGCTTATCTCTGAGAAGAGATGTGGTAGATACATGCCTTTGAACTGTGTTACAATGAGGCTCAAAGGAATATTTATTGTTGATAAACAATGAAAAACCCAAAACCTTCAAAAACCTAACCATAGGATATGAAGCGCCAAAACTGTCGGTCTCGTTTGGGTAAGTTGTTGTTTCAACTTCTCGGGGACATAACTTTGGCATCCGATCTCGGTTTGACGCACTCAATAGCTCGTTAGAAATATCTATCCAAGGAATACAACTTTTTGTGTGAGAAAAATTGATGCATGTACCTAAGTTTCTCCCGATGTTTCCAAAAAACATCATTTATGGCCTCAAAACGACTCTGGAAGTTCAGGACCCGAAAAACTGCTAAAAATAGTAAGTTGTGTTGAAAGTGGAACACTGCAAGAATTTATGGTTTGGGTCCAAATGGAATAGGTGGGTGGCCATCGATATCCACCAGGATCATTCCTCCTTCCTTTAGAAGAAATGGTCCCCATTGCATTAAGTTCCTCCATTAGAGGCAAATTCTGTTGAACGTGATATTGGATTTGTCCAGGATTTCATGGACCTCCTGGCGGACATGCTCACAGACGTTTTGGAAGACGTACTAGACGCATTCAATAAATTTGGTTGCCTCAGATAATATATGTGTGGATTTTGTCTTTGTAATCACATGCGGTATGGAAATATGAGGCGGTGGTGCGCCGGGGCTTAGATCAATGGAATGTGTGTCCTCATAGTGTAAAGGAACTTTTGTGGGTGAGCAGAAAATGTCATTATTCGTCCAGAAATTTGTCCATCTACTGAAGCTGTGTACGGGAGCTATGTTATGAGGCTGTGGCCACAATATTCTTCTTTCCTTGTGAGCAAGTTGTAAGGAAAATAAATTTCCTGGTTTGGGAAACAATCTTAGTGCATTGTTTTTCAATAGTCAAGGAGATAGCAGGAGGCAGTGCTACCTCCGGTATCCTGTACAATTTATTGCCCAAAGTAATCATAATAGAATGAGGCCTAGACTCATATAAAACATGTCACCTCCACAAGTATGGCTGGCCCAATAATACATCAGCTACATCAAGAGGATCAACATCACACAATACCCCATTCGTGAATGGCTTGATGTTGTATGGAAGGCAACATTGTTGGCAGATGAAAAAATCTTTCCCTGGGTGAAACCACCCAATGGTATACGGCTGCGAGTGTGAGATGGTTAGTAGGCTGAGCCACTTCATTACCTCTACTGAAATGAGGTTCTTTTGGCTTCCACTATCGACAAGAAATTACAGTGGAGAACCCTTCACCCACATCTGCGAATGGAAGAGGCTCTCCCCCTCCTATGGATCCTCGGGATCCTCCCTCTAGAGCTTGGTGGTGGCAACAATGACACTGCGGTCCACGTCAATTATCTGCTTCCCTTTTTCATCTCCCTTGTCTACTTTTGGCTCAGGATCAGAACATGCATCTGATTCGGGTGCCTTCAATTCGGCCACCAGCGACTATTTGGCCCAACACTTTGTTGTGTTGCGAGTGGGGCTGTTATGGAATTCACACCACTTCCCCGTGTCCTTCTTCAGATTTTTGATGGTGTTTTAAGTTTGCCTTATTTGGCTATGACCCTTGTTTTTTGGTTCGGGTGTGCCTTTCCCTAGCTTCAAATTCGCGGATCCAAAGTATCTCTTCTTCTGCTTAATCTTGGTGGCATAGCGATATGCCACACCAAGCGAGGTAATGTTGAGGAACTCCGTTTCCTCCTGAATGTGTCTATGTAGAAAGTTGCGATACTTGAGCACTGAATGTCTCTTAAAATCCTTAATACCCAACTTTGTGCACAGGGTATGGAACAAATTCATCAGTTCGTGCACATCTTGATCCCTTTGTTTCCGCAGCATGGTCCATTGGATGTACTTGTCCTCATAGCTCCTCATGGGGTAGTATTGTTCCTTGATGTCATCTCAAAATGAATTCCAAGTGGGTGTAGCCTAGAACAGAGAGGGTTCCCCTTTGTCCTTTTCCTCACAGTAGGTTTCCCACCAGTCTTTGACATTGAGGGTGGCTTTGAGAAGTGAAAAAATAATATTTTCTCTGTCGGAAAAATCATGGACCGAGAAATACTCTTCTAGAAAATTTAGCCATCTATCTATGAGATCTGCATCTATCTAGGCTTCAAATATAGGAATGTCAAAGTTTACTTGTACCTTGAAGGTAGTGGGAACTCCAGAGTGGTTGTTGGATGCAGATGCACCGTAGGTGGGCAGTCATTGAAGGATATAAGCAAAGTTATCCATCATCGAATTCCTTTATTTCTTGAGGGCCTCCTCGAGCAATATTTTGATAGGATCTCCTGCTCCTTGTATTTCTCTTCTTCTTCCATGGGAGGTCATCGGGGTTTGCGAGGTTGACCTTGTAAGGGTTCAACCAGATCGAGCCATAAGTACTCCTTATACCCTGACCTCATTGGGGACATGCAAAGACAAATAAAGAAAGAGTAGACTGCTCTGATACCACTGATCTGGATTTATGCAGGACTGCAATAAAATACATAAATAGACATAAACATAGAGATGCAGCAGAAATAATACTTCACTTCATTAATATCAAGTAACTGAAATATGTTTACATACATAATGGAAATAAACTAGCTAGGGCGATGGTAGCTTATCTCTGAGAAGAGATGTGGTGGATACATGCCTCTAAACTGTGTTACAATGAGTCTCAAAGGCATATTTATTGTTGAGAAACAATGCAAAACCCGAAACATCCAAAAACCTATCCTTAGGAGATGAAGTGCCAAAACTGTGGGTCTCGTTTGGGTAAATTGGTGTTTCAACTTCCCAGGGACATAAATTTGGTATCTGATCTCCGTTTGATGCGCTTAATAGCTCGTTAGAAATATCTATCCGAGGACTAAAAATTTTGGTGTGAGAAACATTATTCCATGGACCAATGTTGCTCCTGGGTTTCCCAAAAAATGTCGTCTAGGATCTCAAAATGGCTCTCGAAGTTCAAGACTTGAAAAACATCTAAAAATAGTAATTTTTGCTGAAAGTGGAACACTGCAAGAATTGATGGTGTGGGTCCAAATGGAATAGATGGGTGGACATTGATATCCACCTAGATCATTCCTCCTTCCTTAAGAATCAATGGTCCCCATTGCGTAAAATTCCTCCATGAGAGGAAAATTCTGCTGAATTTGGTATTGGATTTGTCCAAGATGTCATGGACCTACTGACGGACATGCTGGCGGGCTTGTTGGAGTACGTACTATATGTGTTCAATAAATTTGGTTGCCCCAGAAAATACATGTGTGTATTATGTCAGTGTAATCAGATGAGGTATGGCAATATTAGGTGGCGGTGCGCCAGGGGTCAGATCGATGGAGTGCTTGTCCAGACAGTGTAAAGGAACCTCTGTGGGTGAGGAGAAAATGTCCTCGTATTCCTCCACGACTTTGTCCATTTGCTACAGCCGTGTAGGGGATATCTGTTTCGAGGCTGTGGCCACAATATTCTTCTTTCCTTGTGAGCGATTTTTAAGGAAAATAAATTTCTTGGTTTGGGAAACAATCTTATGGCTTTATTTTGCAATAGTCAAGGGGATAGCAGGAGGTGGTACTACCTCTGGTGTCCTATACAATTTATTTCCCAAAGTAATAACAATAGAGCGGGGCCTAGACTCATACAAAGCATGTTGCCTCCATAAGTATGGCTGGCCCAATAATGCATCAACTACATCAAGAGGAGAAACATCACACAATACCTCATCCGTGAATGACTTGATGCTCTATGGAATTCACACCACTTCCTTGTGTCCTTCTTTGTAATTTTGGTGGTGTTTGGAGTATCCCCACTATGGCTTTGCCCCTTGTTTTGTGGTTCGGGGGCGACTTTCCCTGGCTTTGGATTCGCGGGTCCAAAGTCTCTCTTCTTCTGCTTAAATTTCTGCTCAATCTTGGCGACATAGCGATATGCCGTGCCAATAGAGGTAATGTCGAGGAACTCCATTTCCTCCTAAATGTGTCTATGCAGACAGCTACGGTACTTGTGCACCAAATTTCTCTCCGAATATTTAATACCCAACTTTGTATGCAGGGTATGGAACAAATTCATTAGTTCGTGCACATCTTGATCCCTTTGTTTCCGCAGCGTGGTCCATTAGATGTACTTGTTCTCATAGCTCCCCACAGGGTAGTATTGTTCCTTGAATCCATCTCAGAACTAATTCCAATTGGGTGTGGCCGAGAACAGAAAGGGTTCCCCTTCTTCCTTTTGCTCACAGAGGTTTCCCACTAGTCTTTGACATGGGGGGCGACTTTGAGAAGTGAAAAAATAACCTTTTCTCGGTCGGAGAAATCATGGACCGAGAAATAAACTTCTATAAAATTCAACCATCTATCTACAACATCTGCATCTATCCGGCCTTCAAATACAGGAATGTCAAAGTTTACTTGTACCTTGAAGGGAGTGGTGCCTCTAGAGTGGTTCTTGGATACAGATGTGTCGTAGGTGGGCAACCATTGAAGGATCTGAGCAAAGTTATCCATCATCACATTCCTTTGTTTCTCGAGGGCCTCCTCAAGCAATATTTTGATAGGATCTATTTCTCCCTCATATTTATTTTCTTCTTCCATGGGAGGTCATCGAGGTTTGTGAGTTTGATCTTGCAAAGGTTCAACCAGATCGAGCCCTAACTCCTTATAACCTGACCTCGTTGGGGACATGCAAAGAAAAAGAAAGAAAGAGCAGACCGCTTTGATACCAATGATCCAGACTTATGCAGGAATGTAATAAAATATAGAAATATACATAAAAACAAAGATGCAGTGGAAATAATACTTCATTTCATTAATATCAAATAACTGAAATATGTTTACATACAAAATGGAAATAAACTAGCTAAGGCGATGGTAGCTTATCTCTTAGAAGAGTTGTGGCAGATAGATGCCTCTGAACTATGTTACAATGAGGCTCGAAGTCCTATTTATTGTTGAGAAACAATGAAAAACCTGAAATGTCCAAAAACCTAACCCTAAGAGATGAAGCGCCAAAATTGTGGGTCCCGTTTGGGTAAATTGGTGTTTCAACTTCCCGGGGACCTAACTTTGGCATCCGATCTCAGTTTGACGCGATCAATAACTCGTTAGAAATATCTATCTGAGGACTACAACTTTTGGTGTGAGAAAAATTAGTCCATGGACCCATGTTTCTCCCGATTTTCCCAAAAAACGTCCTTTAGGGCCTCAAAATGGCTTCCAAAGTTCAGGACCCGAAAAACTGCTAAAAATAGTAAGTTGTGTTGAAAGTGGAACACTGCAAGAATTGATGGTGCGGGTCCAAATGGAATAGGTGGGTGGATACCGATATCCACTTGTATCATGATGACCGTTTTAGAGCAAATCTCCCCATTTCTTGTCCATTTTCCAGATTGGAATGACAATGCTCGATTCTTAAGTGTGTATAGTTGATTTTGTGCCCCTCAACGCCACGAGTTTGATGATACAGCTAAATTCAATAGCTGAGAATCCGCTTCTTCAGCCAATTCCAGGGGTTGAGCTATATGCAGTTTGATCATGTGCCTCTTTTTGCTGTGGGATGTATTATTATTTCTAGATCCTTGCTTGATGCATGTTTCAGGATCTTGTTTTTGCTTCATGTGAGATTATGTCATGCTAATAGGAGGTCCATTGTGAGTGAGAGTTCCTGTAGCGGAACGTCTCGTGGAGATACAAGCCACTCATGTTGAGGTCACATCCTTGTAAGAACATCATCCATGTAAAACTTCCCATTTTCAGCACTATATGAAGCAAACTACCGCATTTTGACACCGAGCTTGGAGACGTAGCCCACACTAGGTGAACTCTGTTATCACCATCTCGTGTTTTTATGTTGCTTATGGTTATCTTGTTTCTCTTCTTTGCAGCATGCACATGTTTTCTTCTATACTATTTTAAAATGAAATTCTGACAACATCATATAAGTAAAAGATCATGGGTAAATCTAGTAGCTGACGGACCCAGATCAAGTGGTATCAGAGCGGTCTTCTTGGTGATGCGAATTGCAAGTGTGAACAACGATTGAATGTGCATCAATGGAGGATGGAAAAGACATGGAAGAGTCCATACTCAGGATGTCAAAAATGGTGGACATTATGTATGAATCTCATGAAAGATGGGAGAAAGAAGAAGCAGAAAGCGATGCTTCATCCACATCTTGCAGTGAATATTCACTGCCCTCACTGTATTCTCATCATTCGAATGAGGAGATCAACCATAGCCTTCAAGAAGATAACGCTGAATTGAAAGTACTTATAAGAGAGGAGAAAGAGGATAAGAAGAGAGTGCAACTTCAATTGCAAGCCACAAAGGCAACCTTGGAAGAACTGAAGCGCAACGACCAAAGCCTTCAAGAAAAAGATGTTGAATTAAGTAGGCTTCTACAAGAAGAGAAAGAGGATAAACAAAGACTGTAGCTTTAGCTACGAGCCACGGAAGAGGCCTTGGAGGAGTTGAAGCACAACAAAGGCTTGAAGAAGCCATCATCACCTATTTCTGAATCGACATCTGAGGTAAATAATGTTGATGTTTTTTCAGTTTCATCTTCACATGCTATCATTTAAGTGGGAAATGTGGAGATACCCATTACACGAACTGGAATGAGACTCCTCACCAAGATGGGATACAAATGAGGAGGGATTGGCGTTAATGGCCAAGGTATGATTTAGTAATGGGAGGTTGTATAGAGACCTCAATTCAGAGGTTTGGGATACACTAAAGGATAGTGCTCGAAGGTGTCAAAAGCTTCCAATGCATGGTTGAAACCATTGGGGAAAGATAATCATGGGAACACTTCACCATCATCCAATGACAGCGCACATGGCAGTGAAAGCACTGAGGCAAGCTCTTGTCACCATGACTGCACCGAAGACCAACAAGAAAGGTATAAAAAGTATCAGTATTCTAATGTTCATTTTGATTAAAATCATGTTTCTAACAATGAATATAGATCATGGCGTCGAAAAACATGTAGTTTTTCTGGATTACATAACCATGTCTTTGCTAAGTTCTGGAAAATAATGCTAGCACAATATAGGATGAGGTGTGAAAGGCCTTCTCCATCATAGGAAAAGAAGAAGGTAAATAAGATCTGGAGGAAGAAGACTCATTACAGTCATTGTGACAAAAGTGGTCATCAAAGAGCCACATGTTGGAGGCTCCATCCAGAGGAGCATCTCAAGGACAAAGTGTCCATACATGAACTGGTTGAAGCAGTTGTTCAAAAAGAAAATGTGCCACAGGGAGATGACCCATTCACTTTTATAAGTGAGAGATGGTTTTTATAGATGTGTTATCTTGTTTTTGCCTTATTTTTTAAATCATATGTTGCATGTTAAAATGTAAAAGTGATGATATGTTTTCCATCACTTATGAAGCAACAATGATATTTTGGCCTTGTATAGATAGCTGGGGTATTGATTCCATTTGATGCAAACTTGACCACTGAGTAAGGTTATAAACTCGTGGCAAGTGTGTGGAATGCTTGGGTCATAGATTGGTCACTTATTTAAGCATGTAATTTGCAAATATTTTACTATAGGTTTGCAGAGGATGCAAGTGTTGGCTCATCGCTTATGGCTCCGAAGGACAAAGGTGAAGAAGAATGAAGGGTGACCTTTTAGGACATTTGTGGTGCAGACAAGGTACAAAGCTGTTGCAGATTATGTTCATGCTTTTGGTGGAACAAAAGCTCCTCAGTGGGGAGGATTGATCCAGGTGGCTCTAGACACCCTCAGGAGATCAAGAGGGCTTAGAGATGGTCAAAATTCAAAGTGGTGAGATGACTCTCAAAATAGGTTCAGATTGAAGTACTCGTTGCCTTGGTTCCAAAGGTGTGAATGGATCTCCAATCCGAGTCCGTATGGAGAATTTCGAGCGAGTCAATTTTTTTGTCAAAGTTGGGCATTGGGCCAGGTTTAAGTGTCCCAAAAATTAGCCGTCAATCGGCAGGGAACCCAGCTCCTAAAAACGAGCAAAATTGTGACCTCTTTAATTTTCCCAATAACCCTTATGTTGGGAAAAATTAAAATCGTCCTCTATTGTTATGAAAAGCAAAAAATATTAAAAAATAGGGAAAAAATTATTAAAATTGGGAAAAAATATTAAAAATATTAAAGAATAGGGGTGGGGAGCCATGAACCCCGCCACCCCCGTCAGAACATATCATAAAAAATATAAAAAAATATGTTTTGGGTCGGCGGGCCATGAACCTCACTGAATCCCACTGTATATATTTACCATATAAAAAACATTACAACCGTCGAATATATATGTATCTGTGTTAAGTATAAAGTGAATCGGGTCAGGGCTGCGTGGAGCAGACCCTGCCCACCCAAGAATTTTAAAACTGACCGTAACACATGCCATTCTATATGCCGAGACCAGCAAGACTCAAACCTGCCCGACCCACGTGGCCGGCCCCCATCGGGCAGTCTCACAACCACTCAATGGCAAATTCAAATTAAAACATATATCAAATGGCTATGTGCCATATTCAAACGCGCCAAACAATTATATCTCAAAAAAACAACACAAAAATGCTAAAATAGATCGAGTCGGGTTTCGAACCTGTAAACTCCACCAGCCTTACCTCCTCCACCACCAACATCCCATGGGTTGTTCTTTGGAATATCCGCCCACCCACTAGTATTTTAAAACTCTAATTTTCCATTCGACCGACGAATGAGAAGGAGCGGATTCAAAGAGGTGTTATGGTGGAACTCGGGGGTCGAGCAACGGAACGCTAAGCCCAAACCAAGGGTGGAACCATGAGCACATCCACAGAGGCGGAACCATGTGGGCACACTTTTCGAGACGAAGAATATTTTGCAGAGGATATTTTTTGATTCCTGAAATATTCCATGGGGAGGTAAATTTCATTTTTTTTTTCAGAATGAAATGAAGTTTACAGTCATTTTAACCAGAATTTTGCAAGGAACGCGATGTTAAAGTCATAATGGCCATCTAAGAGCATATTTGCAGATTCCCTGCAGAACAAAATATTAGGGAATCTTGAGGGCATCAAAAGATGCCTTGAGGCCCAAAACTCATAGGAGTCCATTTTCGACAAAATTTATGTCGATTTTACACCTCTTGGTGACAAGAATCTGATTATGATGACCGTTTCAGTAGCATAGCTCCCCATTTATAGGCCATTTTCCAGATTGGAGTGACGGTGTCCAATTCTCAAGTGTGGACAGTCGATTCTATGCCCCTCGACGCCACAAGTTTGACAGTACAACCAGATTCAGTAGCTGAGAATTCACTTCTTCCGCCAACTCCAGGGGTTGAGGTATATGTAGTTTTATCATGTGCCTGTTTTTGTTATGGGATGTATTATTATTTCTAGATCCTTGCTTGATGCATGTTGTGGGATCTTGTTTTTGGTTCATGTGAGATTATGTCATGCCGATAGGAGGTCCATTGTGAGTGAGAGTTCCTATAGCGAAACGTCTCGCGGAGAGACAAGGCACTCATGTTGAGGACACATCATTTTATGTACATCATCCATGTATGTATTTCCATTTCCAGCACTATATGAAGTGGCCTACCCCATTTTGACACTAGGTCGGAGTCGTAGCCCACACTGGGTGAACTCCATTATCAACGTCTCATGTTTTTATGTTGCAGATGGTTGTCCTGTTTCCCTTCTTTGCAACATGCACATGTGTTATTATATTCTATTTTAAAATTCAATTCTAACAACACCACAGAAGTAAAAGATCATGGGTAAATCCAGTAGTTGATGGACCCAGATTAGGAGCTAAGAGCTCCTCAACTGCATGCAACTCAAGCTCCCTCTCAAGGTACAATTGCATGGATTTGTCTTCATCAAACTTCACATCTATTCTAACCTCTATCATCCGATGTGCTGGAAAGTACACCCAATAGTTATGAGTTGTATCAAACATCCCCAACTCTGATGTTGGCTCAAGCTTCTTCCTAGCATCTTTGGTCATATGGAAATAGATAGATGAGCCAAAAATTTTAAAATATGAAACATCTGGTTTCTTACCTGAAAAAACCTCCTCTGGTGTACTCATCCCAAGTATCTGATGAGGACTTTTATTTTTCACAATAGATGAAACACACTAATAACTCAAAAATGGAGAGCTCTCTCCCTTTATTAGGTGCTAGTAGCAGTAGAAGATAGAATTCTAAATCTCTTGTAGTGGATCGTTCGAGCTACAAAGCTCCAATATCCAAGACAAGGGGGTCTCTCCCCCTCAAGCTTTCAAAAAGCCTCTCTTCCCTCGCAAAGGATGGTAGATCGAAGGAAACATGGTGAAATATTCTCTTTTGGATTGAGGTGTTGGATGGCCAACAATTGAATCCTTCTAATCCTCTTTCTGTTGGAAAACGCAGGCTGATTTTCTTTTGAGAAATTTGGCCGACATAACAATGTCTTCTCATTTTTCTCTTCCCATGGCTGGATTTTATATAAAAATTTCAAATTTGCCCTCGCTCTCTTGGTACAAGTTGGATGTTAACATAAGAGTGGAGGTATGATTCCATTATGTGCTACACTAAAGCCTCAAGGTGGCTCAAAGGTGATTGTACTTGGCTAGCTTGAGTGAGAATATTTTTATCCAAGTTTACTAAGTGGCCCCAGATGGTGAATTTCCACATCCTTGAGACCGCACAACTATTTGAGGGATAACTGCGATGTTCTTCACTGCTATCGAAGAAAAATCCCTGATGGTCGCTTAGGGTTAGTGCTTCCTGTGCGCAATTTAATAAATTTTCCTGCTGACCTTAGGAAAAGTTAAAATTTTTAGCTCCTGTAATGTATTTCTTCCTTGTAAATATTTATTTGTACCTTCTGCTTGAAATTTTCTAATGTATTTTTATTTTACTATTTTCCACTGTTAACATGTGCCCCCTAGTGTATGAGGTCTAGGAAGAACTGTGTAGCCAAAATACATTATAGCTTCTTTTTTCTGTGTAATCCTTTTGAGAGAGAGAGTAAATTTCTTGAAAATTGAGGTTGGAGACCCCTTGGCATGAGTAAAAGAGATACCGTGCTCTGTGGGAACCTTGCAAGAGACAAAATAAGTAAAATATTTCTACGAGGTAGGCCTGTCCCATGGTCGTGATTTTTTGACTAGTTAAGTTTATCTAACAGATAGAGGTTCTATCTGTGTCACTCTTGTGGTAGTGACCTGCTCCTGGTTGATGACGACAGATGTTGATGCCCTTATGGGTGTTTTTTCTTTGAAAGTAGGTTGAATGTGGAGCACATAAGAATAATATTGGTATGACATGTTTGTTTAGAGAAATTTCTCATTGTATTCATGGGTTTGTGAATGTTGTGGACCTTCTTGTGTAAGAATTAATGAAAGAGATGCTTATTAAGTCACGGGTCTTCGACGAATTCTGACAGAGTGCAATGATTATGAAGTACGATACCATCTTGGACATGAAATCTTATTTTGAAGTCGAATGTCAAGAGGATCGATGACATCAATGGGAAATGATGATTCCCATAGTTTTATCCGAGGATGCCCCTATTTAGGTGAGGAACCATCCAAGGTACTGCCTCCTTCTTGGAAAATGGTTGGTGAAGTCGACAAGAAGGAAGCACCAATTGACCGAGATGGGTAGTGATGCAAGGTACCAAGGTCTTTGATGTAGTAGGGCATGGTGTAATAGGTTAGCTTAGGCATGATGATGAAAAATGTCTGTAACAGATGATGGTAACTTAGTGGCTGGAGGTCAGAGCTTGTAAATGCAAGTGGCGATAGTCATAACAATTTCTGGTGAGGAAATTCCTGGAGTTGGTAGGACGTCCAGGGTGGGTGTGTGGTTTTTATGAGTGTCATGGTGGGGTGTGGTAAAGAATGTGTAGCTCGAACCAAGGGTTATTAGGGACTACTAATAGGTGAGAAATTTGAATGGATGGGCGTGATTTATCTCCTAAAAAATCTTTTTACACTTTCCAAAATAATATATAATGGGTTTGGATGTACAAGCATGGATACGGGTGCCCCTATAAACATGAAAAAAATCCATCACTATGGTGTGAGGAGGGTGTTTTTCTGAGGGTGGGGGCATCGTTGGTTGGTCTCGGTGCGAGGGTGGTGTAGTAGATGAAAACTGTCACAGATGGGCTATGCTGGTGGGGGTGTGGTAGGAAAAGTGCGAGACACAGTGGTGTGTATTTGATATGCTTATGAGAATGGTATTCCGAGAAAGAGGTTTTATCGTGAAATGGGTAAAAATTGACTTGGTATATGATGGATGAATGAACATGAAGTGCGTCTCGGACTTGGATGTTATGTCCATGGCTCTAGAACTTTGGTGTATGGCCTACATAAGTGATGGATGCCATGGAGGGTGAGGCTCTACTGCGCTACGACGCGAGGTGAGGTGATGATAAATTTTTTTGGGTGAATGAAACCTATGGTTTATTTTTGTGGAGAAATAACGTTAGGATAAGAAAAGCTTCTCTGGGAAGCCTATCATGCTAGGGATAGAATGATACTTGCTCTTGTACCTTAAGTGGCAGGGGAAATAGGTGATTTTGTGTGCTTACAATACCTACAACCAATACCCCAAGTAAAAGCATCTTTTCTATTCAAAAATATTGAAAATAATGTTGACTAGAAAGAGATAGGAGAGGGCATACCTATCAGACTGAAAAAATGAATTTTTCTGAGGCGTGGATGTATGAAGCCTATCGTGAATGTGATGAGGTGTTGATCACTGTGTTTCTTACAGTTTTGCAATTGGGCGTTCTGAGCTCTAGTTATGGGTTGTCGAATAATGGGAAAAGGGTGATATATAGGCCAATATGTCTCATTTCAATTCATTTGTGTTGTTTGAGAGTCTGAGATTAGAGCTGAGCCCTTTTTTCTGAGACTTTCTTTCCATTGCAGTCAGCCTGAGTACTCAAGATTTGTGCTGTCAGTGTCAAGTAGGGCCCTAAATTTCCTCCTCTTCAAATTTGTCATTTATTTCCTGGGGGGTCCATAGAAACATGATTTGTATGGATTACCTGCCTATTTTTTTCCTCGACAACGCGGGCGATCAAGGTTGAGCTTCACGGACCTCGTGGAGTAGACAAATTTCATACGAGGTCATCAAGCTTGGCAAAGATTTTCCGCGATGATGCAAAAGTTTGTATCTAATACAAAGGCGAAGTCATCACGCTTGTGGAGAAAACAGGCGTGATGATGGGTAAAAGTTTTGAAATTTTTTGGTTTCCTGATTTTGGCCACTGATTTTTGTTTTTTCTCTAGTAACATGATGTTGTGGTTTGAGTTGGATTGGCCCGATCTTCGTGTAGCTATGGCGCAGGATGCCAATGCTCAGAGGCTCTTGGCGCAGTGGGGTTTGCTCAAATTCCAAGAGAGAAACATTTTGAGATCACAAGATAGTCTTCTTCGTTTCCTAGTCCGCTGCTGAATAGGAGAGGGAGAGTGATGGTGTTGCGACATAGAGACATATTCATCTGTTTAGAGACAGATGTTTAATTTGAGATTGGATTACTACCTCAAGGCGAGGCTCTACCACATGCACTCACACTAGGGAGGGTGAGCATTCGGCACTGGGTTGAGGAACATTGTGGTCCTGAGCCTCTTACACAGGGATGCATTCACATTGAATCTATGAATGACTTAGCTGAGAGGGGTGCCCTAGCGATGATAGTTCACCTGATATGTAAGGATTCTTGACACCACATATCTCCACAATGGTATGATATTGTCCACTTTAGGCCTAATCCCTCATGGCTTTGCTTATGGGCTTTACCCCAAAAGGCCTCATACCAATGGAGATATTTGTCCATCCTTATATACCCATGATCCTCCCCACTTCTAGTCAATGTGGGACTTTGGTCGTATACCCAACAATTCTCCCCTCGAACAAAGGACCATCGAGCCTCCCCTCAAACGATTATCCATCCGTCCACTCTCTACCAACCAGGATTCTCCGTTCTAATGCGTTGGAAGCACACGCCTTACATGGAGCACCACCTGCCTCGAGAGCTTGCTCTATCCCAGGTCAACTCCTCTTCACCGTGTTGGGACCAGGACACGTCCATGAAGAATCCGGAGCATACCGCCTGTCTAACCGAGCTCATCCATGGATCCCATCGTGATATTACCGGGGCCCACCACCTAAGTTCGACATTCGAGGATTCATCCACTTCGCTAACTTCGGGGCATGGCTCCGATACCACTTGTAAGGATTCTGGACACCACATATCTCCACAATGGTATGATATTGTCCACTTTGGGCCTAAGCCCTCATGGCTTTGCTTATGGGCTTTACCCCAAAGGCCTCATACCAATGGAGATATTTGTCCATCCTTATATACCCATGATCCTCCCCACTTCTAGTCAATGTGGGCCTTTGGTCGTATACCCAACAATCCTCCCCTCGCACAAAGGACCATCGAGCCTCCCCTCCAACGATTATCCATCCGTCCACTCTCTACCAGCCAGGATTCTCCGCTCCAATGCGTTGGAAGCACATGCCCATACATGAGCACCACACCTTTCGAGCTTGCTCTATCCAGTCAACTCCTCTTCTTAGATGTTGGGACAGGGACACGTCCATGAAGGAGCTCAGGGCATACACTTTGTCTAGCAAGGCTCATCTATGGATCCCATCGTGATATTTCTGGGGCCCACCACCTTCGTTCTACATTCGAGGATTCATCCATTTCGCTAACTTCGGGGCATGGCTCTGATACCACTTGTAAGGATTATGGACACCACATATCTCCACAATGGTATGATATTGTCCACTTTGGGCCTAAGCCCTCATGGCTTTGCTTATGGGCTTTACCCCAAAAGGCCTCATACCAATGGAGATATTTGTCCATCCTTATATACCCATGATCCTCCCCACTTCTAGTCAATGTGGGACTTTGGTCGTATACCCAACATGATAGGGTCGTCGTCACCCAATAGGGCGTTTGGACCTCATATAGGTGTCTTGCGTAGGCTACGAGTCGGTCACTTCTACGACTTGGCTCGCCATGTTTATGATGGCATGGTATCACAGCTGGGAAAGGTCTGGGGGGGATATTCCAAGGTTTTTACTTATTTGAGCATCCTATGCAGCAACATGTTTGAGAGAGTAGCGATGCTTAGTCCTTTTGTGTCAGTGCCCCTGGGTCCTCCAAGGGATCCTCAGATGCGGGGATGGGCACCCATGATGCCTCAAGGTGGAGGAGGGGAGGATGGTCGATACTGGGATGCAACCGTTGAGGTGTGGTTCCAGGAAATCTCATAGATGTTATTAGACTATCCATAGTCGGTGATGGATTTCCGAGGGGACCTCGATATGGGCCTTCCTACTGGTTACGTGTGGGGTCCAACAGGTACGAATTTTGATTTTTTTATGCATTGTTTGAGGATTTTATAATGTGTAAATTTATATGTTTGTTATGGTGACATCGACAGTGTATTTTGTTTCACTTGCAAATGTGGGATTGATAGGGCATCCTCTTTCCCGCTTGGTGGGGCATCAACCACTAAGGAGAGGCCTAGGTGGGGCCGATCAGGTCGAGGATGGGGGGCAGGGAAATGGAGTTGGCCCTTTAGGGGAGGCCAGCAATGGTGCAACTTACAGAGGGGATACTTCCCTCCTTGCCCATGATGAGGAAGCTAAGGGTAGGGTGGCGAAAGTTGAGGACCATATAGCTACTGTTGAGGCTCGGGTCCAGGTTGTAGATGCTCGTGCAGTAGATTTAGTCGATTAATGGAGTTAGCTAGAGAGGTTGACCTAGGGTATGCCAACCCGGGGGTTTTTTGATGAATTGGAAGACACATGGCTTGAGACATTGATGGCTCAAGAGAGGGCGCATCACCCGAATTTGTGCCGTGTGGCACTTGTAGTTTTGGACGCTGCACCTGTACTAGCACCGAGTGCAGCTGTGGGTCCAGAGGACCCACCTGGTGGGGCTTAGCCTTAGAGATTTTGTATGATCAGGGAAAGCGCCTATTATCAGGATGCTTTCCTATTTTGATGACATGTAGATCTATTTTTTGACTGGCGTTATGGTTAGGGGTATGACTTGTACATTATGACTCATATTATTTTTGGTATATATATGCGAGGTGTGTATTTTTTGCGGCTCTTATGATGTGTCTATGGGTATTGTTTTATTGATGGATGTTATGTACCTATGATGGATATCTATGTTTTCATGTTTTTGTTTTTCTATGAATGATGGTTTATACGAGATGCATTTTAATCTAGGATGTTATTAGATATGCTATCAGTTTTCTGGTTTTGATTTCTTGGTATATGTGTAAATGAAATATAATCAAACAGACGAATTAATCATCATGCATAAAAATACATCCTAAATAGTTGTGAATATTGTACTTAAAAATATTGGTTTAACTAGGAGACCACTTGTTGGGAATCAAGGTAGACATGTAGATGGAAAATGCTTTGGTTGGAGGCATCGCTCAACAACTTGATGACTGCATCATATTCTGCTTGATTATTGGTAGTTGATCTGATACATACTGTATTCGTGAAGAATGGCGATCGGTTAGGATAGTATATGGCTCAGGCAGCTACTGTTATATTTTGCGGCCATCCTGAGGCTCCATCAATGAATCCAAAATAGTGGATGGGGGGATGATCCATCTGTGACACCAGAGGATTATTTAGTACAAGTCCTTGATGATTGTGAACATCTTAAAAAATTATGCTGCATGCATCTTATCTCTAAGGTTGAGGCCTCCTGTCCTTTTGGGTGAAATGTTTTTAGGTAGAGCCCATTGACAGGGTTAGCGAGGCATGTACTGTCGGGCTCTAACATGATGTATGGCCCCTTGGGGAGGCAATGTTTTATGATGTAAGAATATTTCTATAATGTTTTGCAATTCCCTAGTCCTAAGGCTTCTTTTGCAACATTGTAGTGGAAGAGTAACTCTCCCTCAGTAAAGGAGTAAGGGGTGATGCTATGGTCGAATGATTATTTTACCCATTTTTATGTGCCTCATTATGTTGGAGCAACTCTCGTCGATTTCCATAGATGAGTTCTAACTGAACCAACTGTTTCTATAAAGGGTGGGTATCGTCGAGGAGTTTGATGGCTGCTTGTAATTTTGGGATTTCGCGTTCGATGGGAATTACGGCTTCTACCCCGTATACTAGTTGGAAAGGTGTGAATCTTGTTGATTTTTTAACTGCCG
Organism: Pinus albicaulis; assembly: GCA_034641835.2. NCBI lineage: Eukaryota > Viridiplantae > Streptophyta > Pinopsida > Pinales > Pinaceae > Pinus > Pinus albicaulis. The sequence continues at coordinate 179,602,054 of CM076584.1, forward strand.
TGCGATATGCCCACAAGGCTGAAAAAAACATATGGTGCTAGTTTGTTTTATGGTTATTCACTATACACTGTAACATTTTTTTAAGCTTTTTGTTGAGAGCTACTACCTATCCATTGGACTGAGGGTAGTATGGTGACACAAATTCATGTGTGAATCCTAGGTGATGAGACATCTCCTAGAATATTTTGTTTTCAAAATTCTTTTCGTGATTGGAGACTAATTATTTAGGCACACCGAATCGTGCGATGACATGGTTGAACAAACAATGTGTAGCGATTTCTGCCATGTTATCATATGTGGGCATGGCTTCCACCCACTTGGCAAAATATTCGACGACTACAATGATGTATTTGTGGTTGCGAGATGACGCAGAGTTGCAAGTCATAAAGTCGATTCCCCATTTTCAAAAGAGATCGGCTACGATGACTGGGTTCAGAGGAGCGAGAGGTGCTCTTGCCTTGTGGGTGAAGCATTGGCATCGCTCACATATTTTGACTACTTGAATGCAATTGCGAAACAAGGTGGGCTAGAAATAACCTACCTGTAGGAATTTTTGGGTGGTAGCCATCCCTGAGCGGTGGCTGCTACAAGCTCCACTATCATATCCATTTAGGGCTTTCTCAGCCTGGTCATGTGTGAGGCATCGTCATAGGAGAGTATCGATGCCTTGTCGCTAAATGACCTCCACCATGAGGAGGTAGCAGGGGGGGGGCTGGTGGCATATGCGCCTTCGGTCATCACGTGTGAGATTTGGATTGAAATTTTGGGTTCGTAAAAATAAGAGGATATCGTTGTACCAAGGATCACCAGTCGTCACTATAAATTAATGTTCATTAGGTAGTGCGTTGTTGACTGGGGATCCTTTAGTCTAACTTGGGAGGTCAATGATGAAATTAGCTAAGATCAAAGATTTTTTTCTGTTGGTAGAGCTAAAATGTAGGTCAAATTCCCTCGTATGACTACCCATCCAGCGTATTTTTGGTTCATTAGATGGTGGGTAGCAGGTATCTCATGGGGTTGATAGCTGCTACGACTGTTGTAGTCCGCAGGATAATTTAGTGCCGAATATTTTGTACATTGTGTATAAGGTCTAAGGAATTTTTTTCTTCGGGTTCATATCTTAAGGCAAGACTTGATAAGTTCTTACTGACGTAATAAATTACGTGTTCTTTACCATCAGTTCCGTCTTGGAATAATACCCCGGCTATGGCAGATTTTGATGCTGACAGGTATAGGGTGTACTCTTTGTCATAATTTGGTGGGATGATCAATGGGGCTAAAGACAATGTGTCTTTTAGTGCCTCAAACAATTTTTGGATTCGATCGTCCCATTTAAATGGGATATCCTGATAGAGCAGGTGCAGGAATCCTTGTGCACAAGTGGCATAATCTGGGACAAATCATCTTAAGAAATTGGCTTTCCCCTGCAAGATTTGAAGTTGCTTGAGGATTTTAGGTGGTGGCACATCTTTTATTTCCTGGAACTTGAGGGGGTCCACTTAGATCCCTTGCTGGGACACTATAAATCCTAATAGTCAATTCATGTTGACGCAGAAGATGCACTTGAGAGGGTTCAAGCGTAGGTTGTAATGTCGACATCTTTGGAATACCAACCGTAAATCCTCCAGATGATCACTTCACTTCTTAGATATAATAGTGAGGTCATCCCAGTAAGCTAGGATAAGGTGGGCTAGGTCATGGTATATATAGTTCATGGCCCGCTGAAAGGTGACTCCCACGTTTTTAAGACCGAATGGCATAAATTGGTATGAAAATGTGCCCCAAGGGGTAGTTAATGTTGTCTTGTACCGATCTATATGTCAGATTTGAATTTGGTAATACCCCGAGAATCTGTCCATGAACAACAGGGCCTTGTGACTGGCACAAGCATCAATGACTTGGTCGATGAACGAGGTAGGTAGTTGTCCTTGGGACAATATTTGTTCAAATCTTGGAAATCAGTATAGATGCGAATGGTGCCATATTTTTTCATGATGGGAACAGGGTTGGAAACCCATGATGTGTAATCAATTGGGTAGATAAACCTAGCTTTGTGAAGCTTGTCGATTTCTTGCTTGATTGCTTCTGCCTTAGATGGGTGCAATTGCCGTTGTTTCTAGCGTACCTGTGGTATGTCATTCCAGGTGTCAATATGGTTCTCTACAATAGTGGGGCTAAGCCCCAGAATTTCTGAGTAATCCCATGCAAAGATGTCTCTGTACTCTTGAAAAAAGTTTGTGTAAGTGACTACTTTGTCTAGGAAGCATGCTGCCCCCACTGATATTTCTTCAATTTTTCTGGGGTTTATCAAGATATTTACCTTGATACTCGGCGAAATATTTGACATGTTCCCTTCTTCAAATGCGTTAGGAACTGGGATGGGATTTTTTAACTAGTCTACCTTCCCAGATGGGAGGAAGTATTCTAATTCAACGTCATATATCTCTTGGTTTTCTAGTTTGTTAGGACCGAATGTTTTTTCTGGAAGAAAAATGAGTGGTGATGAATTCCGTCCCATGGACAATATGGTTCCATCATGGCCTCTAGAATATCCTCATTTGAATGGAATAAGGCATCTAAGGGGGAGTTGGTTTGTGTGAGGCCGTGAGGATTTAGTTTGGGCCTAACAAAGCTGGTCAATGAACACGAATAGGATTCCATAATTGATGCTGTGGAACCAGACGAGGTTGACATGGTGTAGACTGGTTGAGTTTTCACTGTCGATGGTATATCTACTGTTGTAGTTGTAGCGGTCTCAACACCAATGAAAAATGAGCAGACAACATGATTGATGGTTCCCATACATGATGAGATGAATCTATGTGGTGTTGTGTGTCATCGATGTTGGATGGTGGAGGAATTTCCCTTGTGGTGGCTTATGTGAGAGAAAGCTTATGTTCTTCACATGGCGTATTAAAGGGTACTCACACTTTCCTGGATTTGGAAGTTGTGCTGAGTGCAGAGGTGCCTAAATGTTTCCATTAAGGGTCACAACTCTGTTTTGTGATTGTGACTTGTGAAAATGGTGCATAGAGTCAAGGTACTCATCGAGTAGATTGTGTGAGAATCAACACTACTCTTTGTGCCAGAAGTGGATGCTCGGAGATGATTGGGAATTGGGGCATGTTTGCACTTTTACCATATCCGAGTCTTTGGTTTTGGCTATTTTGGCTCTTTTATGGAGTTTAGACTCAATGCTTCCCTTGCTGCTCTTAGCCTTGGGAGGTACTCACAATGCATCGTATGGTGGAATTGTGAGCAAATCCTGCAATAGCAGTGTGTGATATTCTCTTGATTGGAGAGATTAATCAGTGGGATGGTGGTGACCATGTGAAGAATGTTAGTGAGCTTCGTGAGTTTTTTTATCACTCTAATAATTCTTAAGTTGTGAGATTTTGGATTTTATTCAAAGAACATTAGAGGTAACGACAGACCAACTTTTAAACTCTAAGATCTAGCCTTCTTAGAGTTCAGAGAGGGCTCTCTCTATAAGATTTAACTTTGTTTTAATTATATGATATTAGGCTAGTTATGATGTGCAAATTGGTTTGGTTTTGATTTGGTTTGGTGGGAAAAATCACTTAATGAGATGGATAGTGAGAGATCTTTTTGTCCAATGGGCTAAGGATTCAAATTTCAAGTAGACAGGACTAGGATCAAGGTCAAAAAGTCAAATGTTTTCAGGGCAAGATAGATAAGTCATTGAAGATCTTGGAAGGCTGATTGGTGAAGTGGTTTGATCGGGATAAAGAGAAATCAAGGATTCTTTGATCCAGATAAGGAAGTAGTAGGCAGAGGTCATTCGAAACAGGGAGAAAATAAGGTTTCCCTACTCTAGAAATCAACAGAAAACACATAAATGATAACTAGTTAAAGACAGGGTGTTGTAACAAATCCTGTAATAATATTCCTAGTTTATCATTCAAATTTAAAAGACATGTATGGATGCATGTAAAACATAAGAAGATAATCAAAGATAGTAGAAAGTACTTCACTTCAATGGCTCATCACATGAATCCTGAACTATGATGCTAGATGATTTGATCCAGTCTTCTACTTGAACTTGCTACAAAAAGCCTTTGGGTACAACAAAAATGACTATAGAAATCTTCAGCAATTTATTCCACAATAATACTTCAAAAGATGAAGTATATATACAAAAATGTTTACAAAATATCCTATAATAATCATAGGTTTTTTCCAAGGAAATAAATATCTTTTACAACAAAATAGTGGCAGCTTCTTAACAATTTAGCAAGTTGCCCTATTTATCCAAAATAAAATAGAAAATGCTATTGTGGATTGGGTTTAGCTGGCTGCTTTGTTGTCTTCAACGCTGGCACAAGATATTTCAAATCTGTTTTGAAATATTATCTTCTTATCTGATACTCTTTAATCACTTATACACTTTAACCACTGTTAAACGGCCTTATTGCTATAATTTTTTGTTTTGACTGTGTAAAATTAGAAAACTATTTTATCCTCTTCTCTGCAATTTGACTTTTACAGTAAGTCGTTGAGTGATTCCCAAGATTCTTCATCAGGAAATTTAATATTTTTCAGCTTCCTAAAGTTCTCATCTGCCTCATTATATCTATCAAATGTTGGTTTTATAACAAATAAGTGTTTTATCTCATGTTGTAGATAAAACAAGTCTTCAAAACTTCTATGTAAAACCTTTCCTGTAGGAATTCCTTGTCCCCCTATTTTGTCTGCTTTGATCTTCTCGTTTTAGTCCTCTTGTGGCATGAGTTTATCATTAATAACTAGGATGTTTGGAAAACCTCTTTGCCTCAAAATATAAAATTTAACCATAAATTTGGTTATGGATATGTTCATGTTTTCACATTTTTCTTCTAGTTGCTTCATTAAATTCTTCTTTGTAATTACATTCCTTATTTCAAGGATTGTCTATGTTTTGTCAGTAATTTCTATCTGCTATAGTTCTTGCTTGTTCCTGATATTGAGAAACTTGATTAGTTCTAGGGCCTGTTCAGGTTTGGCACCTAGATCCTCCTTTGTTTTCTGAATTTCCTCTTGAGTAGCCTTTAGTGAATCCCTTTGATCATATATCACCTGTATTAATGGCCAAACATCATTGATGGATTCAATGATTTTACTCCATAGTTGGTTCTTTACATAAGACATTTGTTATTTCAAAGTCAAATACTTTTGTAGATTCTTCAATTCCACATTCAACGTGTTAGCCCTTTGTTCCTAAGTTTTAGCATTAATTTGGGCTAGCTTCTTTGTGTCTTCTAGATTTTCAATCATTTTCTCCAATCTATTGATTTCATTGGTTTGCAGTGTCATTTCCTCCATGGCTTTGATAAGCTTGTTGGCTTCATCTGTTGGTTGTACTGTTGATGTAGATGACTCTGTAGCTGAGGTAGTAGAAGATGTTACTGGCACTGTTGTGGCCAGCGGTACTTTCGGTACCAACTCTTCTACTAGAGTTGAAGGCACAGCTGTAGTTTCCATGGGAATAACTGTAGGAACTTCCTCTGTTTTTGCAGTTTCTCTTTCATGGATGAGCTTGTCCATTTGGATTTCCATCTCTTTTATCTGTACTGTCAATTGTAAAATCAATTTCATCATATCATCTTTCTGACTTTCCTCTTGTACAGTTTCTTTGGCTTGTGGATGTTCTGTTGGTGGAAGCTTGAGTTGTTTTCTTAGTGCTGCAATGCCAACATTCGTTTTCTTCACCAACTCTTCTGTAGTCTTCACATTGGCAGGATCATATCTAATGGTGTTAATCCCCATAGTCCTGGTTTTTTTTCAAATTTTATTGCCCAATCAATTTCACAATCTGGGCAAAGTCAACATGTTCTAAATTCTAGACTGGCAAATTAAACAACTAAATCTAAAATCTTTAGCATCTCAAATCTAAGATTTGAGATGTTAAATCAAATCTTCTTGCATATAAAAACACCTGCCTACACCTTTGTACTCAGTCCAGTTTTAAATATGGCAAACTCTTCTACCTGTAGGAACCTCCTTCAAGGATTATAAAAGTCCCAAGGCTTATGCAATAAAGAAACCACACCATATATAACCCTTACACATATCTAAAACGATGTCACCCAACTCGCATACAATGCTATATCAATATATGGTCACGGCCTCTGTTCAAATGTTAGAGCATCACGATATGGTTAACCCCACATATATTTCATAGGGCGCTAACTTCAAAAACATATTTATATGGCCTACACGCTTAATACTTAAATCTTGTACGAGAAATATTTGCAATGGTTCATTTAACGATAATGCATTATAACAAGTCTTGAATTTGGTTCTAGCGCTCATGACCTTCCGGGTTCCACAACTCACACAAACATACCTTGGGTTGTCTTGCCTTCTTATCCAACGGCGGAGGTGTTGTCGCGCTCACTTCGGTGATCCGACATCCCTAATCAAATCTCGCGAGACTTATATAGCATGAGTTTTAGTTCATGATGAGAGTGGGTTTTCAAAACTGCTCAGGGACATGCGTCACCTAGTTTATGGGGCGGGGTTGATTTCTTAAATACTGCTACAAATTCCTAACTCACGCGATGAAACCGCCATCACTGTTCACTCTTCTCCTGGTTCCACGTCCTTTCGCGATCCAGTTCCGTCTAACTCCAACAACACTATATTCGGGACTTTACAAGGTTATTGTTCCTCACAATCAACTCAGGTCACTCCTCCACGAGAGGTTGCATATATAACTGGACTTGGCTAATTGATCCAAAGCGTTAAGCTCACATCATTGTTCTTTTAATTTACTCTTGATATAATGCCTCACATAGCTCCAATGGCTACTTATCCACCAATAGTTCAACACCAGACTTCGATTCAAAGAATTTCGTTCCTCCAATAAACATCAGAAGATCGACACGAGTGTCAATTTATTCCAAGGGCACATAGAATATAATTAGAACCCGGTTATAGGGCATAGATCACACATTCTTGTACGCTCTTTCCTAAATACACAAGCAGACTCTTAACTCGAATTACAGAGTCCTGCTCATGCAAGGACTTCGAGGAAATTTACACAGGAACTTAGCCAATGAATGCACAATTACACACAGTATTTTCCACACAGAGTTAATCAACAAATGCACAGTCATTATGAGGCAATTTCCTCATTTATACAGTGAAAAAACTTACAATCTTTTATCTAGCCAGATCTTCGATCGATTGGCCTTTCTCTTCTACCATGTCTCCCTTACAGTTTTATGCAGCCTTTATAGTTTGCTATGCAGGTCTCTCCTATTATGCCTATAAGGCTTATTTTTATACAAAATCTTGAATCGACTCAACTCCTCTAACGCTCAAAACTCTTCATATCTCTAACTCTGAAACTAACCCTCTAACAGATAGAGACGGACTGTCTCTTCCTATGCCCACTAATCATCTGGGCAGTTACATTTTCCTTTCTAATTAACTAAAATTACTCAATTATGAATATTTACATGGGGAAACAAAACATGAGACCCCCTTTTACATTTATTTATGGACAAAGGTTGTTTTGAGCATAATGCCACTGGATCAGACTCCCCAGGTTAAAATAGTTCATGATCTCCTGATCATGGTTTTCATTTTTGTCTTCCTGGATCCCACACTTTATTCTGCAACTGGTTATTTGTTGCAGCGTTCTTCTTTCGCATTCCTCCTGGCTTCCATATCTTGGTTTGCATCTTTGCACTTGCTATGTCCTCACAGTCTCTGATTGTCTTCTTCTAGTTCTGTTGATTCTCTGCTTCCTTGTTGCTGTCATTTTCTGAGGCATCTTCTGCATCAGGTTTCTTATAAATCCAATCTCTCTGTATAATATTTCCTTTGACTGCTGGACACTTACTTCTATTTTTTGCATTCTCATTTCTTCAATTCTTACTGCTGCCCTATTCGCCACCCAATCATCCATACCCTCTCTGCAACAGTAAAAATTTTGCTCCTCTACTGGAAACACTTCAGCTTGTTGCTTCAACATTCTCTCTGGAAACACTCCAAGCGGCTGTTGTTCTGGCATTTCACACTCATTTCTGGAGGTTTTCTACAAACATTTTAGCCATCTCCTTTGGCCAAACAAATCTTCACTATGCTACAACTCAGTTTCAGCATCTTCTTCTTCTGTCTTGGCAATCTTCAGCAATTGCCTTCCTTCTTCTTGATTTACTTCAAGCTCTTCCAGCTTTGTATTTTCATCTTTTTTCAGAGTGAAACTCTGGTTCTCCACTGCTGTAGCAGCCCCAACAGTCTGCCATACAGCCTTCTCCCCAATCTTCTCTTGGCTATTCGAACAAGCCAATTCCTTTCTGCTACCAACAACAACAAAATTCTGTCCATGAGACATGATTGTCTCATCTTCTTCCATCTGCTCATCTTCATTCTGCAATAGCTCCTTTTCTTTGTCATCTGTAGGAACAAAAATTTCATTCACAGGAGACATGATAGCCTCACATTTCTCCTTCTTCAACAATTCATCACCCTTCAAAACAACCCCAAAATATGGGTTTTTTTTCTGCCATGCCTGTCAACACAACCAAATTGCTAAAATTCAAATTACAAGACTCAATGTCCTTAATTGATGACTCGATCACCAGTTTCTCTTTCTGCAGTTCTAAGTCTTTCCAAAGACTTAGAAAATCTTCCCTGGCTTTATTCCTTGGTATCTTCTCATGCAGCAATCCCCAATCTTGAGATTGAGGTTCCCTCTTTTGTATAGAATCCTGCTGATTCATCATAACCTCCTGCAACTCAAATTATCCATTCAATGGACTAAAATCTCCCACATAATTCCTTTCCTCTTTTAATTTACTACCCACTGGTGTCAATCTTCCTCCAGCATCAACAGGATGTGCACTCACCAAAAAATTGTCAAAGCAAAATTCATAAGTTCTCAAAGCCCTTCCCTCTTCTGTCAGCATCTCAGTATGCTGCCCCAACTTCATTTTTTTCTCAATCAACACATCAAAATGATGATTCCAACTCTTCAAAGAATTCTTGAGACCGTCAGCTAGTCTCCCTTCTGCATCCTCCTCTGCAAGGATGTCTCTCTGCCCTAGTTCATAGGAATGAACTCTCTCATCTTTAATCATCTCGGTCCTTATCACTTGAACACCTTCTTGCTGTGTTTCTATCCTCTACTCATGCCACAATCTTGGCATCTCCTCCGAGGAAACATCTCCACAATCTTTACCATCTTCTGCTGTCACTATCACCTCAGCCTTCATCAGAATATAATTCTGATTCCCCATTTCAACTATCTGTCCATCACCCTTTACTTGGCCATTCAATAGAAGAAAATTGTCATTATCATCATTAATGAAAAACTAATTATCATCAAACACAACCGTCATCTCCTCATTGAGGCAATCCATTCTACAAAATAAGGAATTAATGAATTCCTTCACAATCTGATCTTCACTTGAAAGATACTCATCATATCTTGCTTGGCAACAATCAACTTCATTTGTCACAGTTCCATCATGTGAACTGCCTTCATCAACACCTGCACTCATACACAAATTGTCAGTGTTAAAAACATAAGACCTCATGGTCCCAATTGATGATTTGATCATCAAATCTTCTTGATGTTCCAAGTCTTTCATATGCTTTAGAAATTCTTCAATAGTCTTCTCTTCTTCAAATTCTCCAAGTTGGTCAGCCTCCAGCTTCTGGCCAATATCGTAAACTAAATCTCTTCTGATTCCAATATTTTGGAAAGCAGGATCTTTCTTCAACTGTGCATGGACATCTTCAAAACATCTGGCTGCTTCATTTTCTTCTTTATTGACAACATCAGCAGTTTGTTCTCTCTCACCTGTTGTTCCTGCAAAAATACAAAATATGTCAGATGTAAGGCTCTTGGACCCCTTGGTCCGACTTGAAGCTTCAGTCTTCAAGTCCTTCTCCAGATACTCAATCACTCTGAGTATTTCCTTCTTCCTCTGAGCATTTATCATTTGCTCTTTCTTCCTTTGTGGCCTCTGCCACTTTATCTTCTTCTTCATGAGCCAACCAACTCTCTGGTTTTCCTCTATTATCCTCTCCAGTTCAATAAGTTGCTTACTGATCTCAACCATCTCCTTCCAATATTCTTCATTAGTGAGTCTTTTCCTTATGCCATTTTCTTTGGCATCTTACCTCACTCTTCTGTTGTGGCTTCTCTCAGAACCTCTGCAATCTCTGCAATCTCTTCTATGGCTTTCAGTAGCCATTCTCTTCTCTAGGAGTTCTTCACTCACAAGCTGCACTAAGCCTTTACAACAATAAGCTTTCTTGCTGCAACTTACCTCACCAATCCCTTCCTCTGGATCCGGCTTTTGGCTAGTACTGGTCCCCTCTCTACTGGAACCTTTTGAGCACTCTCTTCTGCTCTTTAGGCTTCACTCTGCAACTTCTCTCAAGAACACCTCTGTTCTTCTTTCATCCAACCTCAGTTGGGAATATTTTAGGTTCTGCCACACTCTTTTTGCACTCAGAATCCCTTGCTAGACTCTTCTTATCACTGCTTTCAAGCTTGTGATCCACTTCTGCTGAGATCCCTCCTCAATTTCTTGCACCCTGAAATATGCAAACAATACCTTCCAACCAGAGTTCAAATACGACTCATCATCTTACCTCTCAAGATCCCTGACTGATCTTGCTTTTCCCTTCACCTGCACTGCACTCTATCTGCTGAAATCTTCAAGACTCCTTTTCTTCAACTCCATATTCTGTACATCTGGGCTATCAACCTTCACTGCATTCTTAATCAAATCTGCAACTTTGCTAAATATATTTAAACATCAACCTTCTCACTATTCAATATATGTGCATTTCAAAATAAACTTTTCAAAGAGCTAATTAAATTCTAGCTCTGATACCACTTGATGGTGTTAATCTCCATAGTCCCGGTTTTTTTTCAAATTTTATTGCCCAATCAATTTCACAATCTGGGCAAAGTTAACATGTTCTAAATTCTGAACTGGAAAATTAAACAACTAAATCTGAAATCTTTAGCATCTCAAATCCTCTTGCATATACAAACACCTGCCTACACCTTTGTACTCAGTCCAGTTTTAAATCTAGAAAACTCTTCTACCTGGAGGAACCTCCTTCAAGGATTATAAAAGCCCCAAGGCCTGTGCAATAAAGCAACCACACCATATAGAACCCTTATACATATCTAAAACGATGTCACCCAACTCGCATACAATGCTATATCAATATATGGTCACGACCTCCGTTCAAATGTTAGAGCATCACGATATAGTTAACCCCACATATATTTCATAGGGTGCTAACTTCACAAACGTATTTATATGGCATACACCCTTAATACTTAAATCTTGTACGAGAAATCTTTGCAATGGTTCATTTAACGATAATGCATTATAACAAGTCTTGAATTTGGTTCTAGCGCTAATGACCTTCTGGGTTCCACAACTCACACAAACATACCTTGGGTTGTCTCGCCTTCTTATCCAACGGCGGAGGTGTTGTCGCGCTCAATTCGGTGATCCAGCGTCCCTGATCAAATCTCATGAGACTTATATGCATGAGTTTTAGTTCGCGATGATAGTGGGTTTTCAAAACTGCTCAGGGACACGCGTCACCCAGTTTATGGGATCGCGTTGATTTCTTAAATACTGCTACCACTTCCTAACTCGCGTGATGAAACCGCCATCACTATTCACTCTTCTCCTGGTTCCACGTCCTTCCACGATCCGGTTCCGTCTAACTCCAACAACACTATATTTGGGACTTTACAAGGTTAAAGTTCCTCATAATCAACTCAGTTCACTCCTCCACAAGAGGTTGCATATATAACCAGACTTGGCTAATCGATCCAAAGCATTAAGCTCACAGCACTGTTCTTTTAATTTACTCTTGATATAACGCCTTGCACAGCTCCAATGGCCGCTTATCCACCAATAGTTCAACACCAAAATTCGATTCAAAGAATTTCGTTCCTCCAATAAACATTAGACGATCGACACGAGTGTCGATTTATTCCAAGGGCACACAGAATATAATTAGAACCCAGTTATAGGGAATATATTGCACATTCTTGTACGCTCTTTCCTAAATACACAAGCAGACTCTTAATTTGAATTACAGAGTCCTGCTCATGCAAGGACTTCGAGGAAATTTACATAGGAACTTAGCCAATGAATGCACAATTACACACAGTATTTTCCACACAGAGTTAACCCACAAATGCACAGTCATTCTGAGACAATTTCCTCATTTATACAGTGAACAAACTTACAAGATTTTATCTAGCCAGATCTTCGATCGATTGGCCTTTCTCCTCTACCATGTATCCCTTACAATTTTATGCAGCCTTTACAGTTCGCTATGTAGGTCTCTCCTATTATGCCTGTAAGGCTTATTTTTATACAAAACCCTGAATCGACTCAACTCCTCTAATGCTCAAAACTCTTCATATCTCTAACTCTGAGACTAACCCTCTGACAGACAGAGACGTACTGTCTCTTCCTATGCCCACTAATCATCCGGGCAGTTACATTTTTCTTTCTAATTAACTAAAATTACTCAATTATGAATATTTACATGGGGAAACAAAACATGAGACCCTATTTTACATTTATTTATGGAAAAAGTTTGTTTTGAGCCTAATGCTTGATTAACATATTTTTCAATTTCTGGCCTTTTGTCATGAATATAAGGTGTCAATTTGCGTTTCACCTTAATTTTGTTGAGTATTCCTTGAGGGTCATAATTCCATAAGAAGCTAAATTCAATTTTGTACTCCAGCAACGGTTTTGCTGCTTCTAATGCTGCATCTCTGTGATTACAAATGAAGGGTCCTATTTGATTTTTCAACTTAAATTGGGTCTTCTTTTTAACTACTAGGAAGTTGATTGAATTTGAATTTAGAATTTGCGTGATGTACTCCAAGGAAAAAATTCTCATTGGCACATACTTAGGTAGTTTATAGGGTAGAATATTAGACCCAAAAACTCTGATTTCTCTATGGTTATGATATAAGTACCAATCTCTAGTTTTAATTTGTTCTGATAGTTGTAAAACTTTCTTTATCTCATAATTGATTCTTGGTTGTACCTTATTTGTAAGAATATTAACCAATGGATGAACAAAGGAATCTGTAAACTCTGCATAACTGAACTCTGTGGACTCTTATGAGCAAAGATGTCCAAAAGATGAATGACAATGGATTTCCCTCTACATCAAGCTCCTGAAGTGTTATTGGGAACTTGTCTGCTTGGAAATATAGAAAAATGTGAAAAAGAAAGGAAGTATACCTAAATACTCCTTCAGTTGGAAATTTGACAAGCTGATCATGAATGTTCTCAGCTATGTATTCAACATAATTGTAAATGATAGAAGGAGGTTGTCCTAGTACAAAGGTATATAGAAAACCTAGGATAGACTCATATGTATGCTCATCTATAAAATACCCTAGGATAAAGGACAACATGGATATGACATGCCTAAACCCTTCTGGAAATTTTGAAGTAGAATAAGGAAGGTTTAGTTTTGTAATTTCAACATAGACAGGCATGAAATTTTGGAAACTTTGAAACCTTTTAGGAAATTCCAAACCAATGTAAAGCTTGGTGAGTGCTTGTATGGATAAGGGAACTGCATTGGGATCTGGTTTGAGCTGTAGCATTAGGTTTATTGACTCAACAGTAATTCTGAACAATACTTATTTATTTGCATTTACCATGGCTCTTTGTTCAGGTGCATAATAGGACTGACATGACCTTATAACTTTTGGACACTGATAAGTGAGTGGAACTACATACTTGGGTAGGTTTGACTCCCAAATCTGGACTTCATCTCCTTGATCTAATGACTTTTCAAGACTCTAGAAGTGGAGGTATAACAGATTAAATTTTATCACTGGAATCGCTGGATTTGCTATTTTTTAATACACATATGCTAAGGGTGTATGTTCAATGTCTACAACAAGAGGTTTTAGAGGGTTTACAACAATTGTGGTTTTGGAAGATACTGTTGAATTTGATTTTGACATTTTTAGACCTTCTGGATGCTTGAAACTCTGTATTTTGGCTTTTGAACTCTTCTGTAAGATTAAACTGTTTACAGAAGTTTTTTTTACTTTAACAAAGGTCTATCAAATAGAAATAGGCATAAACTGGCTTTTTCTTGGATTTAACGCTTCAATTTTGGCTTCAAACTATTTTTCAGACTCTTTATAGGTTCAAGAAATGATAAACAAGGGTTTGAATGCTTTTTTCGGAAAATATTGGACTGAAAATGGTTCAAATTGGGCACATAAGGATTGGGGTTACTTGCAAAGGGTTTCTAGATAGATTTGAAGCCTTTTTAAAGTCTGTAAAGGGTAAATATATTCAATTTTTCTTTTAAAAACTGTATGTAGTATCGAAACTGGGGTTTATCAAAGTTTTTACAGTGAATTTATTTTTGCAGGCAACTACAAGGATGTTTATGTGGATAAATGGACTTTACTAGGCTTAATTTCTCAGAAATACTCCTTTTCAAATGATAAAAAGTTGTTTTTCTATGAAGAATACCAGTTTGTGCAGGTGTTTTGGTCTTTAAAATGGGTTTCGAGGTGTCAGACAGGTTCTTGATGGCTTTTGGAAGTCTTTGGAAGTCGAACTGAAGCTTCCAGTGATCTTAACAGCAGCTGCAATGGCTTTTCTGGTTTCTTTTGAGTGTGATAGGGTGTATAGGGTTTCGTTTCTCAGTCGGAAATGTATAATTGCAAAGAATGGAAGTTTTATAATGTTTTAGGTTTAAAGAGGATTGGCATTAAATGGCGGTCATATTAGAGCGGAGGGCAGTTTTGGCGTTGGAGGTAGAAAACCATTGGTGGTTATCACGTGGGCTTTGGGTGGTACGCTATTTTCTTAAATCAAATGTGATCTAGTGATATGTTGCCGTGTGGAGGAGAGATAAGGGCACAAAACAACCCATTTTACAATTCTTGAAATGGTTGTTGATCATGCAAGTTGAAATGCGATATGGAATTATGATCGTCGGATCAAGAAGGATGGGTGCAAATGTTTGGGACCGAATGATGAGTTGATCGGCAGACGTGGGCATGGGGCCCGGGTCTTGTTATGTGGCGGGGTTAGTTTAATGTTTAAAACATAGTTTTAAATGTAAAACTAATGTTTTATTTTGATTGGCAGGGTGTATTTATTTGCTTAGTAAATGACATATTTACATATGTTTAACAATCATTGGAGCGGGATTATAATGCTTTTAATCTATGGGGAAAGGGCGGGGAATATTTAACATGTGGGGTAATTAGAACCATAGGTTAACGATTAAATAATGGGTTTTTAGGGATATTTTAAAAATGAATTAATAAATATATACAGGAAGGGGTATTATAAGGGTTTTAATACTTTATGTTAAAAATTAATATGAATTTAATGAAAATGAATGAAAATACAAAGAAATAAACTAAGTAAAGTGTAAAAGAGGCATTTTAGCATAAAAATTATCCCATTTAGATATTTACACATAAACTTAGGATAAATTGTATTTTGTGGGTTTTTGAGTGTTTTTGGATGAATTGAGATTAATTAAGAGGGGATTTTACTTTTTCTAAGAAAAAAGGTGTTTTACTTAGGAAAAGGGTTTGTTTTTTGGAAGAGGGTGAATGTGCTGAGGAAATGGGTTTTCGTGAAGGGAATCCAATATTTTTAACTAATCAGTTATTAAGCCTTGGGTCCGGTCCCAACAGAAGTCAGAGAAATGCTCTGAGCCTCTTTAACTGAAGGTTTGGATCCTGGATCATTATGGGGGAGGGGGAATTAATAATTTTCCCGATAATTCTTTATTACATGCCTTGCACAACTTCTTTCTACCTACCCATCATTATTCTAACATTTTTTACTTCATTTGCATGGGTGCATTTAAGCTTTCAACCCTAAATCCATTTTTCTTTTAAAGCATAAAATTATCTAATTCTAACCTTATTTCATCCGAGCCTCAGATTAAACTGTTGAGCTCCTCATTTATTCTCTAACTATCTACTTATTTGTCAAGTTTAAACTGTTTAACATATCTTTATTCTCTATTTAAAACATGGAATTCAAAGCATGAAAAGTTAAGATTAAATTATTTAACTAATCATGGATTATGGAATTTTGAACAATCTGCACATAATCATTATTTTTGTAGTAAAAGTAAATAGTAGTGGAATTTTGACTTGCTCACTTTCATGTCTTATTCTTATCTCTTTTTTTCTTTTGGGGTCCATTTTTTATTCTTTTTGATCTTTTCTTTTCAAGTCATTTGATCTTTCTTTTAGGACTTTTACCCTCTTTTCGTTTTTTATTATTTTCAAAATATGGGAAAACAACTTGCAGAAAGCAAGGTAAGTACATATTTAAAAGATTATCAAAGTCAATTCAAAAATTATGAACCCTATTATTATAGGACCCTAATAGTGGCTCCACATGGGGATGGAATTTCAGGGTGAAATGTCAAGAAATTTAAGACTAATAGCCTTTGAATTTTGACTGAGATGACCTTGTAAATGTTATCCTGTTCTTTGCAATTGTTCATACTTATGACATTTTACCTCTCAAAGCTTAGGGCCTTCTCTTCGGGCTTCAAATTTGTTAGGAAAACATCCAATCCAACCTAAAATCTTGCAATTTTATGTACAATGGATAAAATAAACAAAATTAACTATTTGTTATCTTTGAGGAGTATTAGTGCTTCAACATTCTGCCATTAACTAGTCCACCTATAAGATCTGATCCATCCATTTCTTTTAGGAGGAAAGCATTGTTACCTCTGTAACCATAAATAACATAAGGTCCTTTCCATAGAAAATAAAATTTTCCATGTTTACCTTTCTCTTCTCTTCTTGAATCCCATTTTAACACTTTGTCTCCAATGTAGAAATCATCTTCTTTACTCTTTTTGTCAAAAATTTCTTTATCTTATCCTGGATAACTTGAGACTTAATATAAAACTCTTCTCTTATTTGCTGCAAGTGAATGGTTTGGTTAATCCTTCTTTGAATGTCATTTGTATCAACTTGTAATTCTTGGATTATCTTCATTACTGGTACTCCTAAGGAGGATGGAAAAACAACATCCATTCCATAAACAAGCTGGTAAGGAGATGTACCAATAGATTTTTTGGTGGTAAGCCTATCTGCCCATAAGGCATTGACTAACTTCTTGTTCCAAGTCTTTTTGTTATCTTCTAGTAATTTCTTGATGATGTTTACAAGGCTCTTATTTTAAGATTCAGCAAGACCATTACCTTGAGGGTAATATGTAGTAAAATGGCCTAGGTTAATGTGGTATTTATGGCAAAAGTCAATCATATTTTTGGATTTGAATGTAGCTGCATTGTCAATGATAATATTTTGGGGACATCCAAATATTGAAAGTATGTTGCTTTCTAAAAAGGAGATAATGACAGTGTCAGTGGCTTGCCTAGAGGGTATGGCTTCAATCCACTTAGTAAAATAATCAGTGGCTGCCAGAATCCACTTATGTTGGGCTAATGATGGAGGATGAATTTCACCAATGAAGTCAAGAACCCATTGTTGAAATGGCATTTCTGTGGAGATAGGTTTTAAGGGTAATGGTAAGAGATTTTTCCTTCCCTCAAATATTTGACACTTGTGACAGGAGGTTAGGTACCTTTTTACATATGCAAACAAAGTAGGCCAGCAAAAACCAACTCTCAGGATTTTTTCTGCAGTAGTCTTCCAGTAGATATGTCCTCCACAGTCACCTGCATGAAATTCTTCTAGTATTTTGTCAACTTCTTCTTTTAGCAAGCAATTCAGTAAAATTCCACTTTGATCTTTCCAAAAAAGTACATTGTCTAATATGAAAAATCTTACTGCCTTTAGCTTTAAGAATCTATATTTTTTTCTTGATAATATAGGAGGATTTTGTAAGTTTAGTAATACAAATATGATATCTGCATACCATGGTGAATCTGAAAAGCCTTCACTGATATCTGGAGTCACCATCTCTTCTTGATCATCTACTTGGGAAATAAAATTTATGTCTAGGGCATGAAAATTTGATTCAGCCATGAGTTTGGCTAAACCTTGACCTTTTATAAGTTTAGTGGGTTTTATCTCTATGTCATATTCCAAAACTATGGCAATCCACTTGCCTCTTCTACCATCAGGACCATCCTGAGTTAGAATGTCTTTTACTACTGCATTTGGAACATAGGCAATGATGTGTGAATAAAGAATGTACACTCTGAAATATTTAAAGGCCTTTACCAAAGTTAGGGCCTATTTCTCCATGATATTGACTTCAAAGTGGCATATCTAAGCATTTTTCTAAAGAAAGCTATGGGTTGCTCATAGCCCTAGTAATTTTTCTGCTGTAAAATTGCAACAATGGTGTGTTTTGAAGCAAAGGAGAAAATGATGAAATCCTTTTTAAACTTAGGACTTATAAGGACTGGGGTTTTTGTTAAGGCTTTTTTGATAGATTCAAATGATTGTTTGGCCTCAATAGTCC
Organism: Pinus albicaulis; assembly: GCA_034641835.2. Lineage (NCBI taxonomy): Eukaryota > Viridiplantae > Streptophyta > Pinopsida > Pinales > Pinaceae > Pinus > Pinus albicaulis. The sequence goes on from CM076584.1 coordinate 179,620,533, forward strand.
ATTTAAGAACTGAATATTTGTTTCAGCATATTATTGAGTTCTCTAATTATTTCAGCTAAATTGGAGATGAATCTTCTTAAAAAGTTAATTTTACCTAGAAAGGCTTGTAATTCTTTTATGTTCCTAGGAGGACTAATGTTGAGAATTGATTTTATCCTGGCAGGGTCTATTCTATTTCCTTCTTTAGATATTATGTGTCCTAGTAACTTACCTTCTTCTAATCCAAATAATGTTTTCTTAGGGTTTAAAGAGATGCCAAACTTTCTGCATTTAATAAAGACTTGTCTAAGATGATCCTATTGTTTATAATCAGCCTTAGAAAATACAGTAATGTTATCTACATAAATCACTAAAAAATCATGAATTTCCTTTGAAAAGGCTATATCCATAGCTCTTTGAAAGGTAGCCCCTGCATTCATTAAACCAAAAAGCATTTTTACATACATAAAAGTACCCCAAGGAGTAGTAAAAGTTGTTTTGGCTTGATCCTCTGGTTGGACTAAAATTTGGTTGTATAAATCCATCTAAAAGAGAAATACTAGAAGAACCAAATACCCTTTGTAAAATGTGATCCATTTTTTGTAAAGGATAATTATCTTTTAAGGATACTTTGTTTATATTCTTAAAATCAACACATAATCTAATGTCTCCTGTGTTTTTCTGGTTGGAACTAGATTAGAAACCCAATCAGAGTATCTGATTGGTGCAATGATCTATGCATCATACATTCTTTTTACCTCTTTTTCAATTAAAGACATCAAAATAGGGTTGATCCTTCTTAACTTTTGTTTGAAATCCTTTTGATCTTCTTTTATAGGGATTTTATGCTGTATTATATTGGTTTCATTGGATTTTAGGTCCTCATAACTCCAAGAAAAAACATCTTGAAATTCCTTGAAAAGAGAAATATATTTTTCCTTTTCTTGCTGAGGTAAGGCTTTGGAAAGTTTGATCATCTTAGGTTTTAACTCTGTGCCAATCTTACATTCCTCAATATTAGATCTAAGTGGCTCTATTTTGGGTTAAGCCTTTTGGTAAGAAATTATCTCATCAATTTGTACTTTCTCTAAGTTATCTATATCTGATTGACTAAATTTAGTGGGTCTAGAAAACTTTACTTTATTTATATCTATATTATTTAAATCAATTTCACTATCTAAATCTTGATCTAACGTACAGTCTGTGTCTATTTTACAATTCTAAAATTCACCTTCATTATTCATAAAATGGTAAATCTATTGATATTGTGAGAAAATTTGCTAATATTTGAGGTTATCTAGAATTATTGCTCTGTGTTTTACTTTTGTAGTATACTTATGATTGGGCTGAAAGGGAAAATTACAGGTACTAGAAAATATTGCTAAGGAGTGTGCTTGTATGTTTTTCTTTCTTGGTATTGCAGAAAAATTACATTCCAACAGTTCATCTATCAAATCTAATACAGTTTCTCTATATTGGCCTAATCTATGATTATAAACAAAATATTCTTCATTTATCTATTTTATAATCAACTCTGAATCTCCCATTATTGATATTCTTTTACCTCCTAAGTTTTTGATAATATAGAGTCCTAAAATGAGGGCTTCATACTCAGCCATATTGTTGGTACATTTAAAATTAAGTCTGAAAGCATGGCCTTCTGCATGATTATTTTCCATATTAGTTATCCAAACTCCTGCTTCTACTCCTAGTTTATTGACTGATACATCAAAATCTAGGTTCCATAAAGATTCATGGAAAATATTTTCACTATCTGGTATTTTCCTTTTGTTCTTTAGTTCAGTTTTTATTTCATTATCAGTTTCAGAGTTACATAAGATGAATGAATCTAGGTCAGCAGGTGTAGTGTAAATTGGGTAATTTATTGATCTTCCTTCACTACTCGCCATATATTTCATCAATGTTTCCCTATAGAGTTTCTTTGGTTGGCCAAAAACTGATATTGTAGCATACAACATGTCTAATTGTAGATATCCCTGTAATTTTTCTCCCCATGAGCGAGATAAAAGCATTCCATACTTGGGAGGGATATCAGCTACTACAATGTCCATGAGTATACTTTTAACAGGATATTGAACTAATGTGACACACAAATATTTAATTAAACCTAAACATTTAACTTTTCTTGAATCAAATGAAAAGAGATCTTTGTAAGGCCTAGTGATGTCTAAGTTCAGGGTTTCCATTATTGCTTTGGGCATTAGATTGTGTGAAGCTCCTGCATATAACATTGCATTATGTAATATTTGGTCATGAACAGTTAAGCTAATGTAAAACGGTGGAACTGCTCCATCTTGGTGTTTTCCATTAACATCAGGACCAAAAATCAATTCTGGTTGATCATCACTTAAGTTTACTGAGTCTTCTCCATCATTCATGTTTAAGGTTTCAGTGATAGTTGTTTTATACAAATCATGTTTTACCAATTCTGTCAAAGGAATTGGTATTTTTAATTTTTCAATTTCAGTTTTTATATTGAATGAAGTTTGTGATTTACTAAATTGGATTAATTCTTCCTTAGTAACTGTAGTCTGAGTAGGTTTGTCTTGATTTTCTACAGTTATCTTTTCATTTTCGGTTTGAGTTTCTTGTGTTTTATTGCTCCTAGTTTTCATTTCAGGAATGGTTTGAGAAGCAGTAGATGTTTTTTCAGATTTTGAATTATCAGAAGTTGTTTTTTCAGTGGCAGCTTTTGGATCTGCTAATTTTGGATCAGTAGTGGATGTTTTGGAATCTAAGTTTGTTGTTTTAGCAGAATTAGGTGTTTTTACAGTAGCAAAGTTTTTGTGAATTTGTTGATGTTTGGATAGCTTCATCTGTTATATCAGCAATCTTAGGAATGGGTGAAATTTTAGAGTTGGAAACTTTTTGGGATGAATTAAAGTTTTGCTTATTTTCCTTAGGGAGAATTTGCAGAACTTTTGTAGTCGGGGCTTCTACTGTTTTATTATTTTTTGTTTGTGCAGTTTTCTTAGTAGAAGGTTCAATGTTTTTTTTACTCCTAAGGTTATATTTCTTATGTACTTCATTTATGGAAAAATCATAACCTTGTTTATAGTCAAATGGTTCACCTAAATCTACCTAAAGTTGTTTCATTTCAAATAAATCTTGGTCTTCCTGAGTGAGAAAGATAGTGTTATCTCCATTTATACCCATTAGATTTGTGGTGTCTTCATAATCATCATTCTGTTGATAACTTTCAGCATAGTTCTCTTGAAATGGAGGTCTTATTGTTTAATTAGATGTTGATTCTTTGGATTTTATTGAGTTTGTATTTTTCCTGACGTTAGGATTCCTAATTTGCTGTTGATTATCCCATTGTGGTCTTATTTCTATGTTGTCTAATCTATCCATCATTCTCTCTAAAGTCTTAGCTAGTTGATATATTTTTCCATCTGAACTAGATGTTTATTCTTTTATGGTTACTCTCCTCTCATTCCTTAATCTAGCTTTTCTAGCAAAAATATTTACTTCTACACTAACATCATCTGTTTGCATTCTTTCTAAGGTTTCAACATTTCTCTCCCTCAGCTGATAGGCCATGTCTATGTCAAATCCATCAGGGAATTTGAGTAGGATAGAGTCAGGAGTGGGTTTGAGATTAGCTGGGATGGAATTATAAACACTGATGTATCTAATGCAATAGTCTTGGACTGTTTCATTAGGAGCTCTTTTCATGGCATCAAATTCAGTTAATATTTGGAGTGGATTTTTCTTCTTTTCCCATTTATTCAAAAATAATCTATGAAAGACTGATAAATCAGCTATACTACCAGGATTAAGACCTTTAAACCATTTTTTAACTTCCCTTGTTAATGTTTGAGCAAAGAGTCTCATTTGTACATCAAAATTATCTATTTTATGAAGCTAAAAATAATCTGTCATATTATTAATGTGTTGTTGGGCAGTATAATGAGTCATAGCATCAAATTGAGGTATTTTACTTTGGTAATCCTGAGGCATATTATGTAACTATGATGGAAGGACCAGGGGAGCATACTTAGTAGCCATAGCTTGAATTTTAGCTTGGCTAGGAGGTAGATTGGAAGTGCTTGGGGCAAAACTAGAAGTACAAACTGACGAGGTTAATAAAGTGGTTGATGAAACTGGAATATGAGATCATGTACTAGAAAATGTGGAGGATGAACTAAAGGATGAAGTTGGGATGCTAGAAAATGAAACTGGTATATATGAAGAGCTGCTTGGAAATGAAAATCATGTGTTTGAAATTGCAGAATATAAACTAGTGGATGATGTTGATGTGGGAAAATATGGAAATAGTATTCTAGATTGTAAGGGTTGTCTAAGGATAAATGGATTTGTAGATTGGATGGTAGTGGAAATTATAGATGATGTAGTGGTATCTAAATGAGAAATAGAAGGCTTAGATGTGTAGGCTAATAATTCAGCTAATTCAATAGCTTCATTTATTTATTTAAGAATAGCAGCATTTATTTCTTCAAGTTTATCATGAGCTTTAAATATCTTTGATTCAGAATCTACTGAAACATTTTCCTGCTTTGTTTCAAGAAATGAAATAAAAACATGATCTTTAACATCACTACTTAAATCACTTTCTGATTTAATTCTGAATAAAGAATATTCAAAATTCAAGTCAAAATTTATGTCTTGTATACTCGCTAACTCTTTTGGTAATGAATTTGCTCCAACTAAGGAAACTTTAGCATCTAAATCTTCTAATTGTTTATTATTTTTTCCAATTCTGTCCGGATTGTCTACTATAACAACAAGTTTAGGATCTGGGTTTGACCTGGTATAGTAGATTTTTCTAGAAGCCATAATTAAAATTTTTTGATAAAATTATACTCACAACTTTCAAAATAGTCTTAAGGTGAAAGGATGATAAAAATGATTTCCTTTAAGATCTATTTTAAGAATGAGGATTGGTTAGTTCCCCAGTGGAGTCACAGTATGTTATCACTCTAATAATTCTTAAGTTGTGAGATTTTGGTTTTTAGTCAAAGAACATTAGAGGTAACCACATACCAAATTTTAAACTCTAAGATCTAGCATTCTTAGGGTTCAGAGGGCGCTCTCTCTATAAGATTTAACTTTTTTTTAATTATATGATACTAGGCTAGTTATGATGTGCAAATTGGTTTGGTTTTGATTTGTTTCGGTGGGAAAAATCACTTAATGAGATGGATAGTGAGAGATCTGCTTGTCCATTGGGCTAAGGAGTCAAATTTCAAGCAAACAAGACAAGGATCAAGGTCAAAAATTCAAATGTTTTCAGGGCAAGGTAGATAAGTCATTGAAGATATTGGAAGGCTTATTGGTGAAGTGGTTTGATCGGGATAAAGAGAAATCAAGGATTCTTTGATCTGGATAAGGAAGGAGTAGACAAAGGTCATTCAAAATAGGGAGCAATTAAGGGTTCCCTACTCTAGAAATCAACAGGAAACATAGAAATGATAACTAGTTAAAGATATGGTGCTTTTAACAAATCCTGTAATAATATTCCTAGTTTATCATTCAAATTTAGAACACATGTATGGATGCATGTAAAACATAAGAAGATAAACAAAGAAAGTAGAAAGTACTTCACTTAAATGGCTCATCACATGAATCTTGAAATATGATGCTAGATGATTTGATCTAGTCTGCTACTTGAACTTGCTACAAAAAGCCTTCAGGTACAACAAAAATGACTATAGAAATCTTCATAAATTTATTCCACAATAATACTTCAAAAGATTAAGTATATATAAAAAAATGTTTACAAAATATCCTAGAATAATCATAGGATTTTTCTAAGGAAATAAAATATCTTTTACAACAAAATAGTGACAGCTACTTAACAACTTAGCAAGTTGTCCTATTTATCCAAAATAAAATAGAAAATGTTGTTGTGGATTGGGTTTAGTTGGCTGCTTTGATGTCTTCAACGCTGGCACAAGATATTTCAAATCTGTTTTGGAATATTATATTATTATCTGATACTCTTTAATAACTTATACACTTTAACCAATATTAAACTGCCTTACTGCTATAATTTTCTATTTTGACTGTGTAAAATCAGCAAGATGTTTTTATCCTCTTCTCTACAATTTGAATTTTACAATAAGTCAGTGAGTGATTCCCAAGATTATTCATCAGGAATTTTAATCTTTTTCATCTTCCTAAAGTTCTCATATGCCTCAGTATATCTAGAAAATGTTGGTTTTATAACAAATAAGTGTTTTATCTCATGCTGTAGAGAAAACAAGTCTTCAAAACTTCTATGTAAAACCTTTCCTGTAGGAATTCCTTGTCCCTTTGTTTTGTCTACCTGCTCTTTTGCCTAATCTCTGATCTTCTTGTTGTAGTCCTCTTGTGGCGTGGGTTTATCATTAATAACCAGGATGTTTGTAAAACCTCTTTGCCTCAAAATCTCAAATTTAACCATAAATTTGGTTATGTCTATGTTCATGTTTTCACATTTTTCTTCTAGTTGCTTCATTAAATTATTCTTTGTAATTACTTTCCTTATTTCAAGGATTGTCTCTATTCTGTCGGTAATTTCTATCTCCTCTAGTTCTTGCTTGTTCTTTCTATTGAGAAACTTGATTAGTTCTAGGGCCTGTTCAGGTTTGGCACCTAGTTCCTCCTTTGTTTTGTGAATTTCCCATTGAGCTACCTTCAGTAAATACCTTTGCTCATATATCACCTATATTGATGGCCAAACATCATTGATGGATTCAATTATTTTACTCCATAGTTTTTTCTTTACATAAGACATTGGTTCTTTCAAAGTCAAATCCTTTTGTAGATTCTTCAATTCCACATTCAACCTGTTAGCCCTTTTTTCCTGAGTTTTAACATTAATTTGGGCTAGCTTCTTTGTGTCTTCTAGATTTTCAATCATTTTCTTCAATCTATTGATTTCATTGGTTTGAAGTGTCATTTCCTCCATGGATTTGATAAGCTTGCTGGCTTCATCTGTTGGCTTTACTGTTGATGTAGATGATCTGTAGCTGAGGTAGTAGAAGATGTTACTGGAACTGCTTTGGCCAGTGGTACTTTTGGTGCCAACTCTTCTGCCAGAGTTGAAGGCACAGTTGTAGTTGCCATGGGAATAACTGTAGGAACTTCCTATGTTTTTTGTAGTTTCTCTTTCATGGACAAGCTTGTCCATTTGGATTTCCATATCTTTTATCTGTGCTGTCAATTGTAAATTCAAGTTCATCATACCATCTTTCTGACTTGCCTCTTGTACAGTTTCTTTGGCTTATGGATGTTCTATTGGTGGAAGCTTGAGTTGATTTCTTAGTGCTGCAATGTCAGCATTCGTTTTCTTCACCAACTCTTCTGCAGCCTTCACATTTGCAAGATCATATCCTACTTGAATAACCACCTCTTCTAAAGACTTAATCTTAAGATCTTTAGCATATGAGGAAGCCTTATCTATCTTCATTTGATATCTCATATTTATTATTGTATTCTGAAGCTTTTGGGCACTCATTGCCTTTGTAGTAATGGTGGAATAGTGGCATCTCAAAGTTTGTCTGTGGAACTCAATTTGATCTAATGCATCGATACTTTTTGTAGGCACTTCAAGGTCAACGTTTTTGTAATCTACCATTGTTTTTGGAGTCTTGACTATTGGTTGAAGCACTGATATAATCAAATTTTTATTTGAATAATCAAAAGCTGACAGAAGTCTATTCTGGATCCTTGGTGTTTGTTTTAAATACTGAGAATAAATCTCATTCTTGATTTCTTCATTCTTGGCCTTTATCTAATTATATTTCTCTCTAATGTAAATATCTTTGTCCTCTGCTGACTGTGAGGGGGATGCCTCCATACTTTGCTACTTCTCAACCATTTATGTGTCTGTAGTATCTTTATCCTACTCATTTATAATGACTGTAGCAGCATTTGTATTGGTCTTTGGAACATCTATATCTTCCACTTATATGGTCTCTTTGTCTTTATCAACTTGATTGAGCTTAGGTATTTTATTATACCCAAGTTTAAACCTAGTCTCTGTAGTTGTTTCTACAGTGTAAGTACCTTCTTCTCTGACTCTTTTGGTAGCTTTATCTACTTGATTCACAATTTCCAAGGTATGACTAGTATCACCCTATCTTACTTCTTCAATCAAGGTATTTTCTAGCCACTCTGCTTGATTAGCACATTGTTCAATTTCTGGTCTTTTGTCATGAATATAAGGTGTCAATTTGCACTTCGCCCTAATTTTTTTGAGTATTCCTTGAGGGTCATAATTCCATAAGAAGCTAAATTAAAATTTGTACTCCAACAACTGTTTTAGTGCTTCTAATGTTGCATCTCTATGATTACAAATGAAGGGTCCTATCTGATTTTTAAACTTAAATTGGGTCTTCTTTTTGACTGCCAGGAATTTGATTGAATCTGAATTTAGAATTTGCCTGATGTACTCCAAGGAAAAAATTATCATTGGCACATACTTAGGTAGTTTATAGGGTAAAATAGTAGACCCAAAAACTCTGATTTCTGTATGGTTATGATATAAGTACCAATCTCCAGTTTTACTTTTTTCTAATAGTTGTAAAAATTTATTTATCTCATCATTGATTCTTGGTTGTACCTTATTTGTAAGCATATTAACTAATGGATGAACAAAGGAATCTATAAACTCTGCATAACTAAACTCTGTGGACTCTGTTCTAATCAAAGATGTCCAAAAGATGACTGACAATGGATTTCCTTCTAAATCAAGCTTCTAAAGTGTAATTGGGAACTTGTCTGCATGGAAATATAGAAACATGTGAAAAAGAAAGGAAGTATACCTAAATACTCCTTCAGTTGGCAAATTGACAAGTTGATCATGAATGTTCTCAGCTATGTATTCAACATAATTGTAAATGATAGAAGGAGGTTGTCCTAGTACAAAGGTAGATAGAAAACCTAGGATAGACTCATCTGTATGCTCATCTGTAAAATACCGTAGGATAAAGGACAACATGGATATGACATGCCTAGACCCTTCTGGAAATTTTGAAGTAGAATAAGAAGGGTTTAGTTTTGGAATTTCAACATAGGCAGGCATGAAATTTTGGAAAATTTAAAACCTTTTAGGAAATTCCAGACCAATGTCAAGCTTGGTGAGTACTTGTATAGATAGGGGAACTACATTGGGATTTGGTTTGAGCTGTAGCATTAAGCTTATTGACTCAACAGTAATTTTATTTATTTATTTATTTATTTTTTTTTTTTTTTTTGCTCGTTTAGACTAATCCTAATCTTCCCATTTTGTCTCCTCCCATCCCACCCACGGGTTTCGAACCGGTGACCTTGCAGAACAGAGTGCCTTAACAGCGCACCCCATCACCGACTGCTCTACACCACATGGGCTTGACTCAGCAGTAATTATGAACAATACTTCTTTATTTTCATTTACCATGGCTCTTTGTTCAGAAGCATAATAGGACTAACATAACCTTATAACTTCTGGACATTGATGAGTGAGTGGAACTACATACTTGGGTAGGTTTTACTCCCAAATCTGGACTTCATCTCCCTGATCTAATGACTTTTTAAGACTCCAACAGTGGAGGTATAACAGATTAAATTCTATCACTGGATCTGCTATTTTGTAATCCACATCTGCTAAGGGTGTACGTTCAATGTCTACAATAGGAGGTTGTAGAGGGTTTAAAACAATTGTGATTTTGGAAGATACCGCTACATTTGATTTTGACATTTTTAGACCTTCTGGATGCTTGAAACTCTGTATTTTGGCTTTTGAACTCTTCTATAAGATTAAACTGTTTACAGAAGTGTTTTTTACTTTAACAGAGGTCTATCAAATAGAAATAGGCATAAGCTGGCTTTTTATTGGATTTAACTCTTCAATTTTGGCTTCAAACTATTTTTCAGACTCTTTATAGGTTCAAGAAATGATAAACAAGGCTTTCAATGATTTTTTTGGATAATATTGGACTGAAAATTTTTCAAATTGGGCATAGAAGGATTGGGGTTACTTACAAAGGGTTTCTAGATATATTTGAAGCCTTTTTAAAGTCTACAAAGGGTAAATATATTCAATTTTTCTTTTAAAACCATATGCAGTATCGAAACTAGGGTTTATCAGAGTTTTTACAGTGAATTTGTTCTTTGCAGGCAATGACAAGGATCTTTCCATGGATAAATGGGCTTTACTAGGCTTTAAAATGATAAAAAGTTGTTTTTCTATGAATAATACCTATTTTTGCAGGTATTTTGGTCTTTAAATTGGGTTTCGAGGTGTCAGACAGGTTCTTGATGGCTTTTGGAAGTCTTTGGAAGTTGAACTGAAGCTTCGAGTGATCTTAATAGCAGTTTCAATGGATTTTTTGGTTTCTTTTGAGTGTGATAGGGTGTACAGGGATTCATTTCTCAGTCGGAAATGTATAAATGCACAGAATGGAAGTTTTATAATGTTTTAGGTTTAAAGAGGATTGGCATTAAATGGTGGTCATATCAGAGTGAAGGGCAGTTTTTGCGTTGGAGGTAGAAAAACATTGGTGGTTATCGCGTAGGCTTTGGGTGGTAAGTTGTTTTCTTAAATTGAATGCGATCTAGTGATATGTTGCCGCATGGAGGAGAGATAAGGGCACAAAACAACCCATTTCACAAATCTTGAAATGGTTGTTGATTGCGCAAGTTGAAATGCAATAGGGCATTATGATTGTCGGTTCTGGAAGGATGGGTGCGAATGGCTTGGATCAAATGAGGAGTTGATCGGCAGATTTGGGCATGGGGCCCGAGTCTTATTATGTGGCGGGGTTAGTTTAACGTTTAAAACATAGTTTTAAACGTAAAACTAATGTTTTATTTTGACTGGCGGGGTGTATTTATTTTCATAGTAAATGACATATTTACATATGTTTAACAATCATTAGAGCGAGATTATAATGCTTTTAACCTATGGGGAAAGGGCGGGGAATATTTAACATGTGGCATAATTAGAACCATAGGTTAACGATTAATTAATGGGTTTTTAGGGATATTTTAAAAATGAATTAATAAATATATACGAGAAGGGGTATTATAAGGGTTTTAATACTTTATCTTAAAAATTAATATGAATATAATGAAAATGAATGAAAATACAAATAAATAAACTAAGTGTAAAATAGCCATTTTAGCATAAAAATGATCCCATTTAGATATTTACACATAAACTTAGGATAAATTGTATTTTGTGGGTTTTTGAGTGCTTTTGGATGAAATGAGATTAATTAAGACGGGATTTTACTTTTTCTAAGAAAAAAGGTGTTTTACTTAGGAAAAGGGTTTGTTTTTTGGAAGAGGGTGAATGTGCTGAGGAAATGGGTTTTCATGAATGGAATACAATATTTTTAACCAATTAGTTATCAAGCCTTGGGTCTGGTCCCAACAGAAGTCGGAGAAATGATCTGAGCCTCTTTAACTGAAGGTTTTGAATCCCGGATCATTTTGGGGGAGGGGAAATTAGTAATTTTCTCGATAATGCTTTTATTACATGCCTTGCACAACTTCTTTCTACCTACCCATCATTATTCTAACATTTTTTACTTCATTTTCATGGGTGCATTTAAGCTTCCAACCCTAAATCTATTTTTCTTTTAAAGCATAAAAATATCTAATTCTAACCCTATTTCATCCGAGGGCTCAAATTAAACTGTTGAGCTCCTCATTTATTCTCTAACTATCTACTGATTTGTCAAGTTTAAACTATTTGACATATCTTTATTCTCTATTTAAAACATGAAATTCAAAGCATGAAAATTTAAGATTAAACTATTTAACTGATCATGGATTATGAGATTTTGAACAATTTGCACATAATCATTATTTTTGTAGTAAAAGTAAATAGTAGTGGCATTTTGACTTGCTCACTTTCATGTCTTATTCTTATCTCTTTTTTCTTTTGGGGTCCATGCTTTATTCTTTTTGATCTTTTCTTTTCAAGTCCTTTGATCTTTCATTTAGGACTTTTACCCTCTTTTCATTTTTTATTATTTTCAAAATATGGGAAAACAACTTGTTGAAAGCAAGGTATGTACATATTTACATGAATATCAAATTCAATTCAAAAATTATGAACCCTATTATTATAGGATCCTAACAAGTTCCTAACATGATTGACTCTGTGGTGATCTCTGTCGCACAATCTGCATGCTGTATTGGCATGATTTTGGGCCCTGATAGGACAATGGGTCGTCTTAGCTTTCCTAATGTTTTGGTAATGATGGGGGGAAGGCTACTTCGGGGTAGGTTTCCTTGGTTCTATACCAGTTATATCTAGGTATTAGGTAGCTAATGACCGTATGGTGTCTACAAAGTTCAAAACTGGGAGATGTAAGTACAGTGTCGAGTCTGATGGTTGTCATGACAAACTAGACAGGACTATTTTCCCTCGGTTCTCCATTCTGTTTGGACTGACAGAGTGATTTGGTACCCATTGTGGAATGATCTTAGATCCCGGCATTGGGCGACCAAGTGGTTCCGTGCGTCACATAATGCACAGGTTGGTCTTATCCTTGGAGGGCGATTGGGGGTGATAGTGTGCCCCATTGGCTATTTTTCTGTTGACATGAAAAAAATGGACCTGGTCTCCACATTTTCTTGAGTTTTCAACTTTCCACGGATTTTGAATCTGATCCATCTGTTGTGGAAAGGCACACTATGGCCTGGCGTAAACTGTTTAAGGCCAAATGGAATCGGGAAATATAGGGACAACGACGAACTGGGTGGTCAAATGAACACACTCGGAATGAATATTGGGCTGCTCGTAATCCGTTATAGTATACAAGGTTGACTGGATACCATCTCTGAAACAATTCTAGGGTTGCACAATTAGCGATGAATGGATCACATTCATCACAGAGTGCGCAGAGCTCGACAAGAGCTTGAGGGTGATAATGTGGGAGAGGTGGTTTTTCAGGTGACTATCTCTCCTAGGACACATACAATAGGTCCCCCTCCCTTGGGTGGTGGTACTGTGTGAGGATTCTATGTCCAAGATGGCCAAGTCAGAAATTTCAACGATGAAGCATCGCATGAAATCCAACATGGACCGGAACCCACGAATGTGGGGACAACGATGCACATGGTGGTTTCTTCAACAAATTTGACATGCATTTCGTCAATGTTTGTTGTGTATGTAAATCCCCTATATGGATAGAGGTGATCCCTCTAGCCCTAGGGTGGGTCTAGCAACAAGAGGGCATGCTAATGCATTGATTCCTAGTTAATGAATGAAACTAAGTCGGGATAGATGTACTACTTTTGTTCCAATGCAGTTGTCGTAGTTGTGGCAGAAGTTTCCTGATCTTCGTCCTGACATGTCGCAGTCCTTCAGTGGTGGTACTCAGGTGCCTACACAAGGATAATAGAACAATAGAAACATGTGAAAAAATATTTTCATTCATAACTATCTAATTGGTCAAGGAGAATCAAATGTCTTGCACAATATTAATCATATCAAACGAAAAACGGGAACCAAAACATCATTCATGTATTAATAAGAAGATATAAATTGTTTACAACCAAAAGAGCCTTGACGTTGTAGCCTCATTTAGCTGGTCCTGTCAAAACACGTCTCAAGGATTCGTCAGGGAATCAGACTTGGCGAGGAAATAAGCCTAGAATCTCTCTCTACAATAGGTCTCTCTTTGCTCTATCTCACACCAGCTATATTAGACTGTTCAACTGTTCAACCATTTCAGCTATTGTACAAAATGTTCAACTAGTTGCATCTATGTGAGAGAGATGTATTTATAGGAGAGGAGGAAGAGGTTGGGATCCCTCATATGGTGGAAGGGAGGCCTTATCCTTTGGGAGGTTGCTAAAATGTAGGAAACAAGAAGCCAATGGAACATGTTCGATGTTATTCATTCGAACAACTCATGCTGACTTCGCTCATAAAGTGGTTGGCAATGAAAACTTCGCTTCTATTATAAAAAAAATTCCATAAACAGCTTGGCGCGGGCAACCCACTGAGACAGAGCACTAATGGGCATGAGTCCGAGTGTTAATTTCTCTATGGGAACGAGGCCATAACTTCCTACCAGTTCCGACCCAAAATCATGTGTTTTTGAGAGTCTACTCCAAGAATAATCAACAGAGGAAATGCTCTTCTCATGGAAAGGGATGCAATGACACTTTTTTCAAGGTATGAAATTACATATAAGTCACAAAAATGGTCTTCTAATGTGCGGGATGGGGATTGCAGGGACGGTGGAAAAATGTTGTGTAATAGATACCCCCTAACGCATGAGGTCCAAGAGAGAGGGAGGAGTGAAGTGGTTTACGATAACGTGTTCAAACCAAACACTACCGTCAAAAGACCTACAAGTACAATTACAACTGATATCTCTGATACATGAACATGTGGCATGGGTGCAGCCACCCATAATAGAGTACATATAAAAATGAGATTCGAGGTATGGACGCATTTATCTAGCAATAAGGATCAATAAATAGACTCATGTATGGTTGCAACCATCCAACCAAAAGAAACATGCGTATAGTCATGATAAAAAAAATATCCTATAGCCTGGATTTTATCAGACAAAATCCAAGTTCTTGCGCTCCATCTCGACCCGAACAAGTACAAATTCAAGCATGTGAATATGTGAGTTGAAGTCAAACATGCAAGAAAGTCACCTGATTACCAACCAATGATGTAAGTTGTTAACAGGCACAAGAGAAACCACCAATAATGACAATGGATCTCAAGGTACAACAAGTACAATCCACAGAATGTGAAAAATGATCTAGCATCGAACACCCACATAATCACTCGATCGAAGGCCAATGATGAGGGCCTATTGTTGAATGTGAAAAACTTGCCATTGAGGCATACAAGCTCTAAGATATCGGAAGGGAGTCTCTAGATCAGCTTCCTGGATAATGAGCTAAAGTCAACAGGAAGTGACCTGGCCAAAGGAGGGCCATAATGTTTCCCACATCATTGACACAAGATAGAGGAATAAGATGATAGTGAATCAGGACTAGAAAAGAGGGTTAGAAGGAGGTTGAAAACTGCAAACAAAAACTTCTCTTGAACATATCAGTGACACGACTCTGGATTTGGAAGTATTTGACATCAAGGGATCTGAGGTCATGATGATGTGGCAAAGAGCAGATGAGAGGTCAAGATAGATTACCTAAATCCATGGAGGAAAAAATGACAAAATGAGATGTCCCCAACCTGACATGAATGTAGATAAGTGTCATGTTCAAGAGCAACATACTGCCAACACAACTGAGAACTGGTTCCATTTTCCCCCACCATTGCTGGCGAGTACCCCAATTGTTTTTGAAAACAAGCTTGAAGGGGATAACATGTTCTTATCAAGTAAGTTTGTCCTTCAGACAAATCCATCCTAGTAAATTTTACGAGCCATAGGAAGGAGGAACTTGGTTACGTCATGGTGATGGTTTCCGATGTCATCAAGATTTTAATGAGTCCGACAAAGGAAGGACTCGACATCTTTTCATATTTAGAGAGTTTGAAAAAAAACAGAAAATAAAACTCCAACAAGTCTGTTTTCATACATAGTCTCACAGATCTGAAAATGTAGAAAACAATATCTGAGAGAACCTCTTAGTCGCGATAGGCTAAGGTATTCCTTTTTTGTAAATAATATATCCCAGCCCCAAAAAGGGGTAAACATATACTGGGTAGATATCAATTCGCAGCCTTTTAATGAGTTCAAAATGATAAGAGTCTTGGAAAATTTTTCAACTTTCGAGAGTCAGAAAAGAGCTGAAAGGTGACTCCAAGAGTGACTTTTTTGTGTTTTTGTCGAGTTCGAAAAAGTATAAAATACAACTCATCACTTCATCGTCGTCACGTCAAGGACTTGTCGCTACATAAGAGATGCACGTAAAACCCATTTTTCGAAATAAAATAGCAAAAAAAATTAAATAATATGTTTTAAAACCTAATTAGGGTTCTAAAAAGTTTATAAAATGCCAAAAATGGTAAAAAATAAATTACTTTTCACTTTTACCTCTTGTGAGCACATTTGTTACCCTTTTTCACTGTGATTTTGTGAAGCTGTCAGCGGGAAATCCAGAAGTCCAATCGCGAATCCGTTTGTTCCAAGTAAGAACTCATATCCTTCCCTACATTTTGATATCATTTTCATTACTTGCAACCCATTGTGTAGATGTATGGAGGAATATTTTTAAAAATTAGAGCACGGCAGTTGACGCGGGTATTGGGCACGGACTCGCGCCAATCGACCTTTAATCCAAACGAGGGCATGCCAACCGACGACCATTTAAGTTTGTGAATTGAAACAATGAGCCCAATTTTACCATTTCGAAAGCATTGTATTTGAATAATGACAACCATATGGATGTTTTTTCAAGTGTGAAAGAACAAAATGGTGATCGAATGGAAAGAACAAGAGCATAGTGAAGAAGATGAGGAAGCCATGGGAAATGTGAGATGCATGGACATTCTCAAGGACTACAATCCCAAGAAATTCTTCATGCCACCATGCCTCAGAGCTTAGTCAGAGCTATTGTAGTACTTGATCAGTTTCTGGGAAATTGATAGAGAAAGATTCATTATTCACGATCAGGAAATCGAGATTGAAGTCTCATATGTCTACTTTATAACCAGATTGTCACGCAGGGGGGTAGTACCAATCCTGCCAGGTACTTGGCCCACAATGGAAAACATGAGTATGGTTATTGATAGAGTGTGTAGAGGAGCATGGAAAGGATCCAAAAGCGGGAAGGTGGATATCCAAACTATTCCTGATCTGGCACTCAGAGTAGTGCCACACACAATCACGCGAGTTGCTGGAGTTTAGGCTCCACATGAGGCCACAAAGACACAATTACTTCTTGCAGTGGATTGCATGGCACCAACGCTTTACAACTAGGCAGAGGTGGTAACAATCAACATAAAATTCCAGTTGAAAAAATGAAATAATGGGAAGCTGAAGTAGTTCGGCTATGGGTCCATATTGGTACCTTTCATCTTGGAACGGTTACCAATTTTCCAATGTCAGGAAGTGATAGTTCTGACACCACCAGCTCAGGAGCCACGAATGGTTCGTTGGGTAGATTTGATGCCACGATTAGGGGGCGGTCAAAAAATGTCCTGGAGACTGGATTTCTTTGAGTGGCTTCGCCGATAGTTGATCTTCATGGAGAACTGGCCCTATTCTGGCACGGACTTCATTGGTGATGCGGATGTCTCGCTCCCAGCAGGAGAGGATTTGGATGAATCATTGGGTAAGACTCATTTTTTATTTTGATGAGTATTTATGATTTTTTTTTGTTATACATGTTCGGACAGTAATCCATATAATTGAATATGTTGGCCCAGAAAGACCTGCAGGCATGTCACCAATAGCACAAAGGATTCCACACTACTTTGATGTGGTCCCTCATGGTGAGGGAGGTGAGGAGGAAGAAATCATACGCAAATTGGAGGGATTCTCTCGTGGGATCCCTGACTATGCCATATTTGATGATGTTCCTCACACGTACTAGAGACACACTGCAAGGGTGTCGAACTGTGTTCATCTATTATTAAGGCGGCTTGTATGGGCAGTGACGTGCTATCATGAGTGTCATGCCAACTAGACACCTAGGCTTTATTTCCACATATTTTTTGAGAGACATGATGTCTCAGGATGTAACCAAAATATACATATTTTTTTAACTTATGATGCATGTGGATGCAAACACTTGATATATATATACATACATCTATTTTCCTGTTATGAATCTTGTCATGTGATGATGATGTTTTTAAAAATTATGAAAATGTCTATCTAATACAATGTTGGCTACTGTATCAGTTAACGCATTCATTTGTCTAGGAATATGTTGATATGTAATGTAATCAAAATGCCTTTCCAGTAAACGAACATGAAAATACAACCTTAAGATGTGATGGTTTTTGACAGAATAATGCCCATTAAGTTGAAGAACAACAAGCTATGAGTCTAGGTTAACAATCAATGCATGAATGTCGAGAGAAATGGCCTCAGTTAATAGCTCAATAACAACACTATATTCAGTGATATTGTTTGTGGTTCATCCTAGAAAAATAGCTTTTAGGTCTATCAACTCACCAGTAGGATTATCAATCACCAAGGCTACTAAAGACAGGTTCTGGGTACTCCAGGAATCACCATCCGCAAAACTGACATGAGGTGTAATAGACATCTGAACAATAAGCAATGATCCAATAAGCAGGAAAACACTCACAAATCACACCAAGCCAAAAATGTACAAAAATGAAAAAAACACCTATGTACAAAGAAACATGCACAAAATACTCATGCATAGTAATTTTTAAGATACAACCCATTTATGGGCTGATCTAGAGGATGAACTTCATAATCAATAAGATCATAAGCCCCGTTATACAAAATGTGCTTAAAAATGTAGGGCCCATGCCACATGGGTTGAAATTTTCCTGCCCCCAGCTTATCGTGAGCTTGGTCGTACAGGAGGATGAGGTCTCCTTCCATAAAGGAACGAGGGGAAACTGACTGGTCAAAATGAGCTTTGACTCGCTTTTTCTGTGCTTCTATGACAAGAGCAGCAAAGAAGCAAGTTTCATCAAGCCTCTCTAAATATAGAAGACACTCTTCTTCCGGCAATGTATTCGGCAGCAATTCAACAACTATTTTGAGAGAAGGAATTTCACATTCAATCAGAAGGGTAGCTTTGAGACCATAGACAAGCTGGAATGGAGTGAATCTGATCGCATCCTTCACTAAGTTTCGGTAAGCCCAGAGAACTTAAAACAAAATAAGATGCTAGTTTGATTAGTGCATCTCAATCATGTGTTGAAGCATATTGACGAGAACCTTGTTCACGGCTTCAACCTAGCCATTGGCCTGAGGGTAGTATGACGTTGAGCTGTCGTGACACAACCCCAATTTAGAAGTCAACTCAGCCACTATGTAAAGCCAAAAATGGGAACCATGATCGGTAACAATGGCTTGAGGGACATCAAACCTAGAAATGACATGGTTGAATAAAAACTGTGTGTCTGTCTTACCGTCAGTAGTAAGTGTAGGCATTTCTTCGACCCATTTTGTAAATTAGTCGACAACTATGATAATATAAGCATGCCCCCCAGCCGAGTGAGGGTTACATGCCATAAAATTGATGCCCCACTTTGCAAAGGGACCAACGGTAATGACAGGGCAAATATGGGAAGGTGACACGTGCATCTTGCGCTGATAGATTTGGAAATCATCTCACTTACGAACAATAATGATGCAGTATTTAAAGATGGTGGGCCAGAAATAGCCAGCACAAAGAATATTTTGTGCAGTAGCATATCCAGACATGTGACCACCATAGGCTCCACTGTGACAATCATTTAGGACCTTTTCAGCTTCCTCGAGAGTCAAACAGTGGTGGAGAATGAAATCAACTCCGATGTTGCAGAGTGTATCTCCGACTATGCGATAGGGTTTTGATTGATGACAGATGCATCGATGAGCATCCTTCCTCAACTCATATTGGAAGGTGTAAGTCTAAATATATACGATGATATCACCGTACCAAGGATCGAGGGTGCTAATCAGAAAAAGCATATTGTGCGGAATGTGTTCCTCGAAACTAGATGGAGTGGAAGTGGAAGGGAGAAAGAAAATCAAATCAGCGAAGACCAATGAATTCTTTGACTTGGCGGTAGTGAACTCTAAATTGAACTCTTGGAGGATAAAAATCCACTTCGAGTACTTGCCCCCTAGAAATTGACGAGTCAATATATAAGTCATAGGGTTGCAATCAGAAATCATGGTCACTCTACGCAACAAAATATAGTGAAGATAACGTTGAACAACTTGAACAAAAACCAATGCCAACTTCTCGACATGGGTATAGCACGTCTCATTATCGAGAAGATTACGAGATAGATAGTAAATTACATGCTCGTCACCATCATCATCGTCTTGTACTAAAACCATGGCGATAGTGCTAAATGCGGTAGCCAAATAGAGCGAGTAATCACGATAATAATTTGGAGGATGCAACAAAGGATAATTGACCATAACCGTCTTCAGTGCATCGAAGGACTTTTAGGAAATTTAATCCAGAGAAACGGGACACCTTGCTTCAATAATCGCGTGAATCCTTTGGCCACTTTAGCATAGTTAGTTATAAAACGATGTAGGAAGTTATATTTTCCCTGCAGACTCTGCAGCTAATGTAAGGAGGAAGGAGAGGGGAGATTAATAATAGCTTCAAATTTTAGGGGATCAAGACGAATCATGTATTTGGAAAAAATAAACCCTAAGATTCTACCGTAGTCAATGCAGAAGATGCACTTATGCGAATTAAGTCAGATGTTATAGCATTGACAGTGAAGAAAAATATGACGAAGATGATTAGGATGGTATTTATGCTTAGCTGAATGAGCTAGAAGGTCATTCAGATAAGGCTGAACAATGCGCTTGATATCATGGAAAGCATATGACATTGCTCATGAAATGTAGCGCCAACATTTTTAAGACCGAAAGGGAGATTTTTATAGGCGAAAGTACCCCAAGGACAAATAAAGGCGGTCTTATGTTGATCAGCCAGAATTTTTTTAATCTGGTTGTACCCAGAAAACCCATCCTTAAGGGAAAATATCTCACTCCCAGCACATTCATCAATGATTTTATCAATAAAAGGAGTGGAATAATTATCCTTAGGGCAAGCACGGTTAATGACACGGTAATCAACACAGACCTGAATAGTACCTTGTTTCTTATCCATAGGAAAAATATTGGAAAGCCATTTTGTCAAGGGAATCGGATAGATAAAACCAGCCTAAAAAAGTTTTTCAACTTCACCTTTAATAGCGGCCACCTTTCTAGGGTGCACAGGAAAAATACGCTAGCGAATAGGCTTCGCACCAGGATAGGTAGGAATCTCATTCACCACTATACTTAGATTGATGCCAGGAATTTCTTCATAAGACCACGTGAAAACGTCGCGAAACTCATGAAAGAGAATAGTATAGACCTGGATCTCATTGGGAGAATAGGTCACTCCAATATGGATGTTCTTGACAACCCTTAGTTTAACAAAGATTTTGATAGGCATATTTTGTGTAATGTTACCCAAGTTACCTTCCACAAAGACTTCGTGTGTCAGGATGGGAGTTTGAAGTGGAGGAGAAGGAACTTGAGAAGAAAACCTCTCGAGACATGTAGACATGGCCCCAAGGCTAGGCATGAACAAGGAACGATGATGACTATCATCCCAAGAATGATCCTCAAGAGACATAGTTTCCATGATGGCCTCATCGGAGGGAAATATCTCACTTAAGGGATCGGGCGAATCCAAATCACCGAGCCAAGGAGATTGAGAATAAGTGTCAAGAGACATGCTCAAAGGAGCATGATTAGAGGTCAGAGGATCCAACACCGAAATAAGTTCACAATAATCAATCTCGATTTGACTTAATGGCATCGAATCTCCAAATGAATCAATCTGCTTGAGCGAAGGGATGATCCACAGATCGGAAGACCTGGAGACCATGTTAACCTGAACAGTGTTTGGTGGAGGAAGTGGAAAAATACCCATGAGGGTAGCATCTTTGAAGAGACTCGGCCCTACACTCTGATAAGGCATAGGAATTTTATCTACGTATGGAATGTTGCTCTCAGAAGATGAAGAAGTGAAAAAATACAACTGATCGACAGTGATGATATTTACTTCTGTGAAAATCGCAAAACATGAAAGAGAGTGGGCGGAATGCACAACATCGCATGAGTCCAACTGCAACCGAGGATAAGATTGTAATTGAGCTTGGCATCAAATACTTCAACCTCGACGTTAACTGTTTTCCTTTCTAAAGCAATCGATAAACTGGTGATAACACTAAGAGGTTTATATTCCCTTCCATTAAACGCTTCTAGAGAATTTGGAGATGAATTGAGAGCTGGAGAACCAATGGCTTTCCAACAGGAATATGACATGATGCATGTAGACACACCCTCGTCCATGAATTCTCGATGGATATTCAGTCCATTAATCCCAACTTGGATGATCAGCGCAAGCTGGTGAGGGAGACGTGGGATGAAATTCTCCAAGTTGAAAGTGATAAGGCTCGAATCAGCGGGATAAACCCCACCGATGGAAGATAGAAAAGTCTTCCATTGAGACGGATAACTCTGAAGTACTTCTAATGCAGACATAGTAGATGGCGCCTAAGCCAAATCCTCAAAAATATTGTAATGCTGAGCAGTGAGGGCACTAGGATTGTAAGAATACTTATGGAGTACACCTTTGGAAGGTGGCTGAACAACATGATCAGTACTGGGCCTTTCAATCTGAAGAGGGCCAGAAGCAGGCAGAGGAGGAGAACCATCAATGATCTCTTTCCCCACTTCCTGACTTGGTTCGGTATAATATTTCAACCCGGTAGCTACAAAAACGGATGCAGAACCATTCATCATGAAACCTGAGAGCCAAATGGGGAAGAGGACTAAGGTTTCTCCACTAACTCAGTCTGTTGTGATGGAAACAATTCTTTGAGAACAACTGGAGTGCCTTGGGTGCCATTGAGAAATCGACTCACTTCGACCTGTCGAGGACAATCCTTGGTGTATTACACTTCATCACAAATCAAACAAGGATACTTTGATTTACGTTGTGAACCATCATTAGCATGAGATTTCTGAGAATCCTATTTCAGGGTATCGGATTTGGCCTTACCTTTACCCTTCTTTTTACCCTTGTAATTTTTATCTGTCGGATTTTCCTGAACAAAATTCACTTACGTGGTTTTACCAGAATTCAGGATCGACTGAGAACCAGTATCATTGGAAGGAGTATATTTTTGATTCCCAGGATTTGGAGGAGAATACTTTTGAGAAGTATGAGACACGGAACCGATGATACCATCGACGGATGGCATCACCGGTGCTTTGGAAGTTCTAGGTCTAAGAGCATCAAGCAAGATTTCGTACAACGCGCCAGACTGAGAGTACACAAGATCAAGGTACTGGGCACGAGCAATGGCCTGTTCCTTAGTAACGCATGCCCCCACAACAATTTCCTTAGCAACCAGAGCAACGAAGGAGGTAGTGAATCAATCAGTTGGAAGCTGATCAGGAATCTCAAACTTGATCAAGCGACGATGACGCCTCCATTCATGAATATGATCAGAGATATGGGTAGCTCGAACTTGTTTCAAGGATGTGAGGAGGTACGTCCCGGTTTCATACTGAACCGGTAATTGAAAGTGCGTGAGAAATGCCATGTGTAAAGAGTTGAAATCTTGGAAGACACCATGACATAATTCAATGTACCACTTGGCAGCGGGACTAGTAAGAGTCCATTGGAAAAGACGGGGTCAGATAGAGTCGTCAACCCATGAGTTAGAGGAACACCAAAGGTGGTAAGTCATAACATGTGCTTGGGGGTCTTCTCCAGACTTGCCCTCAATATTGGGACAATCGCCAGGAATTTTGGTTGGAACTGGAAGCCAATATGGGTTATGAAGGATGAGATCGTTCATCAACTTTGACACATCAGGAAGTTCCAACGTATCAAGGAAAGGTAATTGAGTATTGAAAGGCATCATAAGTCATTGATAAAGACCAACATTCGGATTCCACACAGGTTGAGAGACATTCTTCCCCCATATGTTTTGTCCCGGAGGATTATGTCCATAGGGATTATAAGTCTGAAATTTCTACCCATACGTGGGTTGAGGACCAGGATATTGATTCTGAGCATACCACTGAGGTCCTTGCTGAGCAACATATGGATTTTTTTTCGAAATGAAAGTAGTGCCTTGAGGTGCATTATACAACATTTGAGTTTGACCTCGCAGAAGATATGCAAGGCCCTGAGGAGCATTGTATACCATCTGAGATTGACCTTGAAGGATATAAGTAATGCCTTGGGGCACACTATATACGACATGAGATTGACCCGAAGGAAGATAAGTGGTGACTTGTGGTTGAATGGGTTGCCCCTGTAGTGCATGTTGACTTGGTACTGAGGTTGGGTAGGCTATTCTTGTGGAGCAGGTTGGCCTAGATACTGAGGGCCACCAAGTTGCCCTTGTGGAAAAGGTTGGCTTGACGGTTGGGACGGGCCATGTTGCCCCTAAAGACTAGGTTGACCCAGCATAGGACCATGTGGTTTTCCTTGTTGTACAAAAATTTGGCCTTGCTGAACGTAAGGCAGATGCTGTTGCACAAAAGGTTGTCCTTGTTGCGGATAGATTTTCCCCCCAGGAACATAAGATGCACCCTGTTGAACATGAGATTGACCACTAGAACCGAAGGGTTTTCCTTGTTGGACTGAAGGTTGTCCCTGGAAGGGTTGTCCTTGTGGACCATAAGGTTGACCCTGTGAACCAAAGGGTTGCCCCTGTTGGATCAAAGGTTGTCCATGGAAGGGTTGTCCTTGTGAACCAGAGGGTTGTCCCTATTGGTATGTGAAATGACTAGGATCAATCGGAGGAAAATAAATGGGTTTACCATATATGTCATAATGATGTGGAGGATTGCCAAAAGTTACTAACTGCTAAGAACCCTGAGGGGTGGAATTCTGCTGCTAAGGACCTTGAGAGGTAGAATATTATTGTTGAATGGCCAACAGATACTCATCGAATGTATAACATCTAGGAATAGAAGTAGAAACCATAGGTGTAGTACAAGTAGGGTGGATTTCCACAATGTAAGGTTGTGATCCACTGATGGCGGTCCTCACAGGTATCATGGGATTCATAAAAATAGACCTATGTACAAGAGAAGGCCCCGATGATGATGGAGTCATACTAACAACTAGTGCAGAAGAAGCCACACAGAGGGTAGGTCGGACAGTAATAGAGGTTACAATAATCGATGTCATAGGAGTTGAGGGTGATTCCCTCAATATCGATACAACCGAGCTCCCAGAGGGATTCGATTTATCAGACCATACTGGATTCTAATAAAATGATTGAACACCAAAAATGAACTGACCCAAAGTTCTATAAACACGTGGGAGAGACGCTGGTTGTGAGGAAGGTTGATTTGAGACATAAGGAAGATTCTCCTTAGGGAGCTAATAATCTCCTGTAGAAACATAAAGCTCTTCACTACTAATGGGACTTGAAGAATCCATGTTAGATGAAGACATTTGATCATGAAAAATACGACGAATAATAAGAGTAAGGTAGTAACTGGTAAAGGTGGTTCCGAAGTAAGAGGAGGGAAGTATTGTGCGTTCCCAAAACCAGACCAGGTGCCTTGAGCTTGCTAACTAATATCAAATGGCTCGTCAAGAGGAGATTGGGTAGCGAGAGGTAAGATACTCGGAAGAAGATACTGCCAGAAATCGAAAGACCTAGTGGGTTGAGGTTCTTCAGAAGAAAATCCAGGAGAAGGATCACCACTAGGGGGTATTGAAGAGGACAATGAAATTGGTGCTTCTGCCACTGTGAGAATGTTTCAAAATAGAAAAGAAACGAGATAGCCTACTCTAGGCTTCAAGACCAAATACTACGGAATTACTAAAAACAAGCAAAGAAAATATCTTTAACAGGCATGTGATCGTAGGAAATTAATTTTATGACATTGAAACAAAACTTTGTTGTTTCATGTTTTAAGAGTCGAGAAATAGACAAAATATGACTCTAGTCACTTTCATATTGAACGAGCATGAAAGGACAAGTGCTCGATGATATTTTCACTTTTAGAGAGTAACGAAAAGACCAAAATGACTATTCAGGTAATCTAAGCAAGAGGGTGTACCAAGTTTCCATGAACTGCAATATATGCCTTGATGATCAAATGAAAGAGAAATGACCAAGGACTTGACATACGTACAGATATTTTCCCCGAATGCTGTGTTCGGTGTATCACAGTTACAGAGTGGAAGAATCGACTTCCTATGGATAAATGATTGCAACCTATGAGGGTCTCCTGTTATATACACGATGGGTATGGGGAGCACAAGTCTGTGCTAGCACTGTCTAATGCAAAATGGTGAATGACAACTACTAGGTTTAATGACGCCAGAACATGTCACTAGTCTAGACTTATAAAATATGTGCATTATGTTTCAATGATTCCTTAGGTTGATTGAATTAATTTTAAGGTTGATCTTGAATTAATGTTGCGATTTCAAGGCCTTACCGAATGTGATCTCAAACTCTTAATGCAAACTATATGCAAAATAAAATCATTTCCATTCAATGAATGCTAGCTAAGAGAAGGATAGAAATCTATGATAAATTAGCAATCAATTGAATCACAAGAAGAATTTCACTAATGCATCTAATACAACCAAATCAGAAAACAAAAAACTCTTTCCTAGTTCACTAAGAGCTAGTAATGAAAAAGAACATTTTCATTTTCAATTTAAGTGAAAGAGTGCAAATTTTGTCTTTTTAGATGAATGAGGAACACAATGCACTATTACACTAAAAAGAAAAATAAACACTAGTTTTGAGTACTATGAATTTAACGATCTAAATCAAAGAGATTAATGTAGTACAAACATAAAACACACTCAAAACAAGGATGCACTCTTCCAAGCAAACAAAGGGCTTTCAAAACGATCCAATGAGCAATGTAATCTATGCTCAAAGTGATGAATGGAGAGCTAAATGAAAACAAAGGTGATCATTCAACAAACCAAAGACACGAAGAACCGAAAGAAAGACTAAAATAATCAGTCAATGAATTGAAATGACAAATATCAATGTGACTCGAACTCAACTCAAAAGGTTCAGTGAGGAGAGGGTCGAACAAACAATACAAGGCACCTAGAAACCCTAAGGCAACAAAATCCATTGATAAGATGATGGACAAAAAAATTAGAAGACCGAGACTACAAAGTCAAAAAAATCTCAGTAGACCAATTTCAAGGTGAAAAACCAATCCAGAGCCAAGAAATACTGACAAAACTAAAAAAGGAGGCCAAAATTAAATCTTACAAGATTCAACACAAATTTTTAGCTGTAATCTATGCTAAACAGGGGTTGTCGCACCTGTGACAAAAGCAACAGGCGCCAATCAGGGCGACTGTTCAAAGAAAATTAGCGTCAAGCTAGAAAACCATGGGAAAAATAAAAACCACTGAGCAGAGGTCGGACTTGACACTCTGGAACTGAACATGATAGTTGAAAATAGTCAGAAAAGTCAAGCAAAGTAGAAAAATGATGAAATGACCAAATTCGACTCGACAAGAAAAAATTTCGATGAACAACGAGAGGACAAACACACACTGATCCCTAGTGGAGTCGCCAACTTTTTGTGTAGATAAATCCCCTCTGCAGACATAGGTGATCCCTTTAGCCCTAGGGTGGGTCTAGCAGCAAGAGGACATGTTATTGCGTCGATTCCTAGTTAATGAATGAAACTGAGTCGAGATATATGTCCTACCTTTGTTCCAACGCAGTTGTCATAGTTGTGGCAGAAGTATCCTGATATTCATCCTGAAATGTCGCGGTCCTTCAGCGGTGGTACTTAGGTGCCTGCACAAGGATCAGAGAAGGATAACAACATACGAAACAATATTTGCATTCATAACTATCTAATTGGTCAAGGAGAATTAAACATATTGCACAATATTAATCATATCAAATGAAAAACGGGAACCAAAACATCAGTCATGTATCAATAAGAAGAGAGAAAGAGTTTACAACCAAAATAGCCTTGACGTTGCAGCCTCCTTTAGCGGGTCCAGTCAAAACGCATCTCAAGCATTCGTCAGGGAATCAAACTTGGCGAGGCAATAATCTTAGACTCTCTCTCGACAATAGGTCTCTCTCTGCTCTATCTCACACCAGCTATATCAGACTGTTAAGATATTCAACCATTTCAGCTATTGTACAAAATGTTCAGCTAGCTGCATCTATGTGAGAGAGTTGTATTTATAGGAGAGGAGGAGGAGGTTGGGATCCCTCATATGGTGGAATGGAGGCCTTATCCTTTGAGAGGTTTCTCAAATGTAGGAAAAAAAATCCAAAGCAATATGTTCGACGTTATTAAGTCGAACAACCCATGTTGACTCCGCTCATGAAGTGGTTGGCAATGGAAACTTCACTTCTATTTTTAAAAACTGTCCATAAATAGCTCAGCACGGGCAGTCCACTGAGACAGAGCGCCAATGGGCACGTGGCCTAGTGTTAATTTATCTATGGGCACAAGGCCATAACTGCTTGCTAGTACCGACCCAAAATCATGTGTTTTTTAGAGTCTGCTCCAGGAATAGTCAACAGAGGAAATGTTCTTCTCATGGAAAGGGATGAAATGAAACTTTTTTTGAGGCATGACACTACATAGAAGTCATAGAAATGGTCCTCTAATGTGCAAGATGGGGATTGTAGGGACGGTGACAAAATGATATGTAACAATGTCGAACTAAGTTTCTTTGGGAAATGCGAGTGACTTGGTACCAACGGTTGAACACCCTTATTTCGGGACACTATGACTAAGTGGTCTGGCTCATCGCACAATGCACAAACTAGGGTTGGGCGAGTGGCCTCTGTTTACCGTCTTTGGTCCATTGGGGTGACTGTGTACGAGCAATATGTAGGCTCCTCTCATAGGTATAGTATGGTTCCAGGATCTCCCTCGTTCATTTGCATGGGTGGATCCAAGGGGTCTTATTGGTATGATTTCTCTAGGGCTGGCAGGGCATCCTTATATCGTGGCATCTCTGGGAAATGATGGGTGTAATTCCCATAACGGTTGCATATGGCACATGCGTAGTTGGTGTGCAATGATTTCCCTTGATTTTTCATGGCCTATTACTTTTTATGAAAACTTGAGGCTGCGACATTTCTTTTGGTGTGTAGAAGAGGTTTTAATTCATCTAACTCTAGGAAAATGTTAGTAGGAAGGCCTACGATATCACATAATGTGCAAGGTTGCAATGCTCTAGGTATTTTGGGGTTTTCGAATTGCTTCAATTTTTTATTTTTTTTCTTGGTTGTGTTAGCTAGCACTACTATGGGAGTTTCATTAACCGTTGTGGCCTCTTAAGGGTGATAGGGGTTATCCCTATAGAAGTGATGCCAAGACTTCCCAGCATGGCTCGTGGGACCAAATACCACACAGGTATTGCGAAAGCTTTGTTTGGAAATGCAATAGTTTCAGAGACTTTCTTTGACACAAAACCAGGTGGGAAGGGTATAAAAATGCAGTTTGGGCGTTGGCGTAGGGTAGGAAAGCTGTTCCAGGGCCTCGGTATCCATACTATTGGTTTCCATCTCCGGGTTGGTCTTGGTGTTTGATGATAGCATCATGCACACCGGTTCCCCTGTAATTTCTGGGGATGTCTTTGGTATTATAGGGGGGTCTTATAGGAATTATCCTAGGATCGATTATGGTTTGAATTGACTGGGGCAAAATTATTGATACCCATGAGCGATTCCATAGTTGTGTCTATGTAAGGTAAAATGACATCGAGATTCGTCATGGGTTTCTTATCATAGTATGTAAGTTGGTCAATGGTGATGATTTGATCTTCATGGGGGAACATCATCACCTGAAAGAAAAAGGATGTTATTACAGTCATGGCATACACATAACTCCACCCAATGAGTATATTGCAGTCAAGCTACACATCCAAGACTTCAATGTATATAAGCACCATCTTTCTAGCCAAGTTTATAGGGACATTCTGATATAGACAGATGACAGTTGAAGGTCGAACGTCGTATTCTCTAAGCATGATGTCAGATGGTTTCAGTTCAGGTGATCCAAACTTATGCCAAATGGATTTGGACATGATGCATGTAGATTCTCCTTCGTCAATGATGCATCGGTGTATGGTGATATTATGGAGTGACACCGGTATTTGGAAGGCGACCAGAGAAGGAAGCCCGAGGCTTGCTTTGTCTACGTCAAAATCCATTAGGCATGAATTGGAAGGGTCAATGGTGCCTAATGCAGAAAGTAAGGCTTTATGTTGTTTTTGGTATGATTTTAGGACTTTTAAGGCTGACATGGAAACAGGTGATTGTGCTAAATCATCCAATCTGTTTTAGTTATGGTCAGCTTTTGAGTGGTGTCCTACGTGCCTGTTTGGCCCCTTAACCATATTTGGAAGGGGCTCAATAGGTACTTTGGATATGGTCAACGGTTTAGTAGGTGCACTCATCCTCGTACCTAATGGGTTGGTCTCCAGGGGGGCATCATAGTTCCTATTCCTTGTATGGAGATATGGTGGGTCATGGGAAGAATAAATAGAGAACCCTTACATATCAGACCAGAATTTTTCAACCCAGGAGGAGTCATCCTTAACTATCGAGAGATTGAAAGGGACCTTGCAGTAGTTTAAAGCTACGTTCAGACTCAAACACAGGTAATCGACCACTTGGATGATGTTTCTAGGCAGATAGAAGATGATTGCATTATGGCCAGCCAGAGGAGATGGAAAAACCTCCTGCACAACCTCAATAACAGGGAGTACCATACTCCACAAAGACTGAGGGGTGCATTGGAAAGGGCACCATTATATAAGATGGCCATGCATGCCAAAAAGATCCAATGGTTGGGACTAAAGCTTAGCCCACCTTTGCTGTTGGGGCTGAACGATGAAAATGACACATATGCACAAGATAGAGAATGGGAGAATGCTGGAAAAGAATAATGGTTTTTACTCCCTTGGGGAAAGTCCCACACTTCTTCCTTAGGAAATCAGGGGGGCTGTCAAATCCTTGAAGGAAATGCAGGAGGAGGATTAGTTTCTCAGAGGATGAGTAACCATTCAGTAGGAGGTGATGATGAGCTCCATCATTAGACATATTTGGAGGGGTTAATGGTCACCTTTTTTCCTTCTTAGATCTCTTTTTCTTGCATTTTTATTATTATTTGGTTTTATGATGCTAGTATAGGTTGTGATTAATGCTAACATACTCTGAGTGCCTAATATGAGGTTGAGTGAAAAAAATCATGAATTATTAAGCATTTTTGTAAGGATTTTATCATAAATAATTGGAGGAGACAACAAGGAGAAATTATGGAATGTTTTTCCACCCTCCTTAACTCTCAAAGGTAGCCAAAGGATCCCAAGGATTCTCTCCAAAAATTCGAATTCCAAAGGCATCCAAGCAACTCAAAGAGGAGTGCACTCAATCTTTATTTACTTGGATTCAAGTGGACTCAATAACTATTTTCTAGGTAGCTATTGGTAGCTGCATTGTAGAATAAATAGAGAAGAGATAGAGCTAGGAAGGGGTTGATTCTAGTCAGAACTTTGTTGCAAGCTATTGAGCTTTTTATTATTTTACTCAATGATCAAACTTTCAGAAATGTATGAGGTTATTCTTTTATTAAATGAGTAGATTGATTTCATTTTATATATTTAAGTTTCAGAGAGCTAGGCTCGTGGGTTAGGGCCCAATCCATGTACCTCAACCTCTCTGCTGTATTCGTTCTCTACTTTCTGTCATTCAATTAGTTCTACTTCTGATAGTTTCATTGTTGTTTAGTTTTTCTTTCAGAGTGTTGCTGTAGTTTTTATTTGCTTATGAGAGTAATAGAATAGAGGAAAACCAAAAATCTGTGGATTGAGACCCCCTTCTCATATTTTTCAATAGGGCTTGAGGAGGGCGAACCTTCCCACAGACCCAAAAACTGATTTATGTTCACTATTTCTGAGATTAAAAGTAGAGTTGCATTACCATTTTCAGCTTTCCGTTTTATATTGCATTTTCATGAATTTGCCTATTTTTTGTGCATAGAACAATGAAGTTGTTTGCAGGAATTAGTGATAAATCCCCAAAGTAGCTCTGCGGTGCTTCCCCGCTTCATTTTCCATCTCTATACTCACAACATGAGCATTGTTGTTATGCCCTCCATTCCCTCTTTTTCTCTGCTTATTCTAACTCCTACACCCACCTTTTCCCCCTAAAAGCACTTAAAACCTTTACCCCACCTTATTCCTTTGTTTCTATTGGTTACAGTTGCCTTACCCTTTTTAACGCAAAAATTCTTGAAAAGCCATCAAATTTTACCTCTGCCTTTCCTCCTCGAAATCCCCGCTACTGTACTTCGCTCATCGCAGATCATAGTTTTCATTTGGTTCCTTTTAAGAATTACCGCTCTTTTTTCTGATTGTGATATTGTGATATCCCATATCGCAGATCGCAACCTTTGCCCTTTTCGCAATCACACTTCACACGTCGCACATTTTCCCTTTTCCCTTACGACTTACCGCACTTCCCGTATCGCATTTCGTACATCACACCTTTTTCCTTTTCCTTTACGACTTATCGCAATTCACCCATTGCAATCACACTTCACAAATTTTTGATTTTATTTTAAGACTTCCCGCTCCTATCTATCGATTACGACATTGCGATCATGCTCCGCCATTGATTCCACCGCCACGTCACCCATCACACTTCACACTTTGCAAATGTTTCCTGAACAACACTTCCACTATCCCTCCAACTTTGCGATATTGCAATTGCGATATCGCATTTCATACTTCGCAAATTTTATCCCATTGCATTTCGCACTTCACACTTTGCATAATTTTCCTTTTTATTTTAAGACTTATCGCTTTTGACGCTGATTGCGATATCCTCCATACTCTGCCACCAATCCCACCGCCACATCGCCCATCGCATTTCGTATTTCGCAACTTTTACCGCATTGCAAATCACAAATCGCAACTTTTGTCCCATCGCACTTCGCACTTCGCAGTTTTTACCCCATTGCACTTTGCACTTCGCAGTCTTTACATCATCGCATTTCGCATTTCACTCCCGCTCTTGGATAACAC
Source organism: Pinus albicaulis (assembly GCA_034641835.2). Classification (NCBI taxonomy): domain Eukaryota; kingdom Viridiplantae; phylum Streptophyta; class Pinopsida; order Pinales; family Pinaceae; genus Pinus; species Pinus albicaulis. The sequence goes on from CM076584.1 coordinate 179,653,215, forward strand.
TTCTGCTATTCCTCTAACTTTGCGATATTGTGATTTCGATATCGCATATCACATTTCCATCCTTTGTCACAACTCCGGCATCACACTTTTTAAATAATTTCTCTCCAAATAATTTTTGCACCATAATAAATATTTAATGAGGTTTAAACCCACTCTTTCCACTTCTAAGCCTTGTTTTATGCGTTAAGCCCTCCATTAGCCTCTTTAGCCCTTTTTTCCCTCCAAGCTGCAAATAAACACTTTTTTAATTAGGATTAATTCATAGATAGGCTAGCTGCATGGATAGAAGCATGGTAGATAGAGCATAAGATAAGTAGGGTGTGTTTAGCCGATTAGCCAAGTTAAGTGTGGTTTAAACTAGTTTCTTTCTACAACTTAGTTTAATTTTTTTCAGTCATTTCCTTTCTACAATTTAGTCTAGTTTCCTTCCTGTCATTTCTTTTTAGTAATTTAATTTAGTTTCTTTATGTAATTTCCTTCCTACACATTAAATTAGTTTCATTTCCGTCATTTCCTTCCTGCAAATTAGGTTGGTTTCCTTTCTGTCATTTCCTTCCAGCAATTTACTTTTCATTTTTTATCATAGTTTAAGAAATAGCACCCTTTCGTAAAGCAGAAGAGGATGAAACAAACAAAATGCGTCTGCTGTGTATATAGCACCATCACCTCCAAGTTTGTATGAACCCTGGGTCGATAAATTAAAGTAGGGCAGCCCCTGGGAGTTGCAACACTCTTGGTGCAATACCAGGGCTAACTAGGATGTTCTTCTTAGAGAGGTACATGAAGAAAATGAAAGGTTTTGTTCGATAAAGGGAAAAACCAGAGGGGTCTATGTCAGAGGGGTACATATCGTATGAGTCTTTTTAAATTGCCAGTGATTACATAAAGTAGATCGAAAATAGACTAGGTTCGGTGATTTGGGACGATGAAAGGGATGAAGACAAAGAGAAGGGGTGCTTCTCCAAACGAATGGAATATTCACGTTGAACTTTCACACAATGTATATTTTGATCTTATATTTTTCAAATTTACACAAAGTAAATATTCACGTTGAACTTCGATATAATGTATATTTTGATCTCATATGTACTATATGTCGGTTTTATTTAATCAACGAATGCAAAAATTGAAGCAATCAATAAATTCGTTCTTTACAATTTCGATGTGACACAACTGTGGATCACATTGTACGAACAAAAGAGGATGAAATGGGATAATGGCAGGAAATAATTCAGACATTTGAAAGGTATAAGCGTGCCTTATCCTGATCATTCAAAAGAAAATATGTCAATTATATGCCCCAAAAGTTGGGTTTCTAACCAATTCAGAGATAAATACGGTGCAAACGGTCATTTCCCGTGTGTTGAAGAGGATGCGCTAAACGTAGGGATTGGGTGCAACAACTCGGTAATAATCTATTTATGTACATCTTAAAATTAATAAGACACCTTTGAAATGTAACATGTATATTTTATATTTTAATAGTTGGGTTATTAGACACATGACATTATGAGTTTTTAACTTTTTTTATAGGTGCATTTTTTCCCATCTATATGGGCATATGGACACCATTTTCGCACAGAAAATTCCGATGATGAACACATGACACAAGACTGTGGTGTGGAAGTCGAGTTTGATCAATCTAGTCGAGCTATCCACCGTGATGAAAACCTAGTACCAGGGATGTTAGGTTACGCCAAAAAGATACAAGAGATCATTGAAGTGGACTTCTCTTCTTTCCAATGTGTTATTTTTAGGTGCAAGTGGTGGGACACCTTTGATCGAAATACTGTAAAGGAAGATCATCATAGTAGGATGATATGTATCAACTCTAGAAAGATGTGGGATAGAGCTAAGGAGCCTTATGTTTTCCCCAAACACTGCAACTAAGTGTTTTTTTACCCATATGTGTTGGATAGGGATTGGTGGTTCATATTGAGACATGAACCTAGATCAAAACCTATATTTGAGAACAACAGTGTTATCATGCTAAGTGAGCTGGAAGATAATGAGGGTGATCATGAGAACATAGAGTGATATGGTATATGTGTTATTTCATCATTTATACTATTTAAGATGAGTTTTTATAAAGAAGAGGACTTAACATTATAACTAAGACTCCTTTTTTCCAAACATTATAATGTGCATTTTGAATTAATTGGTTTGCATTGTGTTAATGTTAAAATCATTTCACTAAATAATTTGCAATTATGTTGATCTTGAAAACAATGCATTGTATCAAGTTCCTTTTTTTCATTTCAATTCGTAAAATATTACAACTACTGGATTGCTTTAAATGGTTTTTCACTATATCATTACTTAAATAAATGCACCACATACATACATACATACATATATATTAAGGTATACTATTATTTTTGGTATGTAAGATCATAATAAAATAATGATAATTCTAAACATGAATTTATTTGCACTATTTTCTAAACTTTATTATGTTACAAAAATTCATATTATTCTAGATTTATTATTTTACAATTATTTATATTCATACAAATTTGCAATTTTACAATTTTACAATTATGGTAATTTAGCAATATGTACGGTATACATTTTACTTACGGTAGTTATAGTTCAAAATTGACAATTAATTTACAATTTTAATTTACAAATTTTAATAAAATTGAATGATGACAATAAATACATTTACAATTACAATTAAAATTTTACAAATATTTTACATACAGTTACAATTAAAATTGAAATTACAATCACGATACATACCATTACAATTACAATTACAATTTTACAATTTTAATAAAATTGAATCATGACAATACATACAATTACAATTTTACAATTTCACAATACAATTACAATTTTACAAATATTTTACATACAATTACAATTAAAATTAAAATTAAAATTACAATTACAATTACAATTACAATTTTACAATTTTACATATAATAATACTTAAAATTACAATTACAATCACGATACATACAACTACAATTAAAATTTTACAAATTTACAAATTTTAGAATTTTAATAAAATTGAATCATGATAATACATACAATTACAATTACAATTTTACAATTTCACAATACAATTACAATTACAATTACAATTTTACAATTTTACATACAATTACAATTAAAATTACAATTACAATCACGATACATACAATTACAATAACAATTACACAATTTTGCACTTACCAATACATAATATTTAATAAATATCATGATTTAATATTAAAAATAAACACCGCGATCATGATAACCATCCTACAAACATCATATTCTAAAATACACATTCAAATTCGCTAACAGCATTTAATCATCGTGATCATGATCATCTTAAAAAAACAAAATCATTGTATAACATCATCACAAGACAAACATCAAATACACATCTCATGTCAAATAACTGCTATCACATACACATCTATTTGCAGGTACATTAAATGAACATATCTCACATGACCTAACAATATACACATCATGATGAACACCAACATGTAAATTAAGTACATCAACATGAACATAAAATACATGCATTATATATATATTTAACTATATAATGTCAAAAATATACAACTGTAATAGAACTGCATATAAATGTCAAATATTTGGTGGTACTACATCAATACTATAACTAGTACTCGAGGCCTGAGTAGTCGATGGTGCAACCTCATGCTCAGATGGATGACATGCCTACCCAGGAGGTGCCTGCTGATGAGTCGATAGTGCAGCCTACTGAGATGGACCTGCATGCTCAGGATCAGGTGTGTGCTCAGTCGATGGTCATGTCTGCTCAAGACTAGGTGCCTACTCAAAAGATGCCTGTTGATTAGGACTCAATGCTGGAAACTCATCTCTGGCGTGAGGTGAAGAGCTGGAATACTAGAATGATGATCACTCCCCTCGTGATCATGCTCATCCAATGAGTTTCTCTTTCGCACATATCCATGACACCTATCCCTGTTGGAAATATTGTCATTGATGGCAAAGGAAAAGAAAGGAGTAGCACCTGAACTATCACAAAGAATAACCAGCAAAAAGAGGTAGTTCAAAGACCAGGAAGAAGCAAAGGAAGCTGAGAGAGCATTAGACATGAAGCAGAGGCAGTTGTAGAAGGGCCACTTGATTGGAGATCTGGAGAGACAGAGTAGTGAGGCTGAAAGGGCCACTGAGTTGAAGATCTGGCCAAAACAAGGAGGTTTTGTAAGTAAATTCAGTTGTGTATATAAAAGGATTTGTTTTAGTATTATATGGATATTGTTTATTTAAATTCTATGTGAAAGAGCTGTGATGTGCAATTATCTGTGCATTGATGATTTAATAGCATATGTGAGTTGATCCGGGATTATAAATAGTTTTGAATAAACTCAGTGGCAAGGGTTCGAATTAGAGATTATGTGTATAAATTGAAGGTAATTGATGTGTAATACCTTTTTGATTATATTATACTGATGCCTGTTTTAATTACCGTGTTCTGGCATGAAGTGGAGTATTAAAAATAAAAATAAAAATAGTGGAGAGGTTTGGGAACCTCCTAAGAGGTTTTCGTGCAAAAAGGAACAACGAATCAAACATACTTGTTGAAGAGAAAAAGATGGGTTTAAACTCGGCTTTTGATTCATCAGAGCGACTGACAGAGTAATTGGGTTTTGAGATAGACTATCCTTTGTTTTGAATAATGGTTCTAAATATCATTGAACAGTTTGAACAATTCGAGGTGAGAATGCTGCATAGGGATGCCGAGAGGTTAAATAATGAATTAAAAGCCATCGAAATCATTAAAGGGGTTTCATGTGGATAGTTGAAACCTTCAAGGGGCCTTTTCACAAATTGTGGATTGAAGGCATAGTTCTCAGAATAGCGATGAGGAGTCGATTTATTAAAGGTTTATATCACAGTAGAATTGAATTGCAGTGTTGAAGAATGGGAGTGAATGCGAGTTAATGAAACAGAACGGAATCGTGAGGAGCAAACAGTAATAATGGTTTTGAAGAAATCAAGAGTGGTCTCGCGCGAATTCACAAATGGTAAGCGGATTTCACTTTTTGAATGCGATATCATTCTTTAAGTGCCACTTGTCCTAAAGTGGTATTCCAAAACCATTTTCATCGTGTAAATTTTGAAGATTAAAACTCATGCATTTTAATTGCGAGATATGGTGCGATATTCGTCGGATGTGCGCCCAAGGTATTGTTGGAATGCAAGAGAAATTTGACCATTCGATTCCAAGCGAAGTTGCACAAGCGAATGGTAATTTAAACGTTGGGACCCAGTTTTATCGTGTGATTTTGAAGAGTTAAAGAGTTCGCATTTTAGTTGCATGATGATCGTTAGATCATCGTGTCAAATTCCAGGTAAGCATCAACCGTTAGATGGATGGTGGAAAAGTACGCACGGTGGAGATGTAATGTGTATTTAATATGCAATGAAATGTTATAATGTGTGAACGATGTAAATGGTAAAGGTTAATCAATGTTTCGACAAGTGAAGTTTAGTCCAAGGTTTTGAACGCTGGGAAATTGCATTATAAAATTGATGCAATGGTTTGGTTTATGTTGTGAGTTGGAAGTGATAATAAAACATGGGTGTTTATTAATCATTGATTGTTGGTTTTTATTAAATTGTGAAATGAAAGTATGAGCGTAACATATATGTGGTTTATTTGAAGTTAACACATAGGTGCGAAAATATTGAAGATGCATGAAAACCCTACGGCCAAATTTATTATTGTGTAGATGCATTGGCTTGTGTTGGTGTGCGGAACCAACGTTATGGTGGTTTGATATGTTGTGGGTTGATGAATGGGTTGTGGGACCGAAATTGCATGTCATGTGATTTAAATAAAATTAACCCTTGGTGTTGTTATCATATATGGTTTGAAATAATGGTGGGCTAGGTATGAGCATCGATTGTATGCAATTCATTCGTTGGATGGAATTGGTAAGTTATGAAGATTTTAACGCATGGTAAGTTACATATGTGTGGGCCCGAAAGTGCCTATTAAACTATGTTGATGATTAAAACAAAGTCGAACTGTGGAATGGATATATGTTGAAACTTGAAGTTCATACTTCAAGTATAAAATGTTTTGGTCTAAAGTTTAGTGTTTTGATAACATTTGGTATTATTATATGATGGAAATTTAAACATACATTGATGTATGTATTGGCCCGAGGAATATATATTGAGTTGTATTCCAAATTTGAAATATGCATTTGATGACTTATGAAGTGGGTTGGACTATGGGTTAACCATAAGATTTGAAACAGGTAAAGAACCGCATATGAGTATTGTGAATTGGGTTTGATTTTGAATCAAAGATTGAACTGGTAAAGCGTTAAAGCCTAAGTTATATGTCGAGAGTTATTTGGGTTTTATAGAAGAGCATTGTATATGCATTGAGTGGTTTTGAACCATATGTTTTGAAGAGCTTCCACAATTTAAAATATTGTGAATTTTGATAAAGCTGCCAGATTTGGAACATAATTTGGGAAATGCATTCTACATGCATAGAAAGCAGGAGAGTATGCAGAACTGTTACATTACAGGAGCAGAAAATACAAACACACAGTGAGCCAAGAATTGAGTGGGTTGAATTGAAATACTTATTGTAACTGAAAATGTAAAGTTTTATTTATTTTTATATTGTTTGTGATGCAAAGGCAAGTCTCCATAGGCAAATAAATACCCCACTATAATATTGAAATGTATACATATTGCTATATTCCTCTGAATGAACTGGACAAAGAAATGAGAAGGCGGAAGGCAAAGAGTCATGGCTCTTCACTTCGAATTCCCTGTGGAATGCAAACAATCACGAGGTGAACTCTATAAATGATATCACATAGATATGCATAGAGAGGTTAGAGAATGGAGAAATGAGGTAGAGAGGGTAAGGAGAAGGAGGAGTAGATAGAGAAGTCGAGAAGATTCAAAGATGATATAAGGCAGATATGAAGGCTGGTGGACAACAGTGAAAAAGGAACAGAAAAGAGCTGATATCCAGGTAAATCAGCATGTGTTTTTTTCTAAGAAAGAGTGAGGAACTTCGTGCTTCCATATCAATTTGTAGCTTGATAGATGTCAGTTGTAGCTGGCTGAGGTAGGAGCCTCCTATAGGTTGTAGCCTACAGAAAATACATGGGAGTTGGAGCTTCCTTGCAAGTTGTAGCTTGCAAAATTGAGGTAGGAGCCTCATGTAGGTTGTAGCCTGAAGAAAATAGATGGGAGTTGGAGCTTCCTTGCAAGTTGTAGCTTGTAGAATTGAGGTAGGAGGCTTCTGTAGGTTGGAGCCTATAGAAAATCAGTGGTGAGAGGGAGTTGGAGCTTGCCTTTGCATCACAAAAATAATAAGATGTGGTTTTCTCCCTTTCTGGGTTTCCACTTATATCTGTTGTCTATGTGCATGATGTTTAAGTGTTGATATGGTTTATATAATCTGCTTAATACTTACTGCTCACATATTAAGATGGTTGTTACATTATGTAATAAGTTGATCATGAAATGAAGGTGTAAATAAGTTTAAAGGAAATTTTTAAAAGTCCATGAATGTGTTAAACTAATTCACCCCCCCTCTCAGTTTAACTAAGGGTTCAACAATTGGTATCAGAGTAGGTTCATTTGGTGTAAACCTAATAGCTTGAAGGAGATCTAGTTGAGTCATGGACTATCAAAATGTACCCGTGGTAAATACAACAAACTTTCCTGAATGGAGAGATAAGGTTAAAACAAATTTAATGGCTTATGAACTTGAGGTATGAAAACTTGTATGTGATGGTTATTGCACAGAATCTCCCTCGGTGCAAGAACAACAGTGGAATGCCAAGGCAAAATGTGTGATATATAACAGTCTTCGTAACAAGGATATTGATTTAATAATGGATCTAACCTCTGCAAAAGAAATCTGGGATAGATTGCATTTCATGCATGAAGTAGACACTAGGGGCTGCATTGTCAAGAAGGAGAAGAGAATTAAGAAGAAGAAAAATTCCTTTCAAAAGGAAAAAGGTCAATCAAATGAGATACCTGCCAGGGTGAATGGATGTGAGTACCATGAAGAAATTACAGTTGAGAAAAAATCCAAACTTGACATAGCCTTGACTGAAGTTGAAAGATTGAAGAATGAAAACAAAGGCCTGAAGAAATTGGTGCAAATATGTGATGAGAAAGAATTTGAAGATAAGAAAGAAATTGTTGGCCTAAAGAAACAACTTGAAGAAGCAAGGAAATTAGAAGACACTCTGCTGCAACAAATGAGAGAGAAAAGTCTGGAATGTGGAAGATTGGAAGAAGAGGTGGTAAGCCTAAGGATGAAATTATAAAAGGCCCAAATTGAAATAATTATGAATATTCCACAAATGAAAAGCTCTGGACAGTTGGACCAAATTATAAATTCTCAAAGGTCTCCTCTCATAAAGACTGGGATAGGCTATGAAGGAGAAACAAGTAAGTCCAAGGTAGAAGATAACAGGAATATTATTTTTGTAAAAGCTATAAAGGATAATGAAGCAGCTTAGAAGATTCCTACAGAAGTAGAAGCCAGAAAGAACATGATTTGTATATAAACAAATAGAAACAAGCAACAACATGAAAGGAAAGAGAATGAGAGGATGAAAAAATCAACCGCTAAAGGCTCATACACTCCTAAGGATGAATTGAACAAATTCGGAAGATGTCAAAGGAGGTTCTTTCATCCTATGAAAAATATCACATGTTTCTCTTGTCATAAACCAGGACATATTGCAGCACATTGTAAGACAAGGCATATCAGCTTTAACCAGCAAAATATGCAACAAATGAGAAGAATTCCTCAAGCAAATAAATGGAAAGGACAACCACTCACCAGGTACATAAATCATTTCCATAGCTACTGTTATGCATGCAATAATTTTGGACATAAACTTGTTGAATGTAAATTATGTTCAAAAGGGAGCATAAAGTATTATACATCAGCTCAAACGTACCTTGGTAAAATAAGATGTTATGTATGCCTCAAGCTTGGTCACAAAGCAAAAGACTGTAAACGGCCATATACATTAGATAACTCTAGACAAATGATGGAATCTAATCAAATGAAACAAAACTATGAATCAAAAATAAGTGCAGACATTATGAATAACCCCAATAAAGTATGGAAGGAAAAGAGAAAGGGGGAGCCTGTTACCTCAATAACATAATGAATCCATCATAGTCTCAGGGGGAGCTTCTCTAGGAAGCAACGCAAATATCCAACCAATGATAGATATGAAGCAACATCCTAGGGGGAGAGAAGTTCATAAATAGTCCCCACAAAAGTAGTCTAAGAAGAGCTCCATGAAATAACAACAGCTAAAAGGTCAGGAAGGGAGAGGAAAATTCCTCTAACAGAGAACTATAGAGGAAGAAGATTATCTGAAGTATTCAATAGCTGACAGATTGATGGAAGAAGAGAAGGCAACAAAAAGCCATGGTAGTAGAGAGAACATTAGCCAAGATCATGTAAGCTAAGAAGACAACAACACACTAAGTGATGAATGGTTAAATCACAAAAATCATGATTCGAGCTACAGAACTGGAAAGACCCATAAAGGATGATCACATTGTGCATCATATTGCTAGAATTAATAATGAATCACATTAAGAAGAATGAGTAAGAGAAGTTCCTATCATCATTATATCATTACATCATTCATCTATGAAAAGTCCCCTTGGAGGAATGAAGTTAAATAAGTGACAAATCTCTGAGTGGTCTGCCCATGAAGATTCCAAGTAAATAAATTGAAGATGTCTTCTTGAAGATCATTATGTTAGAACAATTGAATTGTATATAAAGCAGCAATGATTTTGGAGCAGTCCTAGAAAGGAAAATGCAGTGGCATTCCTTTGAACATAATGACAGAATAAGAAAAATGGTTAATGATGCCAAGATCAAATTCAGTATATTGATGATTTTTGGTGTGAACAGTGGAAAGCTCAATGGTAGAAACTATGAAGGTTGTCTTAACTATGGGTTCATGTGCGAGCTGAAGTGAAATCTCTGCATGGTTTATCAAAATAGTATCAATTGGTATTTCGTAAAAGAAGCATGCCTATAAATAGAATACCAAGTGTTATCAGTGGAGCTGCAGTATGGTACAGGTCCTCAGGATCAAAGGATTATGGCAAGAGTACATCAAGGTAGTATCCCAATGTTATCTGCATTATTAAAGCATAAAAGGGTCAATGAAAGGGCAAAAGGATCATTATCTTGTTTACACTTGAAGTAATATATTGAGCATTGAAGCATTATCTATTTCTAGATATAACTGCATGCCTTCCTCAAGTCAGTACAGATATATCTTCAAGGCCTCTTTTCTTAAGATCATTAATAAAACAGTGTGAAGTCCATTTGCTGAGATTTCAATTAAACAACTTGAAGATTTTTTGCTAAAGATCATCATGATAGAACAATTAAAGTATCGGAAGTATGAAAGAATAGCTGTGTTAACCTTACAGTTGAAAGCTCAAAAGTCTGTTATTGATTCATCAAAAGAATACTTCAGCAGAAAGGATTTCTAGTATGTCACCATTGAAAAGAGTATCAAGGGTCTTTCAACTATTAAGTATAATATCCTTGTTAGCATCCTAGCTCATATCACCACCAACAAGCAGGAAAGGTGAACCACAGCTATAAAATATATATTGGCATCATCATAATTGAACAGATGTTGTACTGCAGATGTGTATTGCAGAGGAAGACATATTCCATCTACAATCTTCCTCAACAGATATGTATTTCTGATGAAGATCATACTAGAGATTGAAGTATATTTGAAGCATTCTCAGTATTTTAGTTTTGGTCCAATGATGCATCTCTGATTATATAAGTCTGATTATATATGGTTGTTCTATCATCACCTACACTCTATACAAGTTCAAGGAGTCTGAGCTTTGGGAGGATATCAACTTACTGTGTATATACAAGTTCAATAATTCTCAAAAGTGTTCTCTAAACAACTCGTGTACACCAGTTTGGAGCAGCAAGGTATAAAGTCAAAATAAGAAGGGCCTAAACACAGCTCAGAGAGAGGAAATGAAAAGATAGAATCTACACTGAGAGATGTGCAACCCTTTGCCATTGGTGTCAAAGGGGGAGGAAAAGCAAGCAAAAGAAGATAGGAAGAGGAAGAAAAAACACACCTTTCAGAATGAAAGGGGGAGGAAGTCCTGAAGGAAGTATTGGAGTATTGGTGGAGTATTGCCATCAATACCAAAGGGGGAGACTGTTGGAAATATTTTCATTGATGGCAAAGGAGAAGAAAGGAGCAGCACCTGAACTATCACAAAGAAGAACCAGCAAAAAGAGGTAGTTCAGACACCAGAAAGAAGTAGAGGCAGCAGAGAGAGCATTAGACATGAAGTAGAGACCGTTGTAGAAGGGCCACTTGATTGGAGATCTGGAGAGACAAAGTAGTGAGGTTGAAAGGGCCACTGAGTTGAAGATCTGGCCAAAACAAGGAGGTTTTGTAAGTAAATTCAGTTGTGTATATAAAAGGATTTGTTTCAGTATTATATGGATATTGTTGATTTAAATTCTATGTGAAAGAGATGTGATGTGCAATTATCTGTGCATTGATGATTTAATAGCATATGTGAGTTGATCCAGGTTTATAAACAGTTTTGAATAAACTCAGTGGCAAGGGTTCGAATTAGATATTATGTGTATAAATTGAAGGTAATTGATGTGTAATACCGTTTTGATTATATTATATTGATGCCTGTTTTAATTACCGTGTTCTGGCACAAAGTGGAGCATTGAAAAAAAAAACCTAGTGGAGAGGTTTGGGAACCTCCTAAGACGTTTTCATGCAAAAAGGAACAACGAATCAAACCTACTTGTTGAAGAGAAAAATATGGGTTTAAACTCAGCTTTTGATTCATCATAGCGACCGACAGAGTAATTGGGTTTTGAGATAGACTGTCATTTGTTTTGAATAATGGTTCTGAATACCATTGAACAGTTTGAACAATTCGAGGTGAGAATGCTGCATAGGGATGCTGAGAGGTTAAACAACGAATTGAAAGCCATCGAAATCATCAAAGGGGTTTCGTGTGGATAGTTGAAACCTTCAAGGGGCCTTTTCACAAATCATGGATTGAAGGCATAGTTCTCAGAATAGCGATGAGGAGTCGATTTATTAAATGTTGATATCATAGTAGAACCGAATTGCAGTGTTGAATAATGGGAGTGAATGCGAGTTAATGAACAGAACGGAATCGGAGTAATGGAACCGTAAGGAGAAAACAGTAGTAGTGGTTTTGAAGAAACCAAGAGTGGTCTCGTGTGACTTCACAAATGGTAAGCAGATTTCACTTTTTGAATGCAATATCGTTCTTTAAGTGCCACGTGTCCTAAAGTGGTATTCCAAAACCATTTTCATCGCGTAAATTTTGAAGATTAAAACTCATGCATTTTAATTGCGCGATATTGTGTGATATCTGTCAGATGTGCGCCCAAGGTATCATTGGAATGCGAGAGAAATTTGACCATTGGATTCCAAGATAAGTTGCATGGGCGAATGGTAAGTTAAATGTTGGGACCCTGTTTTATCGCATGATTTCTAAGAGTTAAAGAGTTCACATTTTAGCTGCGCGATGATTGTTAGATCATCGTGTCAAATTTTAGGTAAGCATAAACCGTTAGATGGATGGTGGCAAAGTACGCATGGTAGAGATGTAATGCGTATTTAATATGCAATGAAATGTTATAATGTGTGAACGATGGAAATGGTAGAGGTTAATCAACGTTTCAAAAAATGAAGTTTAGTCCAAGGTATGAAACACTAGGAAATTGCATTATAAAATTGACGCGATGGTTTGGTTTATGTTGTGAGCTGGAAGTGATAATAAAACATGGGGCCGTATTAATCATTGATCGTTGGGTTTTATTAAATTTTGAAATAAAATTATGAGCGTAACATATATGTGGTTTATTTGAAGTTAACCCATAGGAGCGAAAATCTTGAAGATGCATGAAAACCCTGCGGCCAAATTTATTATTATGCAGACACGTTGGCTTGTGTTGGTGTGCGGAACCAACGTTATGGTGGTTTGATATGTTGTGGGTTGATGAATGGGTTGTGGGACCGAAATCACATGTCATGTGATTTAAATAAAATTAACCCTTGGTGTTGTTATCATATATGGTTTGAAATAATGGTGGGCCAGGTATGAGCATTGATTGTATGCAATTCATTCGTTGGATGGAATTGGTAAGTTATGAAGATGTTAACGCATGGTAAGTTACATATGTGTGGGCCCGAAAGTGTGTATTAAACTATGCTGATGATTAAAACAAAGTTGAACTGTGGAACGGATATATGTTGAAACTTGAAGTTTATACTTCAAGTATAAAATTCTTTGGTCTAAATTTTAGTTTTTTGATAACATTTGGTATTATTATATGATGGAAAGTTAAACATAAATTGATGTATGTATTAGCCCGAGGAATATATATTGAGTTGTATTCCAAAGTTAAAATATTCATTTCATGACTTATGAATTGGGTTGGACTATGGGTTAACCATAAGATTTGAAACAGGTAAAGAACCGCATATGAGTATTTTGAATTGGGTTTGATTTTGAATCAAAGATTGAACTGGTAAAGCGTTAAAGCCTGAGGTTTATGTCGAGAGTTATTTGGGTTTTATAGAAGAGCATTTTATATGCGTTGAGTGGTTTTGAACCATATGTTTTGAAGAGCTTCCACAATTTAAAATATTGTGAATTTTGATAAAGCTGCTAGATTTGGAACATAATTTGGGAAATGCATTGTACATGCATAGAAAGCAGAAGAGTATGCAGAACTGTTACATTACAGCAGCAGAAAATACAAACGCACAGCGAGCCAAGAACTGAGTGGGTTGAATTGAAATACTTATTGTAACTAAAAATGTAAAGTTTTATTTATTTTTATATTTTTTGTGATGTAAAGGCAAGTCTCTGTAGGCAAATAAATACCCCACTGTAATATTGAAATGTATACATATTGTTATATTCCTCTGAATGAGCTGGAAAAATAAATGATAAGGCGGAAGGCAAAGAGTCACGGTTGTTCACTTCGAATTCCCTGTGAAATGCAAACAATCATGAGGGGAACTCTATAAATGATATCACATAGATATGCATAGAGAGTTTAGAGAATGGAGAAATGAGGCAGAGAGGGTAAGGAGAAGGAGGAGCAGATAGAGAAGCTGAGAAGATTCAGAGATGATATAAGGCAGATATGAAGGCTGGTGGACATCTGTGAAAAAGGAACATAACAGAGCTGATATCCAAGTAAATCAGCATGTATTTTTTCTAAGAAAGAGTGAGGAAGTTGGTGCTTCCATATAAATTTGTAGCTTGATAGATGTCAGTTGTAGCTGGCTGAGGTAGGAGCCTTCTGTAGGTTGTAGCCTGCAAAAAATAGATGGGAGTTGGAGCTTCCTTGCAAGTTGTAGCTTGTAGAATTGAGGTAGGAGCCTCCTATAGGTTGTAGCCTGCAGAAAATAGATGGGATTTGGAGCTTCCTTGCAAGTTGTAGCTTGCAAAATTGAGGTAGGAGGCTCCTGTAGGTTGGAGCCTACAGAAAATTAGTGGTGAGAGGGAGTTGGAGCTTTCCTTTACATCACAACAATAATAAGATGTGGTTTTCTCCTTTTTTGGGTTTCCACTTATATCTGTTGTCTATGTGCATGATGTTTATGTGTTGATATGGTTTATCTAATCTGCTTAATACTTGTTGCTCACATATTAAGATGGCTGTTACATTATGTAATAAGTTGATCATGAAATGAAGGTGTAAATAAGTTTAAAGGAAAGTTTTAAAAGTCCATGAATGTTTTAAACTGATTCACCCCCCCCTCTCAGTTTAACTAAGGGTTCAACAATCCCTCCTAGACACAAGTAGCCTAGAAGCTATAACGATATGGTGCATAAGGGTCATCATATCACGGGGCATGTCTCTCCAAAGCTCTGTGAGCCTACGATCAACTTGGATCTCTCTGATCATAGCAGGGCAGATTCCCTCATCAACCAAGAGTCAACAAAATCGGTCACTCAACTCCATCCTGAATTTGATGTCTGCCCTATGCCGCATCCCCGTGGGTATATTCACCCAAGGATTAGGTTTGTCACCCTAATACAAAGCCTCCGCCATCTGCTTGTTATGATCTACATGATCATCCGGTGGGGTTGGAACATGTCCCTAGTGAATGTGCTAATATCTTCAAAATATATAGTACACTACAATAATGAGACAATTTCATCAAACAATTTAATAAAACAAGTTAAAGAACGTGTTAGAATAAATTTTATTCTAATGAATTAATTAAGACAATAAAATGAAACTATATTAATTTAAAGAAAACACTAATATTCCCTCAAGCATCCGGTGGCTCATCCTTTGTTAAGAAGATTTTGGTACATCCTCACCAATCCAAACTCGCGTACGAACACGACACCATCACAAACATGTGATCATCAACACTAGATAGCAGCTCCAGTGCATCATTAGATATCTTGGCCGGATAGTCGGATAAGCCCCTCTTGGGCATCATTTGGACCCACATCTGCATTTGTACATGTAACATCGACCTACAAGGATACCGAAAAAAATTATACCTCATCTCCGCAAACCTCTCAAAAAATAAACAAAATAACTCTGAAGGAAAAGGGAAGGTCAACCTCCCACACGCCTGAGAATGACATCTATCTAATGCTATAAAAAACTGTCGCAAAAAAATGGTAGACCATCTCACAAGTCATGGCGTCTAGAATAAATAATAAACATAAAATAAAAGCAGGCAAATAATTTGTTTCCCATCACTATTATAGTGTGCAATGGTCATCAGTAGTATTAATAGGCACCTCACCTCCTCTGGACCAAACGAAGGAATGCATAACTAACCACCAGACACCTAAAAATCTGCAAGAGAAAGTATATCAAACCTAATGTATCTCTGGGAGTATGCAAACTGAATCCCTATAGCATAAATGACGGGGACATTTGGGAACTGGGGAAAATCCTTCCCTCTCCTGGATAGGTGATCTAAATATGGACAAACTAGTTTTTTTGTGCTAGCTTCCTCATCAACATTAAGTAAAATGTGTGCTTAAGGATCGTCTCAATTAACAACTTATGAGAGGTTTTGTGTGTATTTTATGAGCAATTCATGAGATAAATTAGTTTTAAAATACATGAACAACAAGTAAATGTAGAGAAATAATATACAACAAGCACATTACACAGAGCTAATAACAGAGTTCACCTGTCCTGAGCTACATCTCCATGGAATTACTTCAATGGCTTTGCAATCTTTGATTAACTGATCAAAAATATGAATTACAATCAATTCCTAAGCTCTAATGGCTCTCAAACTTGCTCCAATGGCTTTGGGACACCCCCAATACCCTTGTTTTGGTTATTACTAAGTCGAATTCTGACTCTTTGGGAAAAAGTTATGCCTCTTTCAGTACCTTGGCTTGGGCCTCTGTATGAGTTCAAAATGGAAAAAAAAATGTTGTTTAAATTCCTCTACATCTCTTGAAACCTTCTCCAACATTCTCAAAGCATATGATTAATCCAGGATTGACCCTTTCTGAGCTTAATTTGGTCGAAATATGCCAAAGTTATGGCTTCTTCAGTTTTTCCTAGAAAAAATCCACTAAAACTGGAGCAACTCCAGTTAACCCCGACAATTCTGGAGCTAGCGTTGAATTTAGTGGACTCTGCCAAACCAATCTACTTGGATAATTTCCTTTAATTAATAGTTAAACAGTGATTAGGTGCTAATTAAGCATGTTTGGTTAAATCTGCATGGAAAAGTATTAACGCATAATAAGTGTGGTTTAGTGCCTAATCAAGCACATAATAATCCAAAAATAGGATTAGCCCTCTTCCTGGTCATGAGCACTGGTACTATGGACCAAGGGCTGGCCCAATTTACCCCTATCACAAAAATTTTAAAACATAAATATGTGTCGACATCCATTGTAAATAAGGACTATTGGTATAGTGGAAACAATATGGTGTAGAGTTTGTGCAGGGGAGTTTGTGGGGTCGAGCCTGACCTCCGCCCAGACACCATATAAATTTTTTTCTGACCATATAAAATGTGAAATTCGACCATACATAGGGAAAACATTCAACCTTGGAGGGGCACATGGCAGCGTCTGGGCTAGCTACGTGTCAACATCTCGTTTGTTCTCCAAAAACCAACCAAATTGCTCCAACGAGCCAGAAATTTAGGTCAACCACCATTTGAAACTTGTTAGAACACCATTGGATGGAGAAAAATCACTTTTGACCAAGAAATTGACCCCTTTGACCCAGTTTTACTTTTTTTTAAATTCGCATGTTTGGTCAAGCATACAACAGGCTCTAACTTTCACAAACGGAGTCAGTTTTCGATGAAACGAAGTGCACAAGATTCCTGGTGATAAGACCTATCTAGACGTTTTGGATTGGATTGATTATGAGAACTTTGAATTTAGCAAATTTTTTCCCCAATTTAGTTTTTGATCACTCCTTCCCACGGAGAGGCTTTTGGACCCTCAAAAGTTGGTTATTCGATGAGAGCTGAATAATATTCTCTTCTGCAAGTTCTATCAACTTTATTATACTTTTCAAAATCTCTATGACAACCACTTGGGTTCACCGACATGCCTTACATTGCGAAAGGCTTAGAACTTCAACCAATGTCCTCCTTTTATTGCTAACCCAATCCAGCACTTGCTGGATGCTTGCTGAATGATTAACAACTTGTTGTACCAAAGCTATCCCTCAGTGCTTGGAAAGATTACTGAAGGGCTTCCCACTGAGAATCATGTTCCTCCTTTGCACACACATGCATTCGATGCAAGCTTCTCCTTGGAAACTACTTTCCCAAGTTAATCCCATATGATTGAACTACAACAATGAGTTCCAATATCAGTAATCACAAGAAAATAAATGACCATTATTTTTTCTCCACGGTTCCAAATTCCACATATGGAAGAATGCATTCGCCAGCTCTTTTGCTTCTTGGCGTCAACACATCAAATGGTATACAAATGTTGTTGTTTTTGCTGAAATATTTTTGGCATCTTGTCCCTCTTTCTTCTTATTGATTCCATCATCCTTCAATATTTACATGCTGCTCATGCCATGATTTGAGAATGAAGGCTAATCATGAGCCTCTCGCTCAAGAGTGGACCTTCCAAAATTCTGAGACATCTTGTCAAAAGAAAAACCATTAACTTGAAAAATACATCATGAAAGAAACAAAACTTGACGACCTCTTCCTTTTTCTCCTTCAAAACAACAAATGTCACATCATGTGAACATCGCCATGTACTCTTACATCTTGGTGTAGAAAATCATCGATCAAACAAAAGTCAACAAAACATGCCTCTTCAACAACTGACTCTCAAGTTGTAGGAATTTACAGGGTAAGTTACGTAGATCAAGAACCAAAGTTCACCGCTCACAAACAGATCACAAATCAGTACACCAGTATAATCACATGGTTAAAACCTTCAAAGAGGGAAACAGTCCACGGCATGAGCCAACGTAGCCACTTCAGGCAATTTATTAATATAAAAGGAAAAGTTACATATGTTTCTCTCATAAATTGTTACTAGACAAATGACCCTCCATGCTCTTTAAATAGAGATCATGGACCAATCGGGTGTTAAGCCACAGATCAAGTGTCATTAATACCAAGGTGAGAGATAACCGTCAGATCACTACAAATCGTGACCGTCGGATTATAAGTTACAAATGTACATGGTAAAGAAACACACTTTACCTAACTCTACACTAGACTAAGTTATTCTTTACTATTTCCTATGTGTCAAAATATCCTAACATCCCCCCTTAAGAACAACTTGGGATAGGATTGAAGGATTTACAAAGGTGACACAAAAGGAGCCTATTTCCTATGTGTTGAAATATCCTGACATCCCCCCTTAAGAAGAAATTGGGATAGGATTGAATCATTTACAAAAGTGACACAATAAAATAAGGAAGGAGGCATTAGAGCCTATCCCCCCTTAATGACAACTTTCCTTAACTCCAAGTATGGATTGAGTTTGGTAAACTTCTCTTCTGTGAGAGCATTTGTAAAGATATCGGCTACTTGATCATTGGTTCGACAGTACTGCACTTCAAGAAAACGATCATGAATGAGCTTTCTGATGAAATGTATGTGGAGGTCAATGTGTTTCATATGCTGATGCTTAAATGGATCTTTACATAGTTGAATGGCACTCTGATTATCACACCAAAGTGTAGTTGGATGCTGCTGATGGAGACCAAATTCAGACAGGATCTGATGAAGCCACATGGCTTCCTTGCTGGCTTCAACTGCACCATGATACTCTTCTTATTTTGAAGAAAGAGAGATGGAAATTTTTTTCTTACAAGACCAAGTAATAGGTTCTAAACCGAGAGTGAATACATATCCTGTAGTCGACTTTCGATCATCAGGGTCACTAGCCCAATCAGAATCAGTGAAACCAATCAACAATGGAGATGCTCCTACACTGTAATGAATCCCAAACTGAACTATACCTCGAATATATCGAAGTATTCTTTTAGCTGCTTTCCAATGACTTTCATGAGGTTGGTGTATAAACCGAGCGACAAGACCAATGAAAAAGGAAAGGTTAGGACATGTATGGGTTAGATACAAAAGTTTACCAACAAGTTGATGATATAAGGTAGCATCAACTTCAAGGGTAGTACAAGTGACTGAAATCTTGACTCCAAACTGAAAGGGAGAAGGGGCTGGCTTACAGTATTCCATGTGAAAGTGGTGTAGAAGATCACAGGCATACTAGGACCGAGAGAGGGTAATGCCTTCCTTGGATTGCAAGACTTGAAGACCAAGGAAATAATGCAAGTTTCCTAAGTCTGTCATTTCAAAATTATTTTTGAGGCTAGACTTCACGTGGTTTATATGGTTTGGATCACTACCAGTAAGGATTATATCATCAACATAAAGAACAAGGATGGTGAAGGACTTACCCACTTTCTTGGTGTAGATAGTGTTGTCAGAGTGACACCTAGAAAATCCATTATCTAATAGAAATATATCCATTTTGGCATACCAAGCCCGAGGAGCTTGTTTAAGACCATAGAGAGACTTCCTAAGGCAACAAACAAGGCTGGAGTATTTTTGGATAAAGCCAAGAGGTTGTTCCATGTAGATTTCTTCATGCAAATCTCCATGTAAGAAGGTGGATTTAACATCCATCTGATGGAATTCCCATTTAAAGGAGGCAGCAAGGTAAAGAACAAGGAAGATAGAATTCATTTTGGCAATAGGGGAGAAGGTTTCAGTATAGTCAATGCCTTCAACTTGTGAAAATACTTTAGCAACAAGATGAGCTTTATGTCTATCCTTTTCCATCTGGTCCAAACTTAGTTTTGTAAACCCATATGCATCTGACAAGTTTTCTTCCTTTTGGAAGAGGAACAAGATCCCAAGTATCATTTTCCAATAAGAAAATATACTCTTCATTCATAGCTTCATCCCAATCTAGATGACCGAAGGCTTCTTCAAAGGTTTCTGGATCAAGTTTTTCTGGAACTTGAGCCAATAAGGAAGAGGCCCTTTCGAACTGAGAATGTGTATGTTGTCGATCGGCTGGGTCACCTGCAAGAGAACCTGCTGCATCCCCAGTAGAGCGGACCCATATTAGAAGCGGTTGAATATAAGGAACAATTTAAAAAGGTGGAGGAGGATTTTTGTCCTCCCTGTCCTCATCTGAACTAGAAGGAATGCTATTAAAAATAGAAGAGAGAGAGAGAGGTGGCACATATGCCGAGTCAGGATTGCAGGACAAAGGTGGCACACTCGCCAAACTAGGCTCGAAGGCCGATATATTTTCATCAAATTTTACATCTCTTCTAATGATTATATTTTTTGATTTTGGTTGAAGAAGTCTATATCCTTTGACATCTTAAGAATATCCAACAAAAATACATTTTGCACTCTTAGGTTCTAAGGCTTTATGTTTCGCATCTGGAATATGGGCCCAAGCATCACTTCCAAAAACACGAAAGTGACTTAGATCTGGTTTGATTGAGATCCAAGCTTCTTTTGGAGTTATATTCCTTAAAACCTTAGTAGGAGTGTGATTTAATATGTAATTTTCACAGTTAATGGCTTCTGCCCAAAAATTGAGACCAAGTCCTTTAGATTGAAGCATACAATTAGCCATTTCTTTTAAGGTGCGATTCTTCCTTTCAGTTACACCATTTTGTTATGGAGTATATGGAACAATATGTCGCAATTGAATGCCATGCTCAGAGCAGAAGTTGATAAATTTGTTGTTAGCATATTCTCCTCCATTGTTTGATCTTAACTTAATAATTTGATGTCCAGATTGTTTCTCAACAAAGGCCTTAAAGGCCAAGAACATGTTAAAAACATCACTCTTGAGTTTTAAGAAATATACCCAAGTGCGTCTGGAAAAATCATCAATGAAGGTTAAGAATTACTTGCAACCATAGAAAGAAACAACAGGACGTGGACCACATAAATCATTGTGCACAAGTTGCAAAGGGGCTGAAGCGTGCAAAGAGGCATGTTTGTCAAAAATATCCTGATGATGTTTTCCGAGTACACATCTAGAGAAAACACCATCTTGGCAAGATACCATACAAAGACCCATCACCATATTTTCCTTACATAGAGTTTGAAGAGAGCGATAGTTTAAGTGACCAAACCGCTCATGCCAAAGTTTGCTCACTTCATCATTATGAGCAACAAAAATGGAGGGAAGACATGATGACCAAAAGTTTTCAAACTTATGCAACCTTGTGGAGTCATCAGCAATGCCAGTAGCTAAAATATGTTTAGGATATTTGAGGTCCTTGATTAAAACATCATGAGGTGAGAATTCTACTATTTTCCCTTCACCTGAATGAGTTATCTAATAAACAGAGAGAAGGTTGCATGAAAAGGTAGGAGCACATAGTACATCATTAAACTGACCATTATCGAGACGAATGGTTCCAGATCTTAAAACACTAAGAGATCTATCATTACCAACATAAATATGTTTGGTGTTACAATCATTTAAAGAAGAAAACATGGCTTTATTTTTGGCCATGTGATAAGAAGCTCTAGCATCAATGAGCCACTCATGAGAATGAGAAGAGGAAGATACATTTAATGCATAACCAGATCTTGATGCTTGACAACCACAAGTAGAAAGTGCCATTCCTAAAGATGAAGGTGAAGAGTGCTACAAATTGATGTTGTGCTTCTTCATTGCTGCTTCTAAGGCTTCCATCTTCTTAAAAAATTTGGACTCTATATGGCCATCACGATTACAAAAGTTGCAATGTATATCTATTTTCTTTCCTTTTTTTTTATATGCCTTATCATTTTGGTGAGTTTCTTTTTCAATTTGCAGCTGAAATTGCTTAGGACCCTTGTTTGGTTTTGGACCATACTTTTTAGGATACAACTTCTTGGGAATCTTTTGATATGATTGATGTTGGGTTGCTAAGGCTTTCTTAGAAGAATTTCTAGAAGTGATAAGACCAAGGTGTAAGAGTTTTTCTTATTCTCTTATCAAAGAATCACATAAGGAATCAAAAGAGGGATTCTTGTAGGTAGTTCCTGAAGAAATGATGGCTTCTCTAGTGGAATGGAAGGTAGAAACAAATATAGAGTATGCAGGGCCAAGCTTAGCAAGAATGCAATAAATGAGGCCACCATCTTCCTTTTTTACTTTAAAACCTTCTAAAAGAATTCTAAGGGTCTTGAATTTGGAAAAAAAATCCTCAATAGAGGAGAAATTATTGGGATCCAATGTAAGAACTCATTTTCAAGCTGATGGGCCCTGTTTTGATTTTGAATGCCAAAGACAGTATTTAGCTTGTCCAGGGCTTCACGAGGGGTGTCAATGTCAAGGATATGAAATCGAATATCTTGAGCAATGGACATTTCTATCAAACCTCGTGCTTGATATTATTTATTTTCCCATTTAGCGACTTTATCATCATCAGAAGGTTTAGTTTCTAGCCTTGTGGCTATTCTGTAATGTCCTTTACTTCTAATTATATCTACCATGTGAGGTAGCCATTGGAAATAATTGGTGCTGTTAAGAATAATCGGGCATGCACTTTCCATTTTTTTTTTAAACTAAAGCTGAGAAAAGCTTAAAATAACTGCTCCAATGGAAATATCTCGAAAATTAGACTGTTTAAAAAAATATGGCTTGAAAAATGGCTTCTGGATGAAGAAGTTATGCCTTTTTGAAAAAACGAGTTGAAGATGCTGAATAGTTAGGGGAACGGGATGAAGTGCGGCTTTTAAAAAAAAAAATTCCACCCCTTTTAACAAAAACCTTTTACAAAAAGAAGCTTGAGAAACTTATTTGAACCCAAGACCTCTATTCTCATAAACTAACTCCTCACCATGTGAGATAGTAAAAGGATTATGTTATTGTTTGAAAGGAGGAAGGTTTTTTTTTTTTTTTTTTACTCTTCGGTGTGCGTGCCTTTTCTTGTACAAAAAACACAAAAAAACGAGGAAAAAAAGAAAATACGAAATGAAAATCCTTACGGAAAAATTTTAGACTTTTGGCTACCCTTACTAGCAACTATCAGTTTTTTGGCTATTTCTAATTTCCCGAGATAACACAAAGATGCATGGAAAGAGCATACGTAGCAAAAAAAATCCCTTTTCTTGTTTTTGATTTCCCGAGATCGCATGCAGTGCACAACAAAGAGAATACACAGAGAAGAGGGCATAGATCCGGCAAATAAATAAAACCTATAAACTGAAAATAAACAAAATAAACCAAAATAAGCAGAACTATTAACAAATATAACTACAAAAAAGATGCTTTATACCCCCAGATCTAAACTGTCATAACTTGGGCAGCCGAAAACCTTTTCGCATGAAACGAAAGGTGTTCCTCACTGTAACAGATGCTTCAGACACAATAGAGAAGTTATCCAAGCCCAGAAATGTTCAAGAATAGTAGATATACAAAACAGAATTTGCATGCAGTTAAACCGGATTTGGATTTTGATCAACAACAGATGCGACCCTCAAAATAGATCTGATACCATGTAGGAATTTACAGGGTAAGTTTCGTAGATCAAGAACCAAAGGTCACCGCTCAAAAATAGATCACAAATTAGTGCACCAGTATAATCACGTGGTTAAAATCCTCAAAGAGGGAAACAATCCACGGCCTGAGCCAATGCGGCCACTTCAAGAAATTTATTAATATAAAAAGAAAAGTTACATATGTTTCTCTAATAAGCAGTTACCGGAAAAATGACCCTCCATGCTCTTTAAAAAGAGATCATGGACCAATCGTGTTTTAAGCCACAGATCAAGTGTCATTAATACCGAGGTGAGAGATAACCGTCGGATCACTACAAATCGTGACTGTCGGATTATAAGTTACAAATGTACATGGTAAAGAAACACACTTTACCTAACTCTACACTAAACTAAGTTATTCTTAACTATTTCCTGTGTTGGAATATCCTAACACAAGTCAACAAAAGCATCTACAACAACTTGATGATTCTTATGAGACAATTCGTCAACATCTCCCTTTCATATTTCGAGACAAAATCAACTCTTCCAAGTCAATAATACATACATATAAAAATCAATCGAGCAACACAAGTCGATCACTCATGCATGTGCAAATGATCAACACTCTCAAGTTGACAACATACATGTTAACAAAGAAATCAACCAACATAAGTCGATCACTCATGCATGTTCAAGGAAAATGAAACTATCAAAATTCCATTGTTTACACACTCAAACTCTCATGCATGTATACAATGCTCAAATCTCTCACAATTATAATCACAAGTACAAGAATCCCATTGGCATGTACGAGTACTTAAAGAGCGGAAATGACAAAATTTAGATCCAATTTGACCTTTGTTATTGTTGCAGCAAATTTTTTCAACATACTCCACTTTCAAACACCTTCATGGTGTAAACATGTGACATGCATTCTAGAGAAAAAGAAATGCATTCACATGCAAATTGCAACTAAAAATTGTCATCTTTGCTGCTCCTAAGTGAGTCAACATAAATCTAATTTTCCAACATATTTCTTTGTGCAATATGCAACATACTTTAAATAGAAAAGAAATTCATTCAATTGGCAAAGAAATGCATCAATAAGGTAAGATTTGCATCAATCATCAAAAGAAATGAAAGGCCTTAATTGGTTAAGAAATTTAACCAGCTCTTTCCAAACTACTTCAAGGGTGCTTCTTGCAGCGGCACTTCATCATGTGAATCATCCTGACCCACATAATTGTGGAATCTTCTTTTCCGTTCTTTCCAAAATCTCTCTCCACCTTCTTCAATTGTCGTGGATGACTTGTTGGATACAAAGTCAAACACTTGTCTACAAGATGACCCTCCTTATGGCAATGAGTGAAAAATAATTGCATCTTCTTTTAAATATGATTTTAATTGTCCATTAGACCTTTGGATTTGTGCCTCCTTTGCTTAGAATGTTTCCTTTGTATGGATATCTTCTTCCAACACGTCGAAAAAATATGGTTATTCAAACCACAAAAGGAACATGTAAATTTTCTCCAAATCTTATTTATCATAATAAAAAGAAACTTGATTAAAGGTATATTTATACCTTGCACATTCACCTTTGTCGCCTTCTTGAGGAGGTGAATTTAATGAGGTTATGCCTCTCTTCGGAATACCAACAAAGGATTCAATGTCTTTAGAGCTTTCAACATCCTCTTGTTTTCCATTTCCATTAGTTGCATGCTTATGAGAATCTTATTGCAAAGTGGGTGTAAAATTTTTTCATTCCTCATGAACACAAACTTCACAAGCTTGAGGTAATGAAAATGTAATGAAAGTCCTTCTTGGAACACCTTCATATGCCTACTTGGATTTGGAGCATTCTCGATCATGTTGTCCATAACCAAGACCCAGATACCTAGGCCTTTCCTCAACAAAAATTGGCCGAACTATGCCTTGTGCATGTTTTCCCAATCCTTTACCTTCATATCCCATCTTCATCAATAATTTGGACCCTATTATTCTAGTGTTTCTTTCAAAAGCACCAAAAAATTCATATTTAGAGGAAATTGGAGATAAAATTGATTTGCATACCTCATTTTCATTAACATACTTGGCTATCGTTTCCTTTACAATATGAATAGGAGTCTCCATCTCATGCATCTTTTCAAGAAGCTCTTGCTTGTCCTTCTTCATGGAAATCAACTGCTCTTGAAAAAAAGTGCTCTACTTCGTATCTCCATACATCTCTTGCACCATAACTCTCATGATGTAGAGATTTTGCAACATCTCTTTATCAAAGAGTATGGATAAGGAAGATTGATTAGAAACAGTACTTGATGAAGCTGCCATCACACTTGTAATACATAAAAAATCTTCTTTGTTGTGATTTGAGAGTTGAGTCCTCAATCTTGACCTTATCCTTACACAGATAAACTTGCACACAGTTAAATTCTCCTTGCACAAATTCAAAACCAATAGTTAATTTTCTAGCTAACCTTGGCAAACCATATCAGGGCTAAAATGAGCTAAACTGTGCTATGATACCAACTTGATCTGAATATGGAAAAACTAGTTTTTATATGCTAGCTTCCTCATTAGTATTAAGTAAAATGTGTGCTTTAGGATTGTCTTAATTAGCAAGTTATGAGAGGGTTTATGTGTCAAATTTGTGTTTCTTTTATGATAAATTCATTAGATAAATTAGTTTTTAAAACACATGAACAATAATTAAATGTAAATAAATAATATACAGGAAGCACATTACGTAGAGCTGATAACGGAGTTCACCCCTCATGGGCTACATCTCCATGGACTTGCTTCAGTTGCTTGGCCCTCTTTAATTAACCGATCAAAAATATGAATTACAATCAATTCCTAAGCTCTTGTGGCTCTAAAACCTACTCCAATGGCTCTGGGATGCCCCTAATACCCCTGTTTTGGTTCTGACTGAGTTGAATTATAACTCTCTAGGCAAAAGTTATGCCTCTTTCAATACCTTGGCTTGAGCCTCTATATGAGATCAAAATGGAAAAAATGATGTTTACACTCCTCTATAGTTCCTGAAACCTACTCCAACATGCTTAGAGCATCCAAATCATCTAGGATTGACTCTTTCTTAGCCTAGTTTGGTCGAAATATACCAAAGTTATGGCTTCTTTAGTTTTTCCTAGAAAAACTCCACTAAAACTTGAGCAACTCCAACTAACCCCGACAATTTTGGAGCTAGCACCAAATTTGGCAGAATCTGCAAAACTAATATTCTTGGATAAGCATGTTTAATTAATGGTGAAATGGTGGTTATGCGCTAATTAAGCGTTTTTGGCTAAATCTTCGTGTAAAAGGATTAGCACATGATAAGTGCGATTTAGTGCTTAATTAAGCACATAATAATCCACCAATAGACTTAGTCCTCTGCCTAGTCATGAGCACTAGTCCTATGGACCAAGGGTTGGCCCTCTTTACCCCTGCTGCACAAAGTTTTAAAACATAAATATGTGCCGACATCCATTGTAAATAAGGACTATTGGTATAGCGGAAACGGTATGGCGTAGAGTTTGTGTGGGGGAGGTCGTGGGGTTGAGCCCGACCTCTGCCCAACCACCATATAAATTTTTTTTCCGACCATATAAAATGTGAAATTCGACAATACGTAGCCAAAAATTTAAACCTTGGAGGGGCACGTGGCGGCCTCTGGGCTAGCCACATGTCAACATCCCGTTGGTTCTCCAAAAACCAACCAAATTGTGCCAATGAACCAGAAATTTGGGCCAACCACCCTTCAACACTTTTTAGCACACCATTGGCTGGAGAAAAACCACTTTTGACCAAGAAATTGACACCTTTGACCCTGCTTTACGTTTTTTCTTTAAATTCACCTCTTTGGTCAAGTAGACAATAGGTTCTAACTTTCACATACAGAGTCGGTTTTCAATGAAACAAAGTACATCAAATTCCTGAAGATAAGACCTATCTAGTTGTTCTGGTTTGGAGTGATTCTAAGTAGTTTGAAATTTTAGCAAATTTTTGCCCCCAATTCAATTTTTGATCAATATGACAGTAATAAAATAAATTTTGTCCTCAGTGAGCTCATACCACAGGTCAGGACCAACCCGAAAAGCCTATCGGTGGGAATCCCACCTGTAGATCAACTGTCCTAATAACCGACTGTGCCCCTTTAGGGATGTAGCCTCCTTGTAGAAATTAAGGAGGCCTACCTCCCTTGAGAGCAACTGGGTGGGTGCCGTAATAGGTTGAGGGTGCAAAAGTCTCTCCCTCTCTCATGCCTCCCATTGTTGAATCATACTATAATGGTCCTCGATATGCTCTTATTGTTGCTTTTCCTGTCTTTTTTGACATCGTTGAATGATTCACATATTAAATACATTTTTCTATTAAATGAAAAATGCATTTAAATATATATATATATATATATATATATATATATATATATATATATAATTTTTATTGAAAAAAAAACATTAGGTGCACCCAAAAAAATAGTCACGCACCACTACCGGTGCGAACTTGTTTGTCATGCACCGCCCACGGTGCACATGAAAAAAATTCACACACCACGCGAAAATAAAATATTTTTTGTGCAGTGCGATGACCAAACTATCTGCCTCGGGGCGGTTATTTTGGTGAATTCACCGCCCAACAACTGTACATAATTCCCGGTGCATTCTGGTAAATGACCACACCGTCATACAACCGTACATAGTGTGTTATTTTTAAAAAATTTATATGGTTAGTGCGATCGGAAACCAACACACACTGCACTATTTTAATGTTAAAGTGGTGCAATTTTTTTTCGTACCTTACCCAAACTTGGTGCAATTTTCGTTAACACCATTCTCAGTGTAGCCTGTAAATTTACAGCTAGAACAGTGAACGGTGCAAGCCGAATGGGTTGAACGCACCGCGCAGAAATATTATTATTATTATTTTAAACAGTAAATTTTGTGTTAATTTTAGAAACTAATCTGCTAAAAGGTTAAGTTTCTTTAGAAACGAGTAGATTACCTGCACATTTGTGCGTCAAGGAGGCGTCTTTACTGAGGAATACTAAAAATGAAATTTTCCCACCATTTTTGAAAATTTGAACTTCACACAGTGAGAAATGGATAGAAGAAATGTGGGCAATGTGAGCAACGATGACAGGGCACCTCAGAGAAGAAAAACTCACACCAGTGCTTGAGAGCTCTAGAGCACTGAATAAGTAGAAATGAAGTTTTTTACGACCGGTAATTTTTTTAAAATTAACCCTTTTTCGGTGCACGCAATTATGAGATGCACCAGGCGGTTTTATCAATGGAGCACCACACTTCTTTACAGTGCACTAGATTACTGAGACACATTGGGCCAGTTTGTACAGATAGCACAGTGTCTCGGTGTGCCATTTAATAGTACGCATTGGTGCGCTGGATTACTGAGACGCACCAGGCCGGTTTGTATGGAGATCACAGTGCCTCGGTGTGCCATTTGATAGTATGCACCAGTGCACTTTATATAAAACGCATCGGTGTGTGTTATGATTAGAAATTCACATCAAAAAGAAAATCCAAAAAAAAACTCCACCCACCAAACTCCTCTAGTGACCTCCTCTACAAATGGATATTTGGGCTATTTTTATAAGTACTTCCTCAAAAACATCCGCTAGAGGGTATTTTCCTTGTAGTGATCTGAAGAGGAGCACAAGAATGATATAAGGTTAGTTTTACAGGTTCCTTGAGAATACCAATTGTATGCTAAGATCAATAATTTTTCTTTCTAACAGAAGAAAATTCATTACATATGCCATATAATATCAGAGGATGGTATAGATACAGACCCGGAAAACATTAACTCCATCAAGGAATGGGCAATGCCAAAGAATGTTATGGAAGTTAGGTATTTTATGGGTCTAACTAGTTATTACAAAAGATTCATTTAAGGATTTTCTAAGATTTCCCATCCCATCACTTCATTGCAGAGGAAAGGTGTTAAATGTGAATGGAACCTTGAGTGTGAGGAAGTCCTTTATAATTTTAAGGCTCTATTAACAAGCACTCTAATACAGAGGATTGCAAATCCAAATGAAGATTTTCTAGTATGCACCAATGCATGTCTAGAAGGTTTGGGAGGAGTGCCTATCTAGAATGGACATGTAGCATGTTACGAGTCCAAAAATTTGAAGGGTCGTGAGAAAAATTATGCTACCAATGACTTGGAATTGGAAGCTATCGTTCATTCCATTAAGATTAAGAGGAATTACCTTATGGGTTTGAGATTTTAATTGAAAACAAATCACTATGGTTTGATGCACTTTTTTGAGTAGTTGAATATAAATTATTGACAAATTAGATGGATTGAACTGTAAGTTGAATATGATTTAAATATTAATTACATTAAAGGAAAAGAGAGCAAAGTGCCAGATGCATGCCTTGTCAATAAGTATATGTAAAGTGGATAGAATATCCATGGTTAAATAAGATGTAAATCTAGATGAGAAGTATTTTACCATCAATAATAGTGTGTAGAAACATGAAAATCAGCCAAGACATTTAGATTATGATCATGCATAAGATGAATTTCTTCTATATAAGGGTCATATATATGTGCCAAATGCGCAAGAGGTTAAATAATTGATTATGAAGGAGATGAATAGGGTGCCTTATGCAAGACACCCAGGATATCATAAGACTATTACTAGTGGTCAAGAAGGATTATTTTTGGCATGGATTAAACAAATATGTGGCCAATTATATATCAAGTTTCTTGGAGTTCCAAAGAGTTAAGGCTGATCACAAGCACTAAACAAGATTATTGCAGCCTCTGCCCATTCCTGAGTTGAAGTGGGATGTCGTGTCGATGGTTTTTATTACTAATTTTCCCAGGAAAACTAATGGGCATGATGCAATTATGGTAGTGATCAATAAGCTTACCAAGTATTTCGATTTCATACCAGTGAAATCGATGCATAAAGTAGCGAATATAGATGATATTTTTATGAGAGATATTGTCAGGTTTCATGTTGTTCCTAGGGTGATTATTTTAGATAAAGGTCCAAATCTAACATCTAATTTTTGGATGAGATTATTTAAAGGGTTGGGTACTAATTTGAATTTTAGTACTGCATATCACCCTAAGTACGATGGAAAGACTAAGCATGTTAATCAGGTGATTGATGATATGTTGCCAATGTATGTCATGGATAAACCATCCAAATGGAATGACTACCTACATAATCCCAATTCATTGAAAATGATTCCATTTGAAGTATTGTAGTAGGATATTTCAGAATCCTATGAGTTGGAGCGATCCAGTGGACAAATTCATGGTTGGTCTAGAATTGGTCATAAAAATTGATGAATAATTTGTGAAAAGTAGGAAAAATATTAAATCTTACCAAAATAGGTAGAAAGTTATGCAGATATGCATAGAGTTCATAGAGAATTTAAAAGTGTATATCATGTGTTTTAAAAATCTAGCTTGTGGAAGAGCTCATTAAAATTGGGTAGTTGTGCCATATTAGCAGTATGTTATTGTGGACCTTTTGAGATCCTAGAGAAGATTGGTCCAGTTGCATACACATTTTATTTGTCTGCATCCATCCATGTTCATGATGTATTTTATGTATCCTTGATTCATAAGTATATCATTGCTTCTAATCACATGATTGATTGGCATATGAGTTAGGTGGAACTAGAGCGTGATTTCCAGGTACAACCCATATAGCTTTTGGAGAGGATGTTCAAAGTTCTCATGAACCAATTCATCAAACATCGTAAAGGTACAATGGACCCTAATCAGTCCTAATGAGACCACTTGGGAGAAAGAAGATGTAATGAGGGCATAATTCTCTCATACTTTTACTAATTTACTATATATACATGTATATATGCACTATTTAGGACAATGCATAAAATTGGGGGGGGCGGTGGGGGGGAGAAATGTAATACCCCTGCCAGTTTATGATGTAAAAATGTGTACCTTGATATTAGGGAGGTGAGAAAGAAACATTTTTATGGGCCTGTGTGCCTGTGTTCTTATTCTCTGTATATATTTTGGGGCAAACATGGGCAGTATTATCTACTGGTTCTGGTTATGTAACCAAAGGGGCAAGATTGTAAATATGATGTAATTGATGTACATACTTTTATAATAAAATAATTTAAAATAGGTTGGATATAGATCCCATTCCATGATAAGAGTATGGGGGGGTATGCAACTACACGATGACATGGATCAAGTTTGTTGGATGATAGGTGTTGGTGTTGTGGTTACCCAAGGCCCACGTGGCTTCATGGTGCGCCACATGGAAAATAGGGCATGTAGTTATGGGTAGTATACATATACATACATATATATATATATATATATATATATATATATATATATATATATATATATATATAGATATATAGTGGCTTGCAAACCTGAAGATGAATATTATTATTGCTATTCTGGTTATAATGATTATGATTATGATTTTGAAGGGGATTGGACATTGGTTTTGATCAACTAGTTGGTGAACCTTGAGCTTGGGTTTTGGACCAGCTAGAAGTCATGGTGGTTTGTAGTCTGGAGGGTGCCTATATCCCTGGAGGAGCATGGATATTAGGTTGTCACCTTGGCAGTTAACCTTGAAGGTGCATGGAGCCTTTTGAGAAGCATGACTATTTGGTCGACACCTTGGCCGTGGAGATACAGTTATTATTGGTCAATGTTTCCTGTGGAGTTGTAGCCCAAGCTGAAGGGTTACTCATGGTTGAAGTCCATGAACCACATAGTCTATGGTAGGGAATAATGTAAAGAGCCTGTAACTAGTCAGTTAATTTAGCCAGATAAGTATTTCATCTTATGTGTCATATTGTTTATATGATTTTACTATTAAAACCATAACTTCAAGGTTTGTGTACCATTCATAATGCATATAATATTGGAATATTCACCAATACTGAGAGGGGGGGGGGGGGGGGGGAGAAACAATATTGGGAATTTTTTAACATTTTAATCATATAATGTAAACATTAACAATTAACAATACCATTCAGAATTGCACAACATCACACACAGCACACAAAATATTTTTACATGCAAAACCAAGCAAGAGAAAACCAATAAACACCTTTAATATATATATCTTAAATATTACATCAACAAGAAGCACCAACTTCTAAGATTATCCTGCACCAACTAGAAGGAGGCACCAACCACCTAGATTTATCAACTCCAAATAAAAAGATGAACCAACACCCTAGAAGCAACATCTTACTTCACCAACACTAACCTTCCTTAGCACCACCCTACCACCCTAAAGTGTTCATAAACACCAACTTGAAGGAGGATTCAATATCTTCTTTGCACCACCCTACCACCCTTAAGAAGGAAATATAGATGAATATAATAGATCACATTGGTCACCCTACTATGTCATTGCACTTAAAAACCACTACTTCGATCGCTATCCAACCACTTTGGTTTATAGTGTTGTCAAAATTATGTCTATACCACACATTTTGACAACACTATCTCTCCTTTTGTTAATAGTCACTTACTAGCACATTTTCATAACACTATCACAATTGTTAGGCTGCAACAAAAGGAACCTGCTCTAAAACCAATTGTTGGAGTATTCACCAGAGACTAAGCGGGGGGTGAATCAATATTAGGAAGTTTTTAACATTTTAATAATATAATTTAAACATTAAAAATTAAAAATACCATTAAAAAATGCACAAAAACAAAAATACTACAAAAGAAATTTTTACGTGGAAACCCAAATCGGAGAAAGCCATGAAACAAGTTTAATATATATATCTTAAAGATTACATCAATAAGAAGCACCAAATTAAAATATTCTCCAGGACCAACTGGAATGAGGTACCAAGCCCCTAGATTTATCATCTCTAACTGAAAGGATTCACCAACACCCCCCAAGCACCAACTTTTTACATTGGCAACAACCTACCCTAGTAGTACCCTACCATGCTGAAGTGTTATCAGGCACCAACCTGAAGGAGACTTCAATATTCACCTTTCAAACCTTAATAAGGAAAGATATATGAATATAATAAATCACATTGGTCACCATGCTCTTTCACTGCACCTGATCACTATCCAACCACTATTGTCAATAGTTCTATCAACACTATTGTTTACACCACACACTATCACTGCACTAATAATGTCACAATAACACCTCCGAAAAAAACAATGTTCTACATTACATCAAACCCTTGACAATTCAAATCCTGGATTGCAACAATTTGAAAGTCAATTTTTCATTCATTAGAACAAACACCACATACATCAACAACCAATTCTGAATGGAAGTTCTACAATAATTATAACAACAACATCTGCACATACCATCAAACCTTATTATTAACGCTAATCATCATACTTGTCAGTAGAAACTTGATCAATAACAGTCATTAGTACATCATTTGTATCCAAGTCACTTATTCATGCGTTTTCTCAATAATTGTTACTTAACAACAACAATATCATGGGAAACCCCAATAACACCTTTAAATTCTTTGAGCTACAATGGTAATTAGATTAATGTATAAATAAATTTCAAGGTTATCTTGTGTAATATTTAACCTCAATAGCTCGGTCTATAATGTCAACACTATGATAAAACCAAATTATGTCATCCAAGTAACCTTACATGCATGCTACAAGGGAATTTCCCTTTATAACTTTGATCATTACCAATTATAGGATTTTCAAGTTTGGTCTAATAAATAACAATAAGTTTTACATAAACTCTAGCACTTCAATATAATATTCCACATTCATATTAAAAGGTCAATAATATTTCAAAATGACAAGAACAAAAACATGTCTGAACAAGAGAAAATCCAAATTGACACAAAACTTAAGATCACACCATAACTCAATTTGTATCATAACTACGCAATCGATTACATGAATATATAATTGGACATCCCCACGCCTTACTCACTAAGTCTTATCACTTAAACACTAGAGAAATCTAACATTTGCATCGATCTAGTATCAAAACTAAGATGCACTTGAATAGACATTATCACAGGTTAAATTGATTTACAATAAACACTAAATCAATACCAGACCTGATCCATGCTTGAATACAATTTCATAAACCATAGATACGTGATCACCATTAATCAAAATCTTATGCAAAACACAATATCAATTTTGAATCCACACACTTATATGTATTACATGCCAATTCCCAAACAAATTATGAAGAATCAACATATAGACTTGTTCTTTATATACCCAAAACATATTGGATCCAATCTTCAAAGGAGTCCTTGGTAAAACTATCATATCTCACTCCATACGTAGATTAGATTGATATCTGAGTGCATTGCATTATGCATTTATTGATTCAAGAAAACTCACCCTTATGATTGGACTATAATGTGCACCAACCATCAACATTAATGCACAAATATGATCTAATAGTACCCATCACCCATGTTTAGATCCATAATACACTATACTAGATCAACTAATAAACACCAATTTTATGGATCCATCAATTAGATCACTGGATCACCATCATGCTAAACGCTATATGATATGACACTTGGATAAACATAAACAAAATGTGACCTCTCCTTACCCAATGGGATTCTAACTTTGCTACCTTATATATACTAATCGGAATTTGGCCTCAAATATGCCTTCTTTTTCCTTATACGTGGCACATATTAGGCCTCTAAAGCCTATGCGATTTTCCTCAAAAAATTCCATTGAAACCTCTACAATTTTCCTTAGATGCATAAGATTGATCAGTGAACCTATTGTGAAACCAGCTCCAAAAAGAGAAGAAAAGAGATATCAATGCCTTAGAAATAAGCCACTTCGAGGGGGAAACCTCCAATACATTACAGGAATGAAAAATTCTTGGATGATACAAATGAAAAAACTTCCTCTTTATATATAGGAGTCCATGGGGCCACAATGTAATCCTAGCCGACCTAACAATAATAATATAAGGGCACAATAATAACAATATGGGGGTTACATGGGTACAACAATAACAATAAGCGGGTTACACTAACAAAAATAAGGTACTATACTAGTAATATAAGGACCTAACATGCTCCTCTCCTTCAAAAAAATGTTGTCCTCAACGCTTGAGTAGCTTTGGATGCTTATGTATAAAATTATCATCCTCCCATGTAGAATATTCAGTGGGTAACTTCTCCCATTTGATGAGATACTCTGAAATTGATCGATTTCGTAGCTGTCGAGTTCTTGTTTCCGTGACTGCTTCAGGTTCCAATATGGTTTTTCCTTCCTCATCAAGTTTTGGCAATATTGTTTGAATTGGAAGTTTGTCCCCTATAACCTTTTTTAAGCATGAAACATGGAAAACTGGATGCACTCGTGAAGAAGTAGGAAGCTCCAATTTGTATGCCATAGTACCAATCTTTTGCAACACCTTGTAAGGACCATAGTACTTTGGCGATAATTTATCATCCTTCTTAGCTTTCTTGAGGGACATTTGTTTGTATGGTTGTAGCTGTAAAAATACCTAGTCTCCCACATCAAAACTTCTCTCACTGCGATGTTGATATTCCTTTTGTTTCATTCAATTTTGTGCCAAATTTAGGTTATCCTTTAAGATTTGGAGAACTTCTTGTTGATGCTTAATGTGATCCTCTACTGCTTGAACCCTAGAATTTTCCCTTAAAGAAGATGTGATGGACGGTGGATGATATCCATAAAGTGCCATAAATGGGGTCATTTTTGCTGCAGTATGGAAGGAATTGTTATACCACCATTCAGCGAGAGGTAACCACTTGACCCATTTTGTTTTCTTATCAGATACAAAACAACGAAGATAGCCTTCCAAACATTTATTCACTATCTCTGTTTGACCATCGGATTGAGGATGATAAGATGAGCTATGAGCTAGTTGAGTAACCAAACAAGAAAATAATTTTGTCTAAAAATTTCCTGTAAAAATGGGATCTCTGTCACTTACAATAATCTTTGGGTTTCCATGTAGCTTTTTAATTATTTCCATAAATGCAGTAGCAACTGTACTTGCTTTAAATGGATGAGATAATGCACAAAAGTGTGCATACTTGGTAAGTCTATCAACTATCACCATGATGACACTCCTTCCTTCGGACTTAGGTAAAATTGTGATAAAATCCATTGAAATCTCCTCCCAACGTTTACTTGGAATGGATAAAGGTTGTAGAAGACGTGGGGTCTTAATTTGCTCGACTTTATTTTGCTAGCAAACCAAACATTCCGCCACAAAATTTTGAATATCAGATTTAAGGCCATCCGAAAAAAAATATTTCTTCACCTTGTGGTAAGTTTTTAAAAATCCCCAGTGTCCTCCTAAAGGAGAAGTGTGCAATTCCAAAAGAATCGTATTTTTTAGTTGGGAATTCTTGCAAATATATTAGCAATGTTTGTACCATAAGGAATCATTTTTCCAACTAAATGTATTAGATGTACTAGGATCTTGCTGCAACTTTTGAATGAGTGTCCAAACTTCTTCATCCTTCTTCCATTCATCCATTGCTTTGGTTATCCAATCTGGTTGGATAATAGACATGGCACAAAGCAATGCTTCCACCTCTTCATCCTTTCTTGAGAGTGCATCTACCACAACATTTAGCTTCCCTTTTTTGTAGATGATTTCAAAGTCATAACCCAACATCTTTGTGACCCACTTTTGCTGCTCTTCCGAATATAGTCTTTGTTCCAAAAAGTGTTTAAGACTATCATGATCAGTTTTTACCTTGAAGTGTCTTCCCATTAGGTAAGGTCTCCATTTCTTTAGTGCATGTAGTATTGCCAACATTTCCTTCTCATAAATAGCCTTTTCTAAATACTTTCCTTTGATTGAACGACTTTCAAAAGCAATGGCTCTTCCTTCTTGCATTAAAACAACACAAATTCCATTTCCTGAGGCATCACATTCCACAATAAAGGTTTTTGTGAAGCCTGGCGTAGCTAATACTAGTGCTAGGCACATTTCCTCTTTAAGATGTTCAAATGCCTTAGTTGCTTCAGGAGTCCATGAAAATGCATCTTTCTTCAATAATGTTGTTAGAGGTGATGCTATTCTCCCATAATTCTTAACAAACTTGCGATAATACCCTGTTAACCCGAGAAATCCGTTCAACTGCTTTATGGTTGTGGGGACTTTCCAATCCTTAATGGCTTTAATTTTGTTAGGGTCTACCTTAACACCCTCATGAGATACAATATGACCCAGATATTCCACCTCTTGTACTCCAAAGAAACATTTGGATGTCTTTGCATATAATTGTTTCTCCTCCAATAGTTTGAGCACCCTGTCAACATGTTGAACATGATCCTTCCAAGACCTGGTGTAGATTAGTATATCATCAAAAAA
Organism: Pinus albicaulis; assembly: GCA_034641835.2. Classification (NCBI taxonomy): domain Eukaryota; kingdom Viridiplantae; phylum Streptophyta; class Pinopsida; order Pinales; family Pinaceae; genus Pinus; species Pinus albicaulis. The sequence goes on from CM076584.1 coordinate 179,691,603, forward strand.
TACTAGCACAAATTTTCTAAGGAAGGGTTTGAAAATGGAATTCATCAACCCTTGAAATGTAGAAGGTGCATTGGTAAGGCCAAAAGACATGACAAAAAATTCATAATGACCCTCATGAGTTCAAAATGATGTTTTCGGAATATCTTCAGTCTTCATTCTAATTTGATGATATCCTGAACAAAGATCCAACTTGGTAAAATAAATTGCTCCATGTAATTCATCCAATAATTCATCAATCACAGGAATGGGAAATTTATCTTTAATAGTGAGCTTATTGAGCTCCCTATAATCTGGACACATGCACCATGAACCATCCTTCTTGTGCACCAATACTATTGGAGCAGAGAAAGAACTTTGACTAGGTTGAATTATACCAGCCTCTAACATTTCTACAATCATACGTTCAATTTCAATCTTTTGGACATAAGGATATCTGTAAGGCCGAATGTTTGGAGGAACACTTCCTGGAATCAAATGAATAGCATGATCATGATCACAAATAGGTGGGAGTCCTTTGGGAGTATCAAACAACTTGGAATGATTGTCCAAGACTTTTTGGAGATCTGGAGAAATAGATGATTTTGATGTTGGAACTTCTAGTGAGCATAATTGTGCAATTACGCCTCATTGTTCTTTCTTCATAAGCTTTGTCATGACATTAGAGCTTATTATCTTTCTCGGCTTCCCTGTGATACCCCGTAATTCGACTTCCTTTCCTTCCAAAAAAATTTCAAGAAAAGTTCTTGAAAATTAAAACCTACTGTCCCCAAAGATTGTAACCATTGTACTCATAGTACAACATCAGCACCTCCCATTGGAATGGAAAGCATTGGACTATTCAATACATATTCCCCCATGCATAGCTTGATATTATGGAATTTTCCAGAGAAATTTATAGTTCCTCCATTTGCAACCATCACTTGACATTTTGGTGGTGGGTATAAGAAACAATTCAATTCCTTAGCTACCTTACAATGAATAAAATTATGGGTACTACCTAAATTAATCAACACTATTACCTTTTTCTTCTTGATATGTCCTTCTATCTTGAGAGTTTGAGGAGTGGTAATTCCTGCTAATGCATTACACGATATGGTCGAACTCATTTATTCTTATTCTAGGGTTGGTTCCTAGTGTATATTCTCTTCTTTTGAAGTTTCTTGTTCATTTTGTTTCTCATATTCACAATCTATGTAACTTAATTTCTTCTCAACACACTTATGACCTTTAGTGTATTTTATTTCACAACTATAGCAAAGCCCTTTTACTCTTTTTTATTCAAATTTTTGTGGTGTCAACCTTGTAGTTTGCGGAAGTCTAGGAGTAGAAACACTTCCATCTTTATACTTGTGAGTGGTATTCTTCCTTGTCGGCATAATTTTACATTCAATTTTTCTTTCCAACCTGAATTCCTTCTCCAATGAATCAAGTTCTGAAACATGTACTTCAGTTTGGATGTTACCCTTTAAAGTCCCTATTAAGACATCAATCCTGTCTTCCTCTGGAATAACAGTTACCCTTATATTGAATTTGAAGTCCTCAATGGGTGTTCGCCACTAAACCCTTTTGCTCGAGATTGACTAATCGCTAAAGAAGGTGTTGCTCTTTATCCTCATAATGTGCTATCATTATCTACAAAAATTGACCAAGTGACAATTTTTACGGGAGAAAAGCCATCAATACCATACAAATGTATTTTGTTCTAAATGTAAAGTTGCAATGCGTACCTTTTGTGTGTTTTGCACATTATTGAGATCAAAATATTGCTCCATCTGTAGTATCCATGTTACGGAGTCCTTGCCATCAAACTTCCTCATATCCATCTTTGGAATATGGTGGTTCTTTAATCCAACATTAGAGTTTATGAAATCACGATTAACATTTATTTTGTTCTCATCATGAGTTTCCTCTACTATCTTTTCACCATTAGGAAACATTTCTTGTATCAACTTTTCCAAACCTTCGATGTCTACTTTTGGATCATTCTTCATGTTTTCCATTTTTTCATCGATCTTAGCTTCCATGTCATCCATCTTAGCTTCCATGCCAACTTCCATGCCATCCATCTTAGATTCTAAACCATTCATCTTATCTTCCACACCTTTCTTCAAACCATCCATCTTAGTTTCCACGCCTTTCTTCAAAACTTCCATTTCATTTTTATTTTTTCTCTTTGCGATAGCAAAATTTGGTGCACTTGCTCATGGACTTTTGATATCTCATGTTGCATTTCTTCATCTTCATGAGTCATAATAGATCCTTCTGAAGGCTTAATGGGTGTTGATTTCTTTTTAGGAGGAATTTTAGAACCCAATACTGATATCTATGCTCAATAGGCCTTTGGAATCACCTAGAACTGATTTTTCAAACAAGACTTATGCAATTTGAAAAAAAATACACACATTTTTCTTGATTTTGAGGAGCTCGACATTGAAACTGAATTATCTCTATGATTTCAGATCTTCAATATCTGAAATTCGGCCCTGAAGTAGCCCTCTAAAAATTATTTTGAATGCCACAGGTCTAACCTTATTTGGATTCTTTAAGAAAAATTTATTCCCAATCTCCTACGATGACCTAATTATGGAATGGTTCAGTAGAGCGAACTTGTATGACTTTCCACGTGTCACCATTTCCTCCTTCAGCGCTAAAATTGATATAGTAAAAACTACAGTCCATGTGCTTACAGCCACATTTTACAGAATTCCAATCCGATGCTTAGAGAGAGAGTTATGAATATTTTCCCACGATCACCTCTTTGAGATGAAATTCGGGAGCTTGCACAGGACCTAACTTCGACAAACCATATCTCTGAAAATATTGCGAAACAAGCTCTAAAATTTTGCAAAGATATTCCTCGGGATTTCAGCTTCTGAACCTTCGTAGAAACAAATTTATAATGCAAATTCCATGATGACCTGTTTAGGTTAAATTCAGGAGCCTGCAAAAAGACCTAACTTCCCCAGATCATATCTCCGAAAATATTACGAACCAAGCTCTAAAATTTTGCGATGATGTTCCTCAAGATTTTGGCTTTGCACTATAAAAATTTTGGCTTCTGAACCTTCGTATAAAAAATTGTATAGCGAAAATTCCATGATGACCTGTTTGGGGCAGCGAAACCCTAGAATCCAAAGCTCCAATACCAAATGTTGTGAAACTAGCTCCAAAAAGAGAAGAAAAGAGATATCAATGCCATAGAAATAAGCCACTTCGAGGGGGAAACCTCCAATACATTACATGAATGAACAATTCTTGGATGATACAAATGACAAAACCTCCTCTCTATATATAGAAGTCCATGGGGCCACAATGTAATCCTAGCCGACCTAACAATTATAATGTAAGGGAAAGATAATAACAATATGGGGGTTACAGGGGTACAAAAATAACAATAAGGGGGTTACACTAACAAAAATAAGGGACTATACTAGTAATATAAGGACCTAACAAAACCACAAACAAAAACAAGATACCAAAAAAAACAATATAACAAAAAAACTTGGTCCTTTCAATAGATCTTGTTTCGATGAACTTGTCATTAGAATTTTAAAGCAACAACATGAGAGTATATGCATCCAAATTTAAGATGTTTTCATCCTTTTGTAGTTTTAAGGGGGGGAAAGAGTGGTGCCGACCTACCCCTTTTTTTGAATTTAAATTTTATTAAAACTTAAACTCCATTAATATATGGGTCGACCTCATCCATTTAATAAATCTTAGTTTATAAAATTAAATTCCTCATTTTAGGGTTGACCTATAATTTCAATATTGTATTTAAATTTTATACCAATTTTTTGGACCAAAGTATAGTGTTGCCTTTACCATGCATTTGGGGCACTTTGATCATGACATCGAGGCTTCAACTTTAGGAGGGCATATGATCCAGGAGGATCCTAAAAGGAGATATTTTCAAAGTCCTAAAAGCTCAGTTAAACCTATCTTAAATAAAAGAGCTCGTTGTTTTGAATCCAATAATGTGAATGGCACCTTAATCCAACTCCATATGCAAAAGTATGGCTTGCTGAATTTTTTGTGAAATAGCTAAAATTTTTGTGGGCAGGACCCATAGGCTGCCACATGGTACTTGATGTCAGCAGTACAAATGCTAACGCCATTCATATGGAAGATGATGTCATCAAGGTGATGTGGAAGTATAGTAAACAAGAAGCCAATCAGGGGATGACACATGTAAGATGATGTCATATTGACATCAACAACACAATTAGCAGCCCAGTCATGAGTATAGATGAATCATAATGCGTCACATGGCGTGTAGTTGGTATTTGGTTAGTTTTCTTAACGAAGCAACATCATGTACCTTTGCATCAATGGAAGTGACCAAATGTTTGCCTACTTAATTTTCCCAATGACCCCTAAAAATTTGGTGGTAGTTTTTGGCTATATGTCTAAATTCAAAGTAAAAAGAAAATATAAAGTAGGGCTAGTTTGTCAGGGTCAAACCCCACCAACCGAGCCCCAATAGCCATACGTTATATTTAATATTGGCATCGGTGGGATTTGAACTCCTGTATATGGATCATTGACTAGACCATCGATGACATCAAAAAACAACCAATAGTAATACCAAAAAAATGCAACTCGACAGTGGAACCACTGGAGTCAATTATGTGACCGACAGGAGGAACAACCTAGCAGGAAGCCCACTTCCATTTGGCCAAGTGGAAGTCTTTGATAATTTTTCCACAAAAATGATATTTAACCATTCAGTCACAGAGAGTCAAGGGAAGGGGGAGGCAGAATTGACCTATGGAATTACGACAACTAGAACCACCTGCTGAGGGAACCCTACCCGAGTGTGGATTTTGAGAGATATTCTAGAGGAATATTATGTATAATATTCCACAGAGAATCCATATGCGATCTTTAGATTACCTAGAGCTCTCGAAGTCAGTAGAACATAATTGGGCTAAGTTTACAATCAAATTTCACGAAATTTCTCCATGAACCCAACCATTTTGTCTATTTCTTCGGCAGAGCTATGCATTTTTAGGCCATCCCAGGAAGTGGAGGTATAAGGTATAATTTTTCTTTGTATGCATTTTGATTTCGTTGAGAATTAATGAAATATTCATCCCCAATTTTAGCAAGGCCCGAATATGTAGACCACATCGAGTGAACTTCGTTATCAATATTTGTGTCTCTTTCTCTTTATGGTTTCCTATGTTTCCTTATCTTCTTTGATGTGTATGTGTTTATGGTTATCATGCTCTTTTACATGCAATTCTGAATACATCCTTGAAGTAAAAAGATCTAGATCAAGTTTTGTATCTGAATGGGTATTCAGCTAATGTGAATTGCAAGTGTATGATAACCAAGACAAAAATAAAAAAGGGTAAAGGAAAACTTAAATCCTTTGATCCGGAAGTAGGGCAAGAAAAATGAAGAAGGAAAATGGAATATGAGGATGCTCAGTTGGAGGAAGAGAAAAAATTTCACAAGGAATTTCACAGCATGTTTAATAAAATTGAATTTTTTTTTTAGAGTATGAGAAGACAATGTCGAAGCAAGAGAAGAAAGAACCAGATGATCATGCCTCATTAAATCAAGGAGAACTAGGAGATCCTTCTAAACCCAAATCTACATTTTCTAGTGAAAGTTAATCTTCTTCCTCTTCTCATCATTCAAATTAAGATCATAGGAATGATTCTAAAAATCCTTTTTTAAGCTTGATGTAATTTTTGATATTCCCATGTATAATAGAGAAGGTAGTGCAAAAAAGTTACACGATTGGGTCAGGAAGTTCAAAGTGTATTTTTGGATACAACATATTGAGGAAGATGAGGCTAAGATCCAACTAGAATCTCTTTGGATGAGTGGCACCGCTCTCATCTAGTGGGAGAGGAAGCTTCAAAAAGGTGGTAAAAGTGTGGGTAAATTTTGTGAAGCCAACTCCAAAAATAGAAGAAAAGAGATATCAACGCCTTAGAAATAAGCCACTTCGAGGGGGCAACCTCCAATACATTACATGAATGAAAAATTCTTGGATGATACAAATTACAAAACCTCCTTTCTAAATATAGGAGTCCATGGGGCCACAATGTAATCCTAGCCGACCTAACAATAATAATTTAAGGGCACAATAATAACAATATGGGGGTTACAAGGGTACAATAATAACAATAAGGGGGCTACACTAACAACAATAAGGGACTATACTAGTAACATAGGGACCTAACATGCCCCTCTCCTTCAAAAAAGTGTTGTCCTCAACGCTTGAGTAGCTCTGGGTGCTTCTGTATAAAATTCTCATCCTCCCATGTAGAATCTTCAGTGGGTAAGTTCTTCCACTTGATGAGATACTCTGAAATTGATCAATTCCGTAGCTGTCGAGTTCTTGTTTCCATGACCGCTTCAAGTTCCAATATGATTTTTCCTTCCTCATCAAGTTCTGGCAATATTGTTTGAACTGGAATATTTTCACCTATAACCTTCTTTAAGCATGAAACATGGAAAACTGGATGCACTCGCGAAGAAGCAGGAAGCTCCAATTTGTATGCCATAGTACCAATATTTTGCAACACTTTGTAAGGACCATAGTACTTTGGCAATAATTTATTATCCTTCTTAGCTTGCTTGAGGGACATTTGTTTGTATGGTTGTAGCCGTAAAAATACCCAATCTCCTACATCAAAACTTCTCTCGCTGCGATGTTGATCTGCCCGTTGTTTCATTCGATTTTGTGCCAAATTCAGGTTATCCTTTAAGAGTTGGAGAACTTCTTGCTGATGCTCGATGTGATCTTCCACTGCTTGAACCTTCGAATTTTCCCTTAAAGATGATGTGATGGATGGTAGATGATATCCATAAAGTGCCATAAATGGGGTCATTTTTGCTGCAGTATGGAAGGAAGTGTTATACCACCATTCAGCGAGAGGTAACCACTTGACCCATTGTATTTGTTTATCAGATACAAAACAACGAAGATATCCTTCCAAACATTTATTTACTATCTCAATTTGACCATCAGATTGAGGATGATAAGATGAGTTATGAGCTAATTGAGTACCCAAACAAGAAAATAACTCCGTCCAAAAATTTCCAGTAAAAATGGGATCTCTGTCGCTCACAATAACCCTTGGGTTTCCTTGTAGCTTTTGAATTGTGTCCATAACTGTAGTAGCAACTGTACTTTCTTTAAATGGATGAGATAATGCACAAAAGTGTGCATGCTTGGTAAGTCCATCAACTACCACCATGATGACACTCTTTCCTTTAGACTTAAGTAAACCTGTGATAAAATCCATTGAAATCTCCTCCCATGTTGTCTTTCATTTTTACGTCGATATTAGCTTCCATGTCATCCATCCTAGATTCCACGAATTTCTTCAAACCATCCATATTATTCTTCAAACCATCCATCTTCGCTTCCATGCCTTTCTTCAAAACTTCCATTTCATTTTTTGTTGCTCTTTGTGAGAGCAAAATTTGGTGCACTTGCTCTTGTAATTTTGATAGATCATGTTGCAATTCTTCATCTTCATGGGTCATAGTAGAGCCTTATGAAGGCTTAATGGGTGTTGAATTATTTTTAGAGGGCATTTTTTAGAACTCAATACTAATATCTATTCTACAATATGCCTTTGGAATCAACTCAAATTGATTCTTCAAACAAGACTTATGCAATTCGGAAAAAAAATACACACCTTTTTCTTGCTTTTGAGGAGCTCAATATTGAAATTTAATTATCTATGTGATTGCAGCTCTTCAATATTTAAAATTTCGCAATGAGGTAGCCTTCTGAATTATCTTTCAAATGCCACAGGTCTGACTTGATTTGGATTCTCCAAGGCAAAGTTATGTCCAATCTCCCACAATGACCTAATTATGGACTGGTTCAGTAGAGTGAACTTGTACGACTTGACATGTGTCACTGTTTCTTCTTTCAGCTCTGCAATTGATAGAAAAGAAACTACGGTCTGTGTACTTGCGACCACATTTTACATCACTCCAATTCGATGCTCAGAGAGAGAGTTATGAAGCTTTTCCCATGATCACCTCTTTGAGATGAAATTCAAGAGCCTGAAAAAGCACTACCTTCCACAGATCATATCTCTGAAAATATTGCGAACCAAGCTTCTGAAATTTTACAATGAATTTCCCAAGATTTCAGCTTCGTGCCCTAAAAATTTTGGATTCTAAACCTTCGCATAAAATAAGTTATAACACAAATGCCACGATGACCTATTTATATTAAATTGAGGAGCCTGCAAAAATACCTAACTTCCACAGATCATATCTCCGAAAATATTACGAACCAAGCTCTAAAATTTTGCAACAATGTTCCTCATTATTTCAGCTTTGCACCCTAAAAATTTCAGCTTCTGAAACTTCGTAGAAAAAAAGTTATAGTGAAAATTCCATGATGACCTGTTTGGAGCAGTGAATCCCTAGAATCCAAAGCTCTGATACCAAATATTGTGAAGCCAGCTCCAAAAATAGAAGAAAAGAGATATCAACGCCTTAGAAATAAGCCACTTTGAGGTGGAAACCTCCAATACATTACATGAATGAACAATTCTTGGATGATACAAATTACAAAACCTCCTTTCTATATACAGGAGTCCATGGGGCCAGAATGTAATCCTAGCCGACCTAACAATAATAATTTAAGGGCAAAATAATAACAATATGGGGGTTATAGGGGTACAATAATAACAATAAGGTGGTTACACTAACAGCAATAAGGGACTATACTAGTAATATAGGGACCTAACAGTAAACTCCTTTCCTCCTACTGTGATTTTTTTTCTACATTAAAAGATCAATTATATCCTTTGGAATATCAAAAAAAGGCTTTGATGGAATGGAATATTTGAGTCAATAGAAGGGCCAAAGTGTGTAAAGTTTCACAAATTAATTTAGAAAACAAGCTTTAAAATTGGGCATCCCATTAGATTCACCTCAGATTGTAACAAAGTATATTGCTGTATTACATAGTTGTATCAAGAATTCTTTATTGTTGTTTGAACCTACTACTATTGTTGCAGCTAGTGTGAAAGCCATTCACCTTGAAAGCAAGGGAAGGAATGAACAAGGAAACTATGAAAATAAGGCAGCGACAATAAGGAAAAAGGAAGAAAATCCCTGTGTACTCATTGTGAGAAAGAAGGGCATGATGAGGAGCATTGCTAGAAATTGGATATGGAATTGAGGCCAAAGAGGAATGGAAAAAATAGAAGTAGAACATGATCACTACAGTGTAACAAGAACAAGAGTCTAAATCAGAGGATGAGTAAAATATAACAACTGTAGGATTTGCAAGTGTTGGACCAATTGACCTGGGATCTTACTTAGGTGATGAGATGAAGATTTTAGCTCTTGGGATTGCAGGTAATGGACCTATTGACTTGGGTTTTGACTCAAGTGATGAGATGAATATTGCAACAAATGTTGTGCCAAAGATGAAGAGAGCACCAAAATTTTCATGGCTCTAGGAACTTGAGGAGATCAACCAAAGAATTCAAGTAGAGAATGCTGAACTGAGGAGAATCCTACAAGAAGTGGAAGAGAAGAAACAAAATTTGAAACATCAGTTACAAGCCAAGAAGAAGGCCTTGGAAAGGTTGCAACATGTTAAGCCATCATCACCAGAACCTGAGGTAAAAGTGATTCTTCAATTTCATGTTCTCTTCAGGATGATGATTTCGTTGTTTTTGAGAAACATACTATAGGAATTGTTTCAAATTTAATGAATAAAATGGCATATCAAGGAAAGGGCCTCGAAATTAATGGCTATGGGATTGTCAGTCCCATCAAAGTGGAGGAATTCCTTCACTATACAATACTTGGTTATGTCACAACCACTGGCCAATGAGTGAAGAATTTTGGGAGCACGTCACAAAATTCTAGGGATAGTGAGGATTCCATAGGAAGTCCTCCTAATCAGGGATGCACTAGGAAAAATAGTTCAAAGAAGGTATGGAAAGTTTGGAGGAGGAAGGAATATTATAGTTAGTAAAACAAGGATGTACATCAATGAGCCACATGTTGGGAGCTCCATCCAAAGCAACGACCGAAGGAGGAATAAAAAGAACCAGTAAAGGAACCAGTTAATGAATTTTATCAACAAGAAATCTAGCTATAGGGAGATAACCAGTTCACCTGGATGAGTAAGAAACATGTATCATTTTTAAGTAGTTGAACATGGACACATTTTCATAAATCACATGTTGCGAAATGATTGTAAAAGTGATGAAGTGTTTTTCATCACTTATGAATGAAACATGATGATGTTTTTGGAATTTTTAGTTGATTTTTGGGATATAGTTTTTGTTATGATTTTGATGTAAACTTGACCAATGAGTGTGTTATAAACTCTTGTTAATTATGGGTTTTTATTGGGTCATGATTGGTCTTGTAATAAGGGCATGTTGGCAAGATGTACTACATGTTTGGATAAAATACAGGTGTCAATTCATCACTTATGGATCCAAAGTAAAAAGGTGAAGGAGAAGAACGTGTGGCTTGTTAAGGCACTTGCTGTGTAGATAATGGGGTACAACAAATTGTAGCTTGTGTTCATGGTTTTGGAGGACCAAAAGCTTCTTAGTGGAGGAATGATCTAGGAGGATCCTAAAAGGTTAAATTTTCAAAGTCCTCAAAACTCAGTGGAACCTATCTCAAAACGAATATCTCATTGTTCTAAATCCAACGATGTGAACATCACCTCAATCCGACAGAGTATGTTAAAGTTATGGCCCGTTGAAGTTTTCATAAAAAAACTAAATTTTTCTAAAGAAGGACCAACAAGATTTCACGTGGAAGCTGATGTTAGTAGTACAGATGACAAAATCAGTCATATGGAAGATGATCTTAGCAAGGTTCTGTGGTGGTAGGGATAGCAGGAAACCAATCAGGGGACGAAACGTGGCAAATGACATCAGTAGCATAGTAAACAATACAGATGAATCAGAATGCATCATGTGGTGCCAAGTTGGAAGTTGGTCAGTTTTCTTAATGGAGAAATTTTTTGGACCATTGCGGAAATGGAAACCACCAAATTATCACCTACTTAATTTTCCCAATGACCTCTAAAAATTCGGCAACAATTTTTGGTGATATGTCTAATCAAGCCCTAATCAACATACACTAAATTCAATATTAGAATTTGTGGGGGTTGAACCCGCTTGTCGAGACCACCAAAAACATCAAATGACAACCAACAGTAATACCAAAAATATAAAACCTGAAAACAGAACCACCGGAGTCGACCTCGTGACAAGTTGGAGGCCAATGGCCTAGTGGGAAGCCCTCTGTTGTTTGGAAAAATGGAAACCTTTGATAAGTCTACCAAAAAAGTGATATTTAACCATTCATTCATTGAGGGTTGAGGGAAGGGGGAGGAATAATCACGCCTACAGAATTACGATAGCTAGAATCGTGCACTTGAGGGAACCCTACTTGGGTGCATATTTCGAGAGAGATTCCAGAGGAATATTTTACAAAATATTCCATGGAATATTCCACAGGGAATATTTAGATTCCCCAGAGCTCCAAAAGTCGCCATAAAATAATTGGGCCAAGTTTACATTAAAATTTCATGAAACTTCTCCATGAATCCAATCGTGTTGTTTGTTTCTTCAACAAAGCTATACATTTTCAAGACATCTCCAGAAGTGGAGGTATAAGGTGTAAATTTTCCTTGTATGCATTTTGATTTCGCCGATAATTAATGAAAGAGGCCTCCCCACTTTGAGCAGGGTCTAGAGACATAACCCACATCGGGTGAACTCCATTATCAATCTTTGTGTCTCTTTCTCTTTATGGTTTCTTAAGTTTTCTTCTCTTATTTGATGTGTATGTTTTTATGGTTATCATGCTATTTTATGTGAAAATTTGAATACATCCTTGAAGTAAAAAGATCTAGATTACTATATCTCCTCAAATGTGATCAAACCATATTTAGATTGAACCATAACCTGATCTATATCAGAACTATGCAATCAGGCTCATGATTTGATTGGACATCCCCACATCATACACACAAGTTCTTATAAATTAAATTCTAGAGTAATTGGATGTCTAAATTGATCTAGTATCAAAACTAATATGCACTCAAATAGAATTTTGTAGGCTAGATCGATTTATAATAAACATCAGATCAATAATAGACCCAATCCATGCTTGAATATGACTTCAAAAATCATGGTTATGTGATCACGATTAATCACAATCTTGTGGAAAATATTATATCCACACACTTAAATGTATCACATGTCGATGCTTGAGGAAAATTATGAACAATCAACGCATAGATGTGTTCATTATAGATCCAAAACATAATGATCCAATCTTCAAGGGATTCCTTGGTCAAATTATCAAATCTCACTCCATACATCGATCAACTTGATATCTGAGTGCATTGCATTGCATTATGAATTTATTGATTCAGGGAAATTCATCCTTATGCTTGGACTATGACATGCACCAACCATAAACATTAACAAGCATTCAATCTAACAATAACCATCGCCCAAGTTTAGATCCACAGTAAACTAAACCAAATCAAAGCATACACACCAAGGTTATGGTTCTTTCGATCAAATCACTAGATCACCATCATGCTACAACTTGTACGAGGAAACACTAGGATGAAGATAAAAAAAAATGTGACCTTGTCCTTTCATACATGATTCTAACTTTTCTACCTCAAATATAACATAAAAATGGGCCTCATATTTGCCTTATTTTTCCTCGTATGTGGCATAGATTATGCTTCATAAACCTCTATGATTTTCCTCAAAACATGCCTATGAAATCTCTGCAATTTTCCTTAACTGGACAACCTAATTAGTGATCCACAAACATAAACAAGAGGCCAAAAAAAAAACCCTATAACAAAACAACTTCGCCACTGCTATAGATATTATTTTTCTGACCTCAGCCTTAAAATTTCAGAGCAACAACATGATAATTTATGCCTCCAATTTCAAGATGTGTTCCTTCTCTTATATTTGTCAAGGAGGGACAAGAAGGGGGCCAACTTGCCCCATCTTTTGAATTTTAATTTTTGTTAAAAAAAAACACATATTTAATATTTGGGTCGACCTCATCCATTTATTATTAAAGTTTATTTTAGGGTTTAACTATCCTTACAATTTTGGTTTTGAGTTTTATGCCAATTTTTCGGACCAAAGTATAATGTAAAATTTACCATGCATTTGGGGCTCTTTGATTATGACTTCGAGGATTCAACTTTAGAAGGCCATATCTCCTCAACTGTGTGGAACCATGTCACTTGCCACCTAGAGGAGTGGTGTCTTCCTATGATCATGGTATTAATTGCAAATCTATTGTTCTTCCCATGAATTTACCTTAACAAGTGCGGGGCATGTTGATTACATCATTGGGTATTCTTGGCTTTGGGATTCCTTCCTCTCTTTTAAGTCTTATTTTCCATTTGTTCTTCCAATTATTGTAAGCCATTTGTTTGTATTAAAATCATTCAGGTTAAATCATTCATGTCAATTCTTTCCTTCTTTCCTTCACTTCTTCCAAACAGGATTCACTCTTTGTTGATCACCAATGGATAACTTTGACATCAACGACAACACCATTTAACAATATCCCCCTTTTTCACTGAAGGCAACACTCATACTCCCCCTTTGATTATTTATTCCTATGTCTCCATTCTTTTGATCTTCCTCTCCTTATTTCTGCCCCCCTTTGACATTAATGGAAAAATATAACTCCCCTTGATGAAGTATCTCCCTCTGTCTTTCTGCAATTTGACTTTCTCTTGATGATAGCTTATCTCCCCCTGTATTCTTGTGCCTCTCACATATTCCCATTATAATTACACTTGTCAATATGCTTTAATGAACATTCACTTTTATGATAATAACATTGATTCCTTCTACAATTATTTTGAGCTCGATCTTGAAGTGCAACAAAAATGTCCATGACTCTACTTTTCAAATATGATGCTCAAATATACACAATGCTGACTAATTTTCCTCTTTAATGTTCTGATGACTTCTTCAGATATGTTTCAATACATATCCTTTCTTGAATACATAGTTATATAATCACGAATCATTGAATTTTACCTAAATAAATAAACCTATCTGACACAAGGCATTCCAAAAATCTGTCATCAAACCATTTTGAATCGGCCTTTACAAATCAAACTTCTTGAAGGATAGATCCTAAATTTCATAATTTACGCTACTTAGACTCCCCCTCTTCAACATTGATAGTACTAGGAGTGTCCAAGAAATATTATTTAGAATCATATATGAACCTACTGTGTTTCAGGATCATCATTTTAAATACTCACATCTTCCTTTATATATGTAGATTCATCACAATCTCGCGATTGTATAAATCCTATGAGTAAGACCTATGGGATTTATTCATGCACCCATTTTTTTTTCTTGTTCTTCTCCAAATGTTCTTGAACCTAATATCAATGTTTTCCTTTATGGAAGACTCCATCGTGCTTCTACAATAATGAGATATGTGTCCATAGTTATGGCATTTGAGGCATTATATACGATATTTGAATGAAGAAGCAACTGACATATATTTTCTATTTATTAGGCCATTTGTACATTTGTCTTATGTTCTTGAAAACTTGCTTCTATGGTTTTGATAATGACCTTGATAATAATACCTTTCATAATCTTTGTAATCCCTAGCCTTATGCCCAAAATTTTTATATGAAAAACAATCATTAGGAAATATACTAGGGTACATGGATGAAATAGCTTGCCTTGATGATGTTGATATTCTGAATACATTCTTCCTTGGAGTAGGTTTATTCATTTTTTTATTAACATAACTCCTTGGAAAAACAACATTTATAATATTCTTCTAGATTTCACTTTTGATTTATCCTTTGAAGGATGATGACTTTTCTTTCAGGTTTCCCTTCAACTGTTCTTTTTGGGGCCTTGGAACTTTTTCCTTCATTGCATGGAGCTTCACATGCTTATTTTTCCTTCATCTTTAAGTGTGTAATATTTCTAAATTAGCTTCAGCTAATGGGAATATTATTTTTTCTCTTAAAACTTAGATTGATGAATAAATGGGCAAGGAAGCTCATAATTTGCTCAAATATGAATAAAAATCCCTCCTAATGTGAAAAGGGATCATGAAATAACTAGATCAAGCATCCATATGTGTGAAAAAGGTTTAGACTCTGTGGACAAGGTCAATTTTGACCAATTCAACATGATTTATTCTCAAAGAAGTGGATCCTAAATGAAGCCAGCTCAATGTGAATAGAGATCAATCTAGCTAGTCAAAATGAAGGCACCTTGAGTGTGAAAAGAGACAGGGCATGAAGATTCAGTCAAGGTTGACTAAGTCAAAAAATATGTCTAGGTACATTGAACCACCTTGATGGACAACGCAGTTTTAGTGGAGGAGCCTTTGCATGGAAGCAACCTCATAGTGGGTGGGACCCTTGGTGAGGAAGCTCATCAATTATATAATGAAGGAGATGGAAAGCATATGAAAATATTGGAGATTATATTCTTATGTGGTCTAATTAGACTTCCTACATACTTGGTTGTTTAGCTAAGTTGCTGCACTGCTTAGTGCAAGGGTTTTCGTGGGTGGGGATTCCCTACTCTTTCTTGGAGATCTTGTTTGAGAAATCTAAGAGCAGACTTCTGATCTGAATTTTCCACTACCTGGTGTTGGACCAAGCACTTACCTTTAGTAAAAATGTAGTCCCTTTAGAAAACTACGTTATTTCTTAAGGTGTGCAGTGGGAGGGGTCAAAACCCCATTTTGAGGAGCTAGTTTCCCAAGAGGAGGATAAGCCTTTCTTTGGGGAAGCTAGAGAAAGAATATATAGCCATTTATTTTCATTTTTAGAAATTTTTATGCAGAGCCTTAGCCATACAACATGATTCAGCCACAGATCTGCAAAAACTTTCTCTTGTATATCTTTTCTGTCAAGAAACCCTTGCCGGGTCTTCTTGGATCTGTATAAAAGAGCTTAGATATCTGTTTTTATGCCTCATTGAGTAATATAATAAGAATATATGATTTATTTATCTATTCTATAATTTTTACCTCCATTAGACTGCGCAGTCTCTTATGCAGTAACTTCGGTATTTTTTAGTCTTGGGGTTTTGTCAATTTTAAGCTGTTTTGAGCATGGGAGGCATGTTTAACTATGCTAAAGGCCTTTGTTTCTGAAAATATTTTGAATGCATGTCCTATATTTTCTATTATAAGGTACACAACTATTATTTTTCACTATTATAGCTCAATATTCAGAAAATAATTTTTTTGAGGCCAAAACTGCTGCTTTTCCCCACTTGGTGACATTGTAAAAAGGCATAGTTTGTTGTTGTGATTTTTATATGGAAGCTATGTGTTTAAATGCACTACATGAGTTTATTACTTTCTGCTCTCCAAATTTAGAATACCTTAAGGTATTCTTATTGTTGTAGAAAATCCCGGTTTTGGGATATTACAATGGTATCAGAGCAAAAATCTTGGCTCAGCCTATGAGCTTCAAGCATCATGAAGTATTCTCATGGGGAGGAGGAGATTTGAAAAAGAAATTAGATCAAACCATTTTTTTCTGGAGAAATGAGGTTTTCGAAAATTCTCTTTCCAAATTTGTAGGGTGAAAGCAAGGGCATCAAAGAAATGAGGAGGGAGAAACATGAAGATCCCTCAACTGGATTTATAAAAGAGGAAGGTTCTAAGTCCTCATATTATGGATATGAGCACTCAGCCATATCATTAGATCTACCACGTTCTATCAGCAATTTCTTCATGAAGAGGAAGAAAGAAGATGTGCCAAAGAAAGATACTCTTGGTGATTATTTGTAGGAATATGAAGCCCAATCTGAGGAAGACCACTTGAATTTCCAAGGGTTTTCCCAAATGAAGGAGGAAAGGAGCACAAGGAGAAAGAATCAGGGTGAGGGTAGATTTTTCCTATCCACTTTTGATGGATCACCCCTATATCCAGCAAGGGCTTGGGTGAAAGAGCTATACACCTTTGTGCAACAACACCAAGTTTCAGAAATTGAAGCCATCAAAGTAGCAGCGCTGCATTTCGAGGGTAAGGCCTATTCTTGGTGGTTGTTTGAATCATTTTCCTTAAAGAATGAAAATACATCTACTTATCCAAGGTTCATTAAAAGATTAGTAGAGAGCTTTGATGATATTTCATGTGAAACATCTTCTATTGAAACTATCAAACCACATCAAACAAAAAAATTTCATGAGTTGGGAGGTCTATAAATCCAACTCCATTTCTGAGAACCAATGGAGAGGAGGTGAGATTTTTTGATACTTTTCCAAGGGAAATATCTCCTTTGGATGAAGGGCTTTCTTCTCAAAAGGAAGACATGAATATTCCTTTTTCAAAAGAAGACCAAGATCTAAGGTCTCTTGTTGAAGATAAGGCAACTTCAACTATTGAAGAGGAGAAAGGAAAGGCAAGAGAGGATAACACAGTCATGACAAGGACACCTCAAGCACCTCATGAAGAAGAGGATGGAGCACTTGCTCCAAGAAAAAAAACTCTTGCACTCTTGCAAGGAGTTCCAAAAGGTCTCACACATAGAGCTCTTGGAATAACACATGAGCAGCATGTACCATCATTGTCAAATGTTGAGATATTGAGGATAGAAGGAGGAAAAGAGGAGGAAGGGCATCAAAATATGAAGAAAATGTACCCTTCTCTATTTAAAAGTTTGAAGGAACAAAGAAGGCAAGAGGACCTATGCAATAAAGGTAGGGGAAAATCTGTCCACCTACATTCACATCCTACTCTATGCCTTGATGCCTCTTTGAAAGGAGGCATTTCAACAAGAAGACCTCCTGATTGGAGGAAAAATAAAGTGTTTTCTCAACGATATGCTGCAGAAAAATATTTTTCTAGAGAGGGAACCTTGGAAGGAGCCACTACAACGCTGAGAATCATTGATGGAAGGCTAAGAAATTTTCTGAAATTGACTTTTCTATCCTCCATTCATCTATTTGCGTTGGAGAGGATAGATTTAGAAATCTGTATTGATATGAGCATAGTATCAAAGGGAAACTCCATAGCTTTGGAGCAACAAAGGATACTTCAATATGTAATGAAAATTTCTGAACATAACAAAAATATAATTTCATTTTTGTATGCAGGAGCAAAATTGTGGAGGTTTTGGAGTAAGAGAACCTTTTAAAAGGAGGGTAACTCTCCTAAACTTCAATATTGTCTTGAGCAAGATCAACTGTAAGAGAGGAAGCAAAGGAAAGTTGGCAATAATCCAACATGTGACCTTAAAATCCATCATGTCAAGGAGGAGAGCCATCATATGATAGATGCCTCATTTCAGACCTCTACAATGTTGTCAATGTTGGGGAGCCTAGACCCTTATTGGGAGACCCAACTCTTTGTTGGAAATACTGAGAGGGGGGGATGAATCAGTATTCCTTTCAATTATAGTATTAGTTAATCTTCAATTATTATCAGTGTTTGTACAATGATAGCAGAAAATAAGAGGAACACAAATGCACACAATTTTTAAGGTGGAAACCCACTCTGGGACAAAAACCACCTATTGCTTTTCTAATAATTCTTTAATATTAAACTCCAATTGAAAATAAAGCTCCAACTTCCCAGAATCTAGAAAAGCATTCTTCTCCAGCTCCCACTGGATGGACAATCCAACTCCCGAGATTCTTCAGTATTCAACTGAATGGATGCCCCAACACCCAATGAGCTACAACTCACCCTAGAGCCACCCTACCACCCTATAGAAGAATAAAAGAAGAATGGACTCTCGTACCAGGGAAAATGGTCCACTTTACAATGATATAGAATGATGTAGAAGAAGAATATATACTATACCATAACCCCAAATTTGACACAACCACCTACTGATGATCCTAGACCTCCCAACACTTCCTCTTCAACCCTTGGCAGATAGATACTAGTACAATTTGTACAATAATGTATTTACAATGACTAAGTACAATGATACCTTTACAATGATTGTATGCAGTGATGCCCACTTGAAGAATTAATATGATGAACTTATTGCTGCTATTATGCACCTTGGTTACTGCTCTTGTCATGCTACCCTCTGCTGCACCTTTCTTTTCTTTGCTGTCGTAGAAAGTCTGGTCCTTTGCAACCCTTGACAACACATGATCTAGCTTTTTCTTGACTTCTAGGAGCTTGATATTGAATCTGGTGTATATCTCTTATTTCAGATCCTCAATATCTGATTTTCATTCCTGTAGTATTCCTCTAATTTTTCTTTCCAATGCCACAGGTCTGACCCAATTTGGATTCTTCCAGAGAGAGTTATACCCAATCTCTCACAATGTCCTAATTATGGACTGTTTCAGCAGAGCGCACTTGTACGGAATACCACATGTCACTGTTCCTTAATTTGGCTCTAAAATTGATAGATATAAACTTACAGACTATGAAATATCCTCCACTTTTTATGGAATTCTAATCCGATACTCATAGAGAGAGTTATGACGATTTTACCAAGGTCACTTCTTTGAGATGAATTTCAGGAGCCTGCAACAACCTTCCCTTCCAAAGATCATATCTCCAAAATTATTGCGTACTTTGATCTGAAATTTTTAGTGAAGCTTCCTCAGGATTTTGGCTTCGTCCCATAAAAGTTTCAGCTTCTGAACCTTCGTAGAAAAAAATTTAGAGCGAAAATTCCAAGATGACCTGTTTCATATGGCGAAATCCCTTGCCTAAGGAGGAAATGAAGATCACAATTTATATAAATGCTTAAGTTGAGAGAGGCTTCAACAAGTGAACGTGGGAGGGATTTTAGGAGCTTAAAAAATATTAATTATGACTTTTCAATGACCCATGCCCCAACCCCATGGGGGTTTAGCCCACTAACTGGGGGTACAAACTTCAAACATGAATATCTCTCAAACCATGAAGAATTACATGGCGTGCCATATATCAACGGAAACATCTTTGACAAGTAGAAACCATAAAAATACATGGACATAGTTTATACACTTGGTAGGTAAAAGATTTGGTAGGTAAAAAGTCCCATGCAATATTGGGTGAGCCCCTGGTGCTACTTGGGTTGACATCAATGACAACCGTTGATCAACAATCTCCCCCTTTGGCATTGATGGCAACACAAGTAATCCCCCTGCGATCATGAAACGTCTTCCTACAACATTCTCTCCCCCTTTGACATCAATGGCAAAGGGTAACTCCCCCTGAAACACAACCGTCCTGTGGACCTGTACACACTTCCACTCCCGCTGACACACAACTTTCCTGCAGACTTGTAATCTAATGAGAGCTTGGGAGAATCCCAAGCTTTTGACGAAGATATTCAAATGATTCACGAGGTAAAGGTTTAGTGAAGATATCAGCAATTTGTTCTTTTGTACAAACATACTCAAGTTTGATATTATTTTCAGTGACTTGTTCTCTAACAAAATGATATTTGATCGGACTGTGTTTTGTTTTTGAATGCATGACAGGATTCTTGGAGATGCTGATGGCACTAGTGTTGTCATAGAATATGGGAATAGGCTCACTGAATTTTACTTGAAGATCTTGCAAAGTTTGTTTCATCCAAATGACTTGAGTACAACATGATGCTGCTGCAATGTATTCTGCTTCCGCTGTAGATAACGAGATCGAAGTTTGCTTTTTTGCTCAACCATGATACAAGACAACCACCTAGATAGAATGCTGCTCCACTAATACTCTTACGATCATCAACGCTTGCTACCCAATCTGCATCTGTAAAGGCTTGAATAATGAGATTGTTACCCTTGGGATACCACAAGCCATATTCTTCTGTGCCCTTTAGATATCGAAGAATTCTTTTGACGGCAATAATATGTGATTCTTTTGGTGCTGCTTGGAATCTTGCTACTTGTCCAACTGCTTGCATAACATCTGGCCGAGAGGATGTTACATATAGAAGACTACCAATCATAGATTTGTACAACTTTTGTTCCACATCCTTAGATGAGTCGTCTATGCTCAATTTTCAACCTGTTACCATTTGAGTAAGGACGGGTTTGAAATTTTTCATTTTGAATTTCTTGAGCATTTCCTTGATGTACTTGGCTTGACATATAAATATTCCTTTCTCTTTCTAAGATATTTGAAGCCCTAAGAAGTATGTCAGCTCACCAAGTAAAGAAATCTCAAACTCACTTTGCATCTTTGTAGAAAATTTCTTACTTAGTCGATCATCATTGCTACCAAATATTATATCATCCACATATACCTCAACGATTGTTAAATTATCTTTATCTATTTGTACATAAAGATTGCTATCAACAGTACCTTTCTTGAACCCTTGTTGACGTAGATTTCCATCAAGATGAGCATACCATGCTCTGGGAGCCTGCTTGAGACCATATAGAGCCTTCTTTAACCTACAGACATAATCTTCTTTTTGTGATAGTAGAAAACCTTCAGGTTGTTCGATGTAAACTTCTTCTTCTAATTCGCCATTCAGAAATGCTGACTTAACTTCCATTTGGTAGACTTTGATTTTTCTTGAACATGCATGGGCGAGAAACATTCAGATGGCTTCCATTCTGGCAACTGGTGCAAATGTTTCGTCAAAATCATATTCTTCCACTTGTGCATAGCCTTTGCAAACCAATCTTGCTTTGTTTCTTGTAACCTGCCCATCTTCATTCAATTTGTTCCTGAACATCCATTTATTCCCAATGACATTTTTATCTTTTGGTCGTGGAACTAATTCCCAGGTGTTATTCTTCTCAATTTTATCCAATTCTTCATTCATAGTTGCTACCCAATGTTCATTTTGGCTGGCTTCCTCAAAACTACTAGGCTCAAAGGTTGCTAGAAAAGCAACGTGAGCTTGTTGTGATGAATGAAGATGTCAACCTTCATTTATGTCACCAATCATTTGATTTGATGGATGGTTCTTTTGAATCCACTCTTTTTTTATCCTTGGAGGATGTTGTTGGTCTGGTATATCTTGATGATCATTGTTTACTTCTTCCTCGTTGATAGTTGCTTCTTGTTCTACAATTTTATCTGTGTCTTTTTCAGCCTCTGTCTCAAGTTTCAAAGATTCTAGATCCTCATCATTACTCGCTAAAACACCATCTTCGTCAAATGTAACATTTATGCTCTCCACTATCTGTTTTCGTCTTAGATTATAGAATTTATAGGCCTTTATTTTACGTGAGTAACCAACAAAGATACCTTCATCAACACGTGATTCAAACTTACCCAAATTTTGATCTTCTCTTTTGATATAACATTTGCTTCCGAAGATTCTGAAATATTTTACATTAGCTGGTTTTCCTTTCCATAATTCATATGGAGTCTTGTTACAATTATTTCTGAGAAGACTTCGGTTGATAATGAAGACTGCCGTATCAATTGCTTAAACCCAGAATTTTTCATCCAATTTTGAGTCCTTCAACATTGTTCTACCCATTTCCTGTACGGTTCTGTTCTTTCTTTCAGCAACTCCATTTTGTTGAGGTGTTCATGCTGTTGAAAATTGCCTTTTTATTCCATTTTCATCACAGTATTGCTGAAATAATATGGAAGTGAATTCTCCACCATTATCTGATCTTAAACACTTTATTTTCAAATCAGTTTCATTTTCAACCAACTCCTTGGAGATCTTAAAGCACTCAAATGCTTCATATTTTTTCTTTAGGAAACTGATGGCTGTCATCCTAGTATAGTCATATATCATTAACATGAAATATAATTCTCCGTCTAACCATTTTGTTCTCATAGGACCACATAGATCAGTATGTATCAATTCCAATGGATGTGATGCAAAGTGTTCTTTTGTTTTAAATTGGACTTTTGTCTGTTTTCCATGCCGACATGCCTCACATAGTGTGTTGAAGGTTTTGAGATTTTCTGCATTTCTCGTACTTCGTCCTTTTTTCGTATCTTGACAAGATTGTCAAAGTTTATGTGACCCATTCGTTTGTGCCATAACCAGCTTTCATCTTCTTTAGCTAGTAGACATGCTTTAGTTTCTTCATCCAGAACATATATGTCGTTTGGAGCTCGACTTGTTGTAGCCACAATTTTACCATACCTGCCTTTCTTGATTTCACATTTTGTGGAGTTGAATAGCATTGTGTGTCCTTGATCACACATTTTTCCAACACTAAGTAGATTGTGATTCATGTTTTCGACCAATAGAACATTCATGGCTATAACATCTTTGCTTCTGAGAGTGATGGTACCTGATCCTATAACATTTGAAGATCCATCATTTCCAAAGGATATGGTTCTATCCTTCTTCTCTTTCATAGATACAAATTTCCTTCTATCTCCAGTCATATGCGTTGAGAAACCGTTGTCAACATACCACACATCTTTCTTTTTTTGAGCCTTGAGAGTGAGAGCACAATTATCAGTCTTTTTCTTCTTCCATGTTCGTTCATTCTGTGGCTTCAAAGATTCTTCTGGAGGATTTTCAAGTCTGCAGTCTCTTGTTATGTGTCCAAAGTTCTGACATTTGTAACATTCCATATTATTTCTTAAAATTTCAAATCTATTGATGTTTCATTGAGCCCTGGGAGGTTCATATTTGAAGAATCTCTTGGAATTGTATTGGTTCATAGGGTACGTGCGACATTCTACAGCTTTATGACCAAATTTTCCACATGAATAACAATAGCCATGAAAAATATGTTGGTACCTGGATGAAAATCTTCATCGAGGAATCATCTTCCAAGGATGTGCTTGTGAATCTTGTCCAATGAAGTCTACATGTATGTCAAATCTCATAGGTTCATTTTATTTTGTTGTAGAAGGTCCTGCTTCTTCTTCTTTGTAACCGAGGCCAGTTCTGTCGTTGTAAGATCATTGATTGTTGATGAGTTCTTCCAATGCCCTTGCGCTGTTGGCATAGTTTTGGACAGTTTTTCCCTTCTTCACTTCCTTACGCAGCGAGACTACTTCGGCTTCTAATGGTTCACTTTCTTGGTTGCTTTCTTCCAGCTTCTTTTGAAGTGACTCTTCAATACATTTGTGTTCTTCAACCTCAATTTTGAGACCTTGAACTTTTTCTTCAAGAGTGTTGGAACAGATCTTCTCAGCATTGAGCTCTTTTATAAGCTTGATTGCCTCCTCATAAAATTATTCTATGGTCAACCCTTCTTCTTCATTGTTTGATGCTTCTTGTTTATTGTGCTTGGCCATAAACAATACTTTCTCATTGGCTTCTTCTTTGCTGTCACTTTCTTCATCGGATGATGAGCTATCTTCTTTAGAGAGAAAGTTCCTTTTGGATCCTTTCTTTTTGCCTTGCTTGTTGAATTTCTTAAAGCCTTTATTTCCTTTTGAGTTGCCATCACTTTTGTTCGGACATTTTGCTACGAAATTCCAAACCTCACCACAACTGAAACATATCAATGGAAGTTTACCTTTGAATTTTCCCTTACCAGGTTTTAGTTTTCTCGTAAAGTAAGCATATTCTTCATTTGAAAGACCTTCTCCATCATCTCCCTTTTGTTCACACTTGCAGGTGCATGTCATTTCAATTAAAGGATGTTTTTCCTTATTGGTTTGCTTAGATGCAACGAACACAGTTTCTAGATTTGAAGTGCCCTTTTGTTCATCAAGTCTCATTTCATATGCTATGAGAACTCCATGTAATTCTTCCTTGCTGAGTTTGTCCAGATTTGCACTGTATTCTAAGACTAATACCTTTGGGTTGAATATCCCTGGTAACGTTCTAAGAATCTTTCGTATAATAGTCTTCTCGTCAACTGGCTCTCCCAATCCTTCCAGAGTATTGCTTATTTCATCAACGTATTGGAAGTATGCAGCAATGTTGCAATCTTCTTTCATTCTGAGTTGCTCAATTTTTTCTTTATAGATTTGAAGCTTTGCTTCTTTGACATTTGAGTCACCTATATATATATTCTCAAGCTTGTCCCATACATTTTTGGCAATTTTACAACCCAACACCTTATGATAAGTAGATTCAATAAGTCCACTGATAATAATATTCTTTGCTTTTGCATCATTTACCAAATTATTCTTACCTTGTTCATCCACAATTGATGTAAATCCATTTTGAACAGTGTCCCATAATTCGTAACCTTGCGCCAAGAGATAGACCTCCATTCTTCCTTTCCAAAGTGCATAATTATTTTCATTGAATAGAGGTACACCATTCTTGGTATGCTTCATGACCTCCTTCACATAGTAATTCATATTGAAGGAACCAAGCTCTGATACCAATTGTTGGAAATACTGAGAGGGGGGGTGAATCAGTATTCCTTTCAATTAGAGCATTAGTTAATCTTGAATTATTATCAGTGTTTGTACAATGATAGTAGCAAACAAGAGGAACACAAATGCACACACCTTTTAAGGTGGAAACCCACTCCGAGACAAAAACCACCTATTGTTTTTCTAATAATTATTTAATATTCAACTCCAATTGAAAATAAAGCTCCAACTTCCTAGAATCTAGAAAAGAATTCTTCTCCAGCTCCCACTGTATGGACACTCCAACACCCGAGATTCTTTAGTATTCAACTGAATGGATCCCCAACACCCAATGAGCTATAACTCACCCTATCACCACCCTACCACTCTATATAAGAATAAAAGAATAATGGACTCCCATACCAGGGAAAATGGTCCACTTTACAATGATATAGAATGATGTAGAAGAAGAATATATACTAGACCATAAACCCAACTTTGACACAACCACCTAATGATGATCCTAGACCTCCCAACACTACCTCTTCAACCCTTGGCAGATAGATACTAGTACAATTTGTACAATAATGTATTTACAATGACTAAGTACAATGATTGTATGCAGTGCTGCCCACTTGAAGACTTCATATGATGAACTTCTTGCTGCTGTTATGCACCTTGGTTACTACTCTTGTCATGCTACCCTCTGCTGCACCTTGCTTTGCTTTGCTGCCGTAGAAATTCTAGTCCTTTGCAACCCTTGACAACACATGATCTAGCTTTTTCTTGCCTTCTAGGAGCTTGATATTGAATCTGGTCCATCTCTGTTATTTCAGATCCTCAATATCTAATTTTTGGTCCTGTAGTATTACTATGAGTCATATTTCCAATGCCATAGGTATGACCCAATTTGGATTCTTCAAGAGAGAGTTATACCCAATCTCTCACAATGTCCTAATTATGGACTGTTTCAGCAGAGCGCACTTGTATGACATGCCACGTGTCACTGTTTATTAATTTGGCTTTGAAATTGATAGATAAAAACGTATAGACTGTGCACTATCTGCCACATTTTACAAAATTCCAATCCGATACTCAGAGAGAGAGTTATGACGATTTTACCAAGGTCACTTCTTTGAGATGAATTTCAGGAGCCTGCAAAAACCCTGACTTCCACAGATCATATCTCCAAAATTATTACGCACCTTGATCTAAAATTTTTTCTTCATCTTCCTCAGGATTTCGGCTTCGCCTCATAAAAATTTCAGCTTCTAAACCTTCGTCGAAAAAAAGTTAGAGCAAAAATTCCAAGATGACCTGTTTCAGATGGTGAAATCCCATCCTAAGGAGGAAATGAAGATCACAATTTATATAAATGCTTAAGTTGAGAGGGGCTTTAACAAGTGAATGTGGGAGGGATTTTAGGAGCTTAAAAAAATTAGTTATGACTTTTCAATGACCCATGCCCCAACCCCATGGGGTTTTAGCCCACTGGGGGTACAGACTTCAAACATGAATATCTCTCAAACCTTGAAGAATTACATGGCGTGCCATATATCAACAGAAACATCTCAACAAGTAGAAACCATCAAAAGCATTATTGACACATAATATATTAATTTGGTAGGTAAAAATTCCCATGAAATATTGGGTTAGCCCTTGGTGCTGCTTGGGTTGACATCAATGAAAACCGTTGATCAACACTCTTGATGGAATATTCTAAGGACCTATTCACATGTAAGGCTCTTGATGGGCAAGCAATGGATGAAAAGTATAAGGTAGTTAATAGAATAATTTATGTTCATGATCAGATCTACTTAAATAAAGGTTCCAGGCTCAAGAAAAAACTACTTAACACACCCTATGAGGTCTTGCTTTCAAATCCCACTGGTTTCATTAGAACATATCATACTATCTTAGATGGATTCACATGGGAAAATTTCAAAAAGGAGATGCACTCTCATATGAGTAAGTGCATGGATCATTTGTTGGTTGAGGAGGAACATAGATCTTAGGAAGAGTTATCATTATCACCTCCTTATTCATTGAGTGTGAGAGGGAGCTCATCCATGAGCCACCTTGCTGATTTTAATCAAGTGTATGATAAACATTGTATCGCTGAACCTCATGATGTATTTATTGTATACTTTCATTTTCTTAACACCCATGTGCAGCTCTTGGCTCCAAGAAGGGGCACTTTTTCTAATGGGCTTCATGAGCCACTTTGGACCATGAACAATGGTGATGCTAGCCATTCCTTGGGAGATCTTGGAGGGGTGATGTACTCTTCATGGTGTGATTCCTTAACACCAACCATCATACACCTTCTCCCTTATTGTACATGAGGGACCATTTTCATTCTCCCTTATTGTATATGGCATCTAGCATGATCTTACTTATGATTCCACATGTTGAAGATGTTGGAGGCATGGTTGGAGGTGAGGCACACTTGTTGGATGTGCCCTTGGGGGAAGAGAGTCCCTACATTTTCTGCACTACATGTTCTAAGGGGAGCATGGGAAACTATATGGCCACCATTGTATACCATTTGTTTCTTTATGATGGGGACCATATGTTTGGTTGGAGCACTTGGGGCATGCCTCTAATGAGCAATTGGGAGGATCTTCTCTATGAATTACCAAGTTGGAAGGTGATTCATTTTATTTGGATGATAGCATGGAGGAGGGAGACCTTCATTGATGATGAAATTCCCCATGATTGTCATCACTTCTA
This sequence comes from Pinus albicaulis, assembly GCA_034641835.2. Taxonomy (NCBI): domain Eukaryota; kingdom Viridiplantae; phylum Streptophyta; class Pinopsida; order Pinales; family Pinaceae; genus Pinus; species Pinus albicaulis. The sequence goes on from CM076584.1 coordinate 179,719,513, forward strand.
TCTTAAGAAGGCCATGGATCAGCAATGAGGTTTCCACATAGACCTTCCATTCTTTTATAAGGAAGGCCCTTGGAGTTATTCACCAAAGGCCAACTTGCACACTTGGGAGGAGCCATTGGGAGATGGAATTTTTGCAGAAATTATGAAGCAATGGAGGAGACTATTGGATGAAAAGGCCACAAGAGAGGGAGGGGAGATTTTGCAGCACCCTTGCAGTTGCTTGAGGACAAGCAAAATTTGGGAGGGGGAGACTGTAATATTCCTAAATTAGCTTAAGCTAATGGGAATATTAATTTTTCTCTTAAAACTTAGATTGATGAATAAATGGGAAAGGAAGCTCATAATTTGATCAAATATGAATAAAAATCCCTCCTAATGTGAAAATGGATCATGAAATAACCAGATCAAGCATCCATACGTGTGAAAAAGGTTTAGAATATGTAGAAAAGGTCAATTTTGACCAATTCAACATGATTTATTCTCAAAGAAGTGGATCCTAAATGAAGCTAGCTCAATGTGAATAGAGATCAATCTAGCTAGTCAAAATGAAGGCACCTTGAGTGTGAAAAGGGACAGGGCATGAAGATTCAGTCAAGGTTGAATAAGTCAACAAATATGTCTAGGTACACTGAACCACCTTGATGGACAACACAGTTTTAGTGGAGGAGCCTTTGCATGGAAGAAACCTCATAGTGGGTGGGACCCTTGGTGGGGAAGCTCATAAATTATATAATGAAGGAGATGGAAAGAATATGAAAATATTAGAGATTATATTTTTATGTGGTCTACTTATAATTCCTGCATACTTGGATGTTTAGCTAAGTTGCTGCACTTCTTAGTGCAAGGGTTTTCCTGGGTGGGGATTCCCTACTCTTTCTTGGAGATCTTGTTTGAGAAATATAAGAGGAGACTTATGATCTGAATTTTCCACTACCTGGTGTTGTAACAAGCACTTAACTTCAGAAAAAATGCAGTCCCTTCAGAAAACTGCGTTATTTCTTAAGGTGTGCAGTGGGAGGGGTCAAAACCCCATTTTGAGGAGCTAGTTTCCCAAGAGGAGGATCAACCTTTCTTTGGAGAAGCTAGAGGAAGCATATACAACCATTTATTTTCATTTTCAGCCATTTTAATGCAGAGCCTTATCCATACAGTGTGATTCATCCACAAATCTTCATCAACTTTCTCTTGTATATCTTTTCTGTCAAGAAACCCTTGCCGAGTCTTCTTGGATCTGTATAAAAGAGATTAGATCTCTGTTTTTATGCCTCATTGAGTAATCTAATATGAAGATATGATTTATTTATATATTCTCCTATTTTTACCTCCATTATATTGCGCAGTCTCTTATGCAGCAACTCCGGTATTTTGCAGTCTTGGGGTTTTGTCAATTTTAAGATGTTTTGAGCATGGGAGGCCTGTTTAACTATGCTAAAGGCATTTGTTTCTAAAAATATTTTTCATGCATGTCCTATATTTTCTATTATAAGGGACACAACCGTTATTTTTCACTGTTATAGCTCAATATTCAGAAAATAATGTTTTTGAGGCCAAAACTGCTGCTTTTCCCCACTTGGTGACATTGTAAAAAGGCATAGTTTGTTGCTGTGATTTTTATATGAAAGCTATGTATTTAAATACACTACATGAGTTGATTAATTTCTGCTCTCCAAATTTATAATACCTTAAGGTATTCTTGTTGTTGTAGAAAATCCCAGTTTTGGGATATTACAAAGTGAGAAAATTATGTTCATTTTTTTTAATGATGTGTTTCTTCTTTTCAATATCCTGAATTTTCTCCTTATGCCATTCCTTGAGCCTATTTATTTAAGTTGGATTTGCATCAAGTTCCTTTCTCTTTCGAAGACCTTCTACTTCAAGTATCTGATTCTCCTTCCTTGTTTTCTTAAAATCACTTAAGGCACTAATCAATTATCTCTCCATGCACACTTTTTCTGCTTATTCTCCATCATCATTAGATTATTTTTTCTAAGTATATGATCTCTTGAATAGAACTCTATTTGAATCATGATCATTATCATCATCTTCATCTTGATTTTCATGCGTATTTAAGTAAATATTTGAAGCTTCTCCCAAATCCTTTTGGATAATGAGTATTGTCCAATTTCAATTTTCACAAAATCTATAAAGGCACTTAGAATGAGATTCACTATTTTTGTATTATATTTTCTTGATTCATCTGTAGATTTGTTTCGATAAATAGCTAAATTCCATACATCATATCCAAGAGCTCCCAAATAAGCTTCCATTTTGGATTCCCATATTTCATATCCCGTTCCCTCGAATAGAGGAACTTGACCAACCTATTCTCCTTCATTAGTTGTAACATATTTTGAAACTATTGCAATGTTGGAGACTTCCTTTGACCGTTTGGAGGTGTGCTTCCTTGATCTTCCCATCTTTGTTATCCAAAGATATTCCTTCCAGTTGTTAGACTACAATAGAAGGAACCTGTTCTAAAACCAATTGTTGGAATATTAACTAATAATGAGAGGGGGTTGAATCAATATTGGACACATTTTAACATTTTAATCATATCATGTAAGCATTAACAATTAAAATTAACATTCAACAATTCACAACATCACACATACTACACAAGATATTTTTACATGGAAACCTAAATGGGAGAAAACCATGGAATGATATATATATATATATATATATATATATATATATATATATATATATATATATATATATATATATATATATTACATCAATAGGAAGCACCAACATCCAATATTCCATCACCAACTAGATGGAGGCACCAACCCCCTATATTTATCTTTTGAAACCTAATCCAAAGGGTTGGGTGAGGATATTTAATATTGTATATTAAATAATATTAGGAAATAAGGAAGGCCAAGAGTCATTGGGAGATGAATTCGAATAGCCTCACCTCCATGTATAAATACATGCAAATTCTTCATCTAATACACATTCTGATTTGCGAGTTACCTCCTGGTTTGACATGGTATCAGAGCCAGTCCCACTATTGGCATTCTTGCCTGTGGTGTAACTCCCTCATTTCTACTAACAGTATTTTTTTCAGTCAGTTTTATGTCTAGTTTTTGTTGCTTCATTAGATTGATGCCATTCTGAGTTTATATAATGCAATTCTACATTTTTTTAAAAATTATCTCTGAAATTTCTACACAGTTCTGAATCATTTGTTTGCAGCTTTTGAAGATTCTGCAATTATGCAATTTGCAGTTCTTGCAATTTTGCAAGTTGCAGCTCCAAAAATTCTGCAGTTATTAGAATCTTGCAATTCCAGATTTTTTAAACGGCCTCTTGGCCTCCCCATCACTCATACATTACCAACCTCTCATTCCAACCCCCACGCACAACCTCACTCTCCAACAGACATCCTTATCACTCTGCCCTTCCCTTCGCCTACGCTTCTACCCCTCTCCCCTACCCCCCTATCCCCTTCCCCGCACCCTATGGCTATCACACTACAACACTCTACGCCCACCCCCTTGCTCCACGTGGCCTCCCTGCTACCTGCATCTACCCATACCCCAGTTCCCCCTCATTGCTATCTCTCCCCGCCCCCTCTCTTCACGCAGGCTCCCCTAACTTGATCGACTCCCCACATCCCAACCTGCGCTGTCTAATACCCCTCGCAGCTCTCATACCCTACTACGACTCCCCGTTGCGTCTACTCCTGTGGCCTTTCGACCCTCCCTACTGCCTACCTGCACCCGCTACAATCACCCCTCGCTCTCGTGGCCTTTCGGCACTCCCCGTTTCCTACCCAACTTCCTGCTACAACCTACCCTGCCCTCTCCCCGACTCCACAACGCTATCTATCCTTTCAACACCGCCTCCCTTCAATATATAATACTCCCACTCCATTAATACCACCATTCTTTACGCTCTATCTATTTTTAATACCATTCATTATACCACCGCTCTCACCATGTTAATACCACTCCATTAATACCACCGCACCCCCATTTTCAATACCACTCCATTGTTTATAATACCATCCACATTCATAATACCGCCCACATTTTTTTTCCCAAGAAAAAAAAAATACTATATTTTTTTTGCAGAATTGAGTATATTTCCAGAATTGAGGATTTTTCTAGAATTTTTTTTTTCCCCCTCAAAAGAATTTTTTCTAGCAAAGTAATTATTTTTTTCCCTTCAGAAGAATGCATTCTCTCGTATCTATTGTAGGGGTGCTTCTCTCCGGCAAGGAGAACTATCTTGAATGGTCTCGGAAAATCAAGCACACTCTCATTTTTAATGAGTTGTGGAAAGGAATCTATGAAGGACAAGAAGGAAATCCACTAGCAAAGCCCACTTTAGACAAGGAGCTCGCCATTTGGGAAAACAAGAAATGCAAGGCCTATGCCTTGATTGCAGCTTCCGTAAATGAAGAGGTGAGTCGCCATATTTCATCATTTTCAAATGCCTATGAAGCCTTGAGCAAGCTAAAAGAACTCTATGACTCACATTCAAAACTAGAAATTGTTCAATTGATGATTAAGCTGTTCAGTCCTGAAATGAATAATGATGATCCCCTTTCTTTAGCTTCAGAAGTAAGATCTATCATGCATGACATTGACAGCACTGGTGTAAAAATTGACATATCTCTCATAGCATATGTTAAGGAATTATATCTGACTTACTCACATTATCTTGAGTCATTGCAAGCAAGTGGAAACCTTGAGCATATCACCTTTGAGGCCCTTGAGAAAAAGTTTGCAGAAAGAGACAAAGCTTTCGGGAAGATGAAAGTCCCTTCGTCTTCTAAAGAGGCTGCATACTATGCACATAGAGAAAATATTCATGCTCCAGATTCTTCCAGAGGAAGAGGTGGCAGAAGAGGAAGAGGAAGAAGAAACTTAGAGAAAGGGGGGGCAGACAATCTGACAAATCCGATCTTCGTTGCACACGTTGCAATAAAGATGGGCATGATGCATCCAAATGCAGGACACCTTGGGATAAAATTGAGCAGCAAAGAAATCAAGACAAAGGTAAAAATAATGACAAAGACAAAGGTAAAGCACCTGAATCCGCTCATTATGTTCTAGAACACTGTAAAAATGGAGTAATTGAAGACTTGTTTGATGTTTCATTTACTTCATGGAGAGATGCTTGGTTGCTAGATTCAGGAGCAACATGTCACATGAAATTTAGAAAATATTTTTTTGAAGAATTTACTGACAAAGTTGATGGAGCAGTATATTTCATAGATAAATCCAAACTCACACCATCAGGGCTTGGCACAGTTAGGATTAAGTTGCCTGGTCTTCCAGATCATATTCTACATGAGGTTCTATACCTCCCTGAGTTGAGGAGAAACTTGTTGTCCCTGGTCCAAATCCGCCAGAAATGACACTCCGTTCACTTGTTTGATGGCAAGTCAGAGGTTAGAAAAGCATCAGATCACTCACTTGTCATAGAGGGAATAGAAGAAGGAAGACTCTTGAAGCTAAAAGGTTCATCTGCTCATGCTCAAATCTTTGCATTCAGTTTACATCATGATGAAGGTACATTCCCATCAAGTATTTTATGGCATGCTATATTTGGACACTTAAACTACGAAAGCCTTCATTTGTTGAAGAAAAATGGTGTTAATGGACTGCCTACAATTACTAGGAAACCTAAGGAATGTGATGCTTGTATTCTAGGAAAGCATAGCAAACATCCATTTCATGATTCACACTCCAGAGCACATAGAAAACTTGAGCTTATTCATTTAGATTTATGTGGCCCTATGCCTGTTGCTTCTACAAATGTAAATAAATATATGATGACATTTATTGATGACTACACCAGAATGTGTTGGATTTACTTATTGAAGAACAAGTCTGATGCTTTTCAAACATTCAAGAATTTTCATGCATGGATTGAAAATGATGCACAAACTCATATTGGCTCTCTACGTACTAATAATGGAAAAGAATACACTTCAAATGAATTTGAAAATCATCTTCGTCAACATGGGATCAAACATGAAACAACTGTGCCGTATAATCCCCAACAGAATGGTGTATCTAAAAGAATGAATAGAACTATTTTAAATATGGTTCGTTCCATGTTATTTTTCAAGAATGTAAAATTGATGTTTTGGGCTGATGCAGTTCTATGTGTTGTTTACATAAATAATTGGTGTCCTTCAAGTTCAATTAGAAACAAAACTCCTTTTGAAATGTGGCATGGCCACATTCCTTCGGTAAAGCATTTCAGGGTCTTTGGGTCCACCTGTTATGCCTTGATACCCAAGGGACAAAGGAATAAACTTGGTGCTAGAAGTCGAAAAATGTATCTTCTTGGGGTATTCCAATACCTCCAAAGGATATCATCTCTATGATGAAGCCAATAAGAAGTTTGTAATAGCAAGATATGTCATATTCCTTGAATCTTCCAAGAGTGACAAGGTTGTTGAGCGGCAACTTGATCGCCTGGATAGATTCACACGTGCAAATTCTTTCCAAGAATTTGATAATTAGATTCCACATCTTGAAGGGGGGATTCCTATATTGAATCAAACTGTGGAATCATGTCCTGAAGCACCCTCTCCCCCACATGAAGAAACAACCACCGATGACACATTGAATGATGTGATTGACAGAATTGGGAGATTGAATCTTGAATCAATCCCAACTCAGTCAAATGAGCAGCCTGGGCCATCTCAGAAGGGTCCTCCCAAATGGATAAAAAAGACATTGGAGAATGTTCATCCCGATGAGGTTGGAAAAACAGGAACAAGAAGTTCCACTAAACAAAACGAAGGTGACGTAGATAATTTTGATTCTCCTGTTGATATGGATATTGCTTATAGATCATGAACCAACTTCCTTCAAAGAAGCCGCTTCACATGATGAATGGAAGGAAGTGATGCAAAAGGAGTATGATGCCTTGATAAAGAATGGCACTTGGAAGCTAGTTGATCCGCCTTTGGGAACAAAACCAATTGGCTATAAGTGGGTCTATAAGAACAAGTATAAAGAATATGGCTCACTTGACAAGCACAAGGCCAAGCTTGTGGCAAAAGGTTTTGCACAAAAGGAAGGAATCGATTATGAAGAAACTTTTTCCCCCACAGCAAAATGGACCACCATCCGGACTCTCTTTGCCCTAGCAGCTCATAATGGATGGAAAGTACATCAGATGGATGTAAAAATCTCCTTTTTGAATGGAGATCTAAAGGAGAACGTTTTTATGTCCTAGCCAGAAGGATTTGTTGTAAAGGGCCAAGAACACAAAGTTTGCAAGATTATAAAATCTTTGTATGGCCTCAAGCAAGCACCACAAGCCTGGTATGAGAAATTAACCGAGCATCTTCTGAAACTTGACTTCAAAAAATTTGATCTTGATGATGCAACTTTGTTTGTTAAGAATGTTGGAAAAATAGTTGTATATCTTGTGGTGTATGTAGATGATCTTTTGATAATAGGGAACAATGAGAGCTATATTGCATCCATGAAGAAAAAATTGAAGAAAGGTTTTGAAATGACTGATTTGGGTTATGTTCATTACTATCTGGGTATTGAAGTAATTCAACATCCTAAATTTATATTTCTTTCTCAAAAGAAGTACATTAGAGATCTTTTGAACAAGTTTGGCATGGATGAATGCAATCCCTTAACCACTCTAATGGAACAAAACTTGAAGCTCACATCCATTGAAGGGAAGGAATTCAAGGATGCAACTAAGTATAGACATCTTATACGAAGTCTTATCTACCTGACCACCACCAGACCTGAAATTTCATTTGCTGTTGGAATCCTCTCAAGGTTTATGCAAAAACCTTGTGAAGGAAATTGGTCTGCTGCAAAAAGAGTATTAAGTTACGTGAAGGGGACTCAAGACTTTGGACTCAAATATACACAGGTAGGCGACTTTAGCTTGATCAGATACTCTGATTCAGACTTTGATGGGGACAAAGAAACAGGGGTGTCTACTATAGGTTACACCATGAGTCTTGGATCAGGAGCTGTCTGATGGAGATCATGCAAACAGTCAGTTCTAGCAGATTCCATGACCGAGGCAGAATATGTGGCAGCAGCTGAAGCAACAAAGGAAATTGTGTGGCTCAGAAAAATCCTAGAAGATTTGCAGATGAAACAAACGTATTAAACACCACTCATGATTGACAACACTTCTGCAATAAAGTTTGCCAAGAACCCAAAGTTCCATGATCGAACAAAGAACATCAATATAAAATACCATCTAATTCGACATCATGTTTAGGCCAAAACCATCCATCTACATCATTGTTCCACAAATGAGAAAACTGCTGATATCTTCACCAAAGCACTTGGAAGAGAAAAGTTTGAAAAGTTCAGTCGATGCTTGGGCTCACCAACATCCCTTCAGATTAAAGGGGGGAATGTTGACACCTAATCCTAAGGGTTGGGTGAGGATATTTAATATTGTATATTAAATAATATTAGGAAATAAGGAAGGCCAAGATTCATTGGGAGATGAATCCCAATAGCCTCACCTCCATGTATAAATACATGCACATTCTTCATCTAATACACATTTTGATTTGCGGAGTTACCTCCTGGTTTGACATTATCATCTTCAGTTAAAAGGATGCACCAACACCTTTCAAGCACCAAGTTGTTGCAATAACACAAACTGCCCTTAGCACCACCTTGAAGTGTTCTTAGTTACCAATCTGAAGGAGACTTCAATATCAAACTTGCACCACTCTACCACCCTTATGAAGGAAATATATATGAATATAATAAATCACATTGGTCACCCTACTTTGTCACTACACTTCATAACCACTACTCTGATCACTTTTCAATCATTGTTGTTAATAGTCATGTTAACATTGTTGTCTACACCACAAACTGTCATTGCATTGTCTTTGTTTCTGTTCAATAGTCACTTACTCGTACGTTATCATAACATGGTCACAATAAAACCTATAGCAAAAAAAAATGCTACGTTAAATCAAACCCTTGACAATTCAAACCTTGTATGGAAACACTTTGATACTATTATGTTCATTCATGACAAAATATATCACAGAAATCAGTAAAAAATTCTCAATTTCGATTCTACAATAATTATAACAACAACATCTGAGTAGACCATAAAACCTCACCATCAACACCAATAAATATACTTGTTATCAACAACCTAATTACTAGCACAGTGGTTAGTACATCATTTGTATCCAAGTCACTTGGTTGTGCCTTTTCTCAATAATTGTTACTCATTAGTAGAAATTACATGGGAAGCCCTAAAAAAACCCTTGAATTCTCTGAGTTGTGAAGGTAATTAGATCAATGTCTAAACAATTTTCAAGATTGGCTTGTGTAAGTTTTAACCTTAATAGCTCGATCTATCCTGTCAACACTATGATCACTCTGAATTTTCTCAAACATGTAACCTTACATGCATGCTACAAAGGCATGCCATTTTATAACTGTGTTCATTACCAAGTACAAGCCCTGTAATTTTAGTCTAGTAGATACCAATTGGTTTTACACAAAATTTGACACTTTACTAACATATTCAACATTTATATTACCAGGTCAATCATATTTGAAAAGGAAAGGAACAAAAACATGTATGCACCAAAGCAAATCCAAATTGACACAAAGCTTCAGATCACATCATAAATCAATCTATAATAAAAATATGTAATCGAGCACAACAATATCGATTTGGACATCCCCGTACCTTACACATTAGGTCTTATCGGTTAAAGACTATAGAAATTGGAAATTTGAATCAATTTTGTATAACAATTGAGATGCCCTAGAACAAACATTATGGTAGTCCATATCTATTTATAATAAACACAAAATCAATATCAGACCCAATCCATGCTTGAATAATACTTCATAAACTATGGCTATGTGATCACCATTAATCACAATCTTGTGCCAAAGACGATATCAATTTAGTGTCCACACACCCATATGTATTACATGTTGATTCCTAGAAAAACTATGAATATTCAACACATATATGCGTTCATTATAGACCCAAAAATTATTGGATCCAATCTTCATGGGAGTCCTTGGTCAAACTATTAGATCTCACTCCATATGTAGATCAGCTTGATACTTGAGTGCAGTGCATTGCATTATACTTTTATTGATTTATGAAAACTCACCCTTACACTTGGACTATCACACACACCAACCATAAAAATTAATGCTAAACTCCAATCTAATAGTACCCATCCCCCAAGTTTAGATGCAGACTACACTAAACTATATCAACACATATCCACCATGGTTATGGATTCTTTGATCAAATCACTAGATCACCATCATGCTACAACTTGTACAAGCCAAAACTTGGATAAAGGTAAACAAAATGTGACCTTGGCCTACCCAACAAGATTTTGACATTGCTTCCTCATATATAGCCTCAAAATGAGGCTTCCTATTTTTCTTATTTTGCCTCATATGTGGCATAGATTAGGCCTATGAAACCTATACAATTTTTCTTAGAACAAGCCCTACAAACATATGGTATTTTCCTCAAATGGATATCCTGATCAATGAGCCAAAAATAGAAACAAGAGACCAAAAAAAATGAACCCTACAACTAAACAACTTGTCCCCTGCTACATATCTTATTTTTTTGACCCTGACCTCATAATTTCAAAGAAAAAACATGAGATTTGATGCCTCCAAATGCAAGACGTGTGCCTCCTTTTATAGTTTTCAAGGGGGGACAAGAGTGTTGATCAGTGGTTGTCATTAATGTCAACCCAAGCAGCACCAGGGGCTAAACCAATATTGCACGGGAATTTTTACCTACCAAATTAATATTTTCTGGGTCAATAATGATTTTGATGGTTTCTACTTGTCGAGATGTTTCTGTTGATATATGGCACGCCATGTAATTCTTCACGGTTTGAGAGATATTCATGTTTGAAGTTTGTACCCCCAGTTAGTGGGCTAAAACACCATGGGGGTTTTCTACTTGTTGAGATGTTTTTGTTGATATATGGCACGCCATGTAATTCTTCACGGTTTGAGAGATATTCATGTTTGAAGTTTGTACCCCCAGTTAGTGGGCTAAACCCCATGGGGTTGGGGCATGGGTCATTGAAAAGTCATAATTAATATTTTTTATGCTCCTAAAATCCCTCCCAAGTTCACTTGTTGAAGCCCCTCTCAACTTAAGCATTCATATAAATTGTGATCTTCATTTCCTCATGCAAGGGATTCAAAATATCCCAAATAGGTCATTGTGAAATTTTCATCAAATTTTTTTCACGAGCTGGAAGCTAAAATTTTACAAGGTGAAGCTCTCTGAAATCCCGAGGAAGTCACAAAATTTTCACAAAGGTGCAACAACATTTTTGGAGATATGATCCGGGGAAGAAGTTATTGTAGTACCAAATTCACCCCAAAGAAGTGACCTTGTAAAATCGGCTAACTTTCTCTCTCGAGTATAAGATTGGAATTCCATAAAAAGTGGTGGATAGTGCACAGTTTGCAATTTTCTCTCTATCAATTTCGGAGCTAAATGAAGAAACAATGACACGTGGCACGTCGTACAATTGCAACTGGCCGAAAACAAATTACAATTAGCAACAGAGAGATTACAATCAAGAATCCAAATTGGGTCAAACCTATGGCATTGGAAAGAAGACTCAGAGGAATACTACAGGACCAAAAATCAGATATTGAGGATCTGAAATAACAGAGATACACCAGATTCAATATCGAGCTCCTAGAAGGCAAGAAAAAGCTAGATCATGTGTTGTCAAGGGTTGCAAAGGACCAAAATTTCTACGGAAGAAAAGAAAAGCAAGGTGCAACAGAGGGTAGAATGACAAGAGAAACAACCAAGGTGCATAATAGCAATAAGAAGTTCATCATATGAAGTCTTCAAGTGGGCAGCATTGCATACAATCATTGTAAAGGTATCATTATACTTAGTCATTGTAACAACATTATTGTACAAATTATACTAGTGTCTATCTGCCAAGGGTTGAAGAGGAGGTGTTGGGAGGTCTAGGATCATCAATAGGTGGTAGTGTCAAAGTTGGGGTTATGGTATAGTATATCTTCTTCTTTTGCATCATTCTATATCATTGTAAAGTGGACCATTTTCCCTAGTACGGGAGTCCATTCTTCTTTTATTCTTCTATAGGGTGGTAGGGTGGTGGTAGGGTGAGTTGTAGCTCATTGGGTGTCACATCCGCTCGCCTTGACTACTGAAGAATCTCAGGCGTTGGAGCGTCCATCCAGTGGGAGCTAGAGAAGAATGCTTTTCTAGATTCTAGGAAGTTGGAGCTTTATTTTCAATTGGAGTTGAATATTAAAGAATTATTAGAAAATCATTAGGTGTTTTTGTCCCGAAGTGGGTTTCCACCTTTAAAAATGCGTGCATTTTTGTTCCTCTTATTTTCTGCTATCATTGTACAAACATTGATAATAATTTAAGATGAACTAATGCTCTTATTGAAAGGAATTTTGATTCACCCTCCCCCCCCCCTCTCAGTATTTCCAACAATTGGTATCAGAGCTTGGTTCCTTTAATAGCAGTTTAATAGCTGGGAGGAGGTCATGGAGCATACCAATAATGGTGTGTCTCTATTCAATGAAAATAATTATGCACTCTTGAAAGGAAGAATGGAGGTCTATCTCTTGGCGCAAGGTTATGAAGTATGGGACACTGTTCAAAATGGATATACATCAACTACGGATGAACAAGGTAAGAAGAATTTGGTAAATGATGCAAAATAAAAGAATATTATTATCAGTGGACTTATTGAATTTTCTTATCATAAGGTGTTGGGTTGTAAAACTGCCAAAAATGTATGGGACAAGTTTGAGAATATATATGCAGGCGACTCAAATGTTAAAGAAGCAAAGCTTCAAATCTATAGAGAAAAAGTTGAGCAACTCAGAATGAAAGAAGATTTCAACATTGCTACATACTTCCAATACGTTGATGAAATAACCAATACTCTGGAAAGATTGGGAGAGCCAGTTGATGAGAAGACTATTATACGGAAGATTCTTAGAACGTTACCAGGTAGATTCAACCCAAAGGTATCAGTCTTAGAATACAGTGAAAATTTGGACAAACTCAGCAAAGAGGAATTACATGGAGTTCTCATAGCATATGAAATGAGACTTGATGAAGAAGAGGGTACTTCGCATCTAGAAACTGCATTCATTGCATCTAAGAAAACCAATAAGGATAAACAACCTTCAATTGAAAATGCACCTGCAAGTGTGAAGAAAAGGGAGATGATGAAGAAGGTCTTTCAAATGAAGAATATTCTTACTTTACGAGAAAACTAAAAACTGGTAAGGGAAAATTCAAAGGTAAACTTCCATTGATATGTTTCGGTTGTGGTGAGGTTGGGCATTTTGTAGAAAAATGTCCAAACAAAAGTGATGGAAACTCAAAAGGAAAGAAAGGCTTTAAGAAATTCAACAAGCAAGGCAAAAAGAAAGGATCCAAAAGGAACTTTCTCTCTAAAGAAGATAGTTCATCATCCGATGAAGAAAGTGACAGCAAAGAAGAAGCCAATGAGAAAGTATTGTTTATGGCCAAGCACAATAAACAAGAAGTATCAAACAATGAAGAAGAAGGGTTGACCATAGAAGAATTTTATGAGGAGGCAATCAAGCTTATAAAAGAGCTCAATGCTGAGAAGATCCGTTCCAATACTTTTGAAGAACAAGTTCAAGGTCTCAAAATTGAAGTTGAAGAACAAAAATGCATTGAAGAGTCACTTCAAAAGAAGTTGGAAGAAAGTAACCTAGAAAGGGAAGAATTAGAAGTCGAAGTAGTCTCGCTGTGTAAGGAAGTGAAGAAGGGAAAAAATATCCAAAACTATGGAAACAACTCAAGGTAATTTGAAGAAATCATAAAAAATCAACGATCTTACAACGACAGAACTAGCCTCGGTTACAAAGAATAAGAAGAAGGACCTTCTACAACAAAATACAATGAACCTATGAGATCTTACATGCATGTAGACTTCATTAGATAAGATTCACAAGAACAACCTTGGAAGACAATTCCTTGATGAATATTTCCATCTAGGTACCAACTTATTTTTTATGGCTATTGTTATTCATGTGGAAAATTTGGTCATAAAGTCATAGAATGTCGCACGTACCCTAGGAACAAATACAATTCTAGGAGATCTGTCAAATATGAACCTCCTAGGACTCAGCGAAACATCAATAGATTTGAACATTTAAGAAATAATATTGAATGTTACAAATGTCGAAACTTTGGACACATAGCTAAAGACTGCAGACTTAAAAATCCTCCAGAAGAATATTTGACGCCACAGAACGAACGGACATGGAAGAAGAAGAAGAATTATAATTGTGAACTCACTTTCAAGGCTCAAAAGAACAAAGATGTGTGGTATGTTGATAGCGGTTGCTCAATGCATATGACTGGAGATAGAAATAAATTTGTATCTCTCAAAGAGAAGAAGGACGGAACCGTGTCCTTTGGAAATGATGGATCTTCAAATGTTATAGGATCAGGTACTGTCACTCTCAGAAGCAAATATGCTCTAGACAAGAATGTTCTATTGGTTGAAAACATGAATCACACCGGCTTGGGCAGTTGGACAAATGTGTGATCATGACACAAAATACTATTCAACCTACCTAAATGTGAAATTAGGAAAGGCGTGTATGGTAAAATTGGTACACAACAAGTTGAGCTTCAAACGACATATTGTATGTTCTCGATGAAGCAACTAATTCATGTCTAATAGATAAAGAGGATGATACAATAATTGGTAGCAATGATGATCGACTAAGTAAGAAGTTTGCTACAAAGGTGTAAAGTGATTTTGAGATGTCTTTAATTGGTGAGCTGACATACTTCTTAGGGCTTCAAAAATCTCAGCAAGAGAAAGGAATATTTATATGTCAAGCCAAGTACATCAAGGAAATTCTCAAGAAATTTAAAATGGGAGATTGGAAACCCATCCTTACTCCAATGGTAACAGGTTTCAAATTGAGCATAGACGACTCATCTAAGGATGTGGATCAAAGGTTGTACAGATCTATGATTAGTAGTATTCTTTATGTAAAAGCCTCTAGACCAGATGTTATGCAAGCAGTTAGACAATTAGCAAGATTCCAAGAAGCACCAAAAGAATCACTTATTAAATATTCGCCAGCATTGGAATATCTTTGCCAGAAGCTTGGGATTCTCCCAAGTTCTCATTAGATTTTCCTTTTTCAGAATATAAAGGGGGAGTGGAAGTAGATTACAAGTCTACAGTATGGTTGTGTGTCAGGGGGAGTGGAAGTGTGTACAAGTTCGCAAGATGGTTGTGCTTCAGTGGGAGTTACCCTTTTCCATTGATTTCAAAGGGGGAGAGAATGTTGTAGGAAGAGGTGTCATGATTGCAGGGGGAGTACTTGTGTTGCCATCAAAGACAAAGGGGGAGATTGTTCATCAGCAGTTGTCATTGATGTCAACCCAAGAAACACCATGGGCTAACCCAATATTGCATGGGAATTTTTACCTACCAAATTAATATATTCTGGGTCAATAATGCTTTTGATGGTTTCTACTTTGATATTTCCATTTATATATGGAACGCCATGTAATTCTTCACGATTTGAGAGATATTCATGTTTTAATTTTGTACCCCCAGTTAGTGGGCTAAAACCCCATGGGTTTGGGGTTTCTACTTGTCGATATGTTTCTGTTGATATATGGCACGCTAGTAATTCTTCACGGTTTGAGAGATATTCATGTTTGAAGTTTGTACCCCCAGTTAGTGGGATAAAACCCCATGGGGTTGGGGCATGGGTCATTGAAAATTCATAATTAATATTTTTTAAGCTCCTAAAATCCCTCCCATGTTCACTTGTTGAAGCCCCTCTCAACTTAAGCATTTATATAAATTGTGATCTTCATTTCCTCCTTAGGCAACGGATTTTGCCATCTGAAAAAGGTAATCGTGGAATGTTCACTCTAAATTATTTTATATGAAGGTTCATAAGCTTAAATTTTTATGAGGTGAAGCCAAAATCCTGAGGAAGTTACTGTAAAAATTTCAGATCGAGATGCACAACATTTTTGGAGATATGATCTGTGGAAGTCAGGGTTTTTGAAGGCTCCTGAAATTCATCTCAAATAAGTGACCTTGGTAAAATTGTCACAACTCTCTCTTTGAATATCGGATTGGAATTATGTAAAAAGTGGGAGATAGTGCACAGTCTATATTTTCTTCTTGAAAAATTTTAGATCCAAATGAAGAAACAGTGACATGTGGCACGTTGTACAAGTGCGCTCTGCTGAAACAGTCCATAATTAGGGCATTGTAAGAGATTAGGTATAACTCTCTCTTGAAGAATCCAAATTAGGTCAGACCTGTGGCATTGGAAAGATGACTCAAAGGACTACGACAAGAAAAAAAATCAGATATTGAGGATCTGAAATAACATAGACACACTAGATTCAATATCGAGCTCCTAGAAGGAAATAAAAAGCTAGATCATGTGTTGTCAAGGATTGCAAAGGAATATACTTTCTACGGTAGAAAAGAAAAGAAAGGTGCAATAGAGGGTAGCATGACAAGAGAAGTAGTCAAGGTGCAGAACAACAGAAAGAAGTTCATCACATCAATACTTCAAGTGGGCATCACTACATACATTCACTGTAAAGGTATCATTGTACTAAGTCATCGTAGATACATCATTGTAAAAATTGTACTAGTGTCTATCTGCCAAGATTTGAAGAGGTAGTGTCAGGAGGTCTAGGATCATCATTAGATGGTTGTGGCCAAAGTTAGGGTTATGGTATAGTATATCTTCTTTCTTCTACATCATTCTATATCATTGTAAAGTGACCATTTTCCTCGCACAGAGTCCATTCTTCTTTTATTCTTCTATAGGTGGTAGGGGTGGGTGCTAGGTGAGTTGTAGCTCATCAAGTGTTGGGGCATTCGTCAGGTTGTGGCCTGAATAATCTTGGGCTTTTGAGCGTCCATCCAGTGGGAGCTAGAGAAGAATTCTTTTCTAGATTCTAGGAAGTTGGAGCTTTATTTTTAATTGGAGTTGAATATTAAAGAATTATTAGAAAAGAATTAGGTGGTTTTTGTCCCAGAGTGGGTTTCCACCTTAAAAACTGTGTGCATTTGTGTTCCTCTTGTTTGCTGCTATCATTTTACAAACACTGATAATAATTGAAGATTAACTAATGCTCTAATTGAAAGGAATATTGATTCACCTCCCCCCCCTCCTGTTAGTATTTCCAACAAAGAGGGGGGTTGACCTGCCCCTTTATTTTAATTTTATTTTTTATTAAAAAAGAACACCCTTAATATTTGGTCCAATCTCATACATTTAATAAAGTTTTTTTTCTAAAATTAAATTCCTCATTTTAGGACATACATTTCCATACAATATTGGATTTAAATTTTATACCAATTTTTGGGACCAAAGTATAATGTTGCCTTTAACATGCATATGGGGCACTTTGATCATGAATTTGAGCTTCAAATTTAGGAGGGAATATCTTCTCAACCATGAGGAAATCATTTTCTAAGACTAATATTTTCCTCTACTTGTCAAGAGCTTTCCAATGATATAAATTTCGTCAAAATTTGAGCTTTGGATGCAAATTTATTGCCCTTAAAAGTTTTATCATACTAAGACCTTGTCATTATCCATACACTTTCACATCACCCGCACAAGATCCCCACCTGGTCTCCACCTCATGCCAAAGTGTTTCTAGTCCACACCACCTTACCACATTGCAATAGTCAATGGGGGTCAAAAATCTACCTATTTAGATATCTTTTTCTAGATTCATCTGGGTCCATTTGGATCTAGAAAATAGCTAATAAGTCTCATTTCAAAATTGTCCAAAATTTTGGACTTATGAATTTCACATCACCTGCCACAATATGTACCATGTTAACTGTCACATCAGCTCCTTCGTATCAAGCCTGCCATGTTACCGCACCACACTAGAATGCCACATCAATGACACAACAACATACCACATCATCTAAAACTGGTCTACATAAAATTCCATTACCCATTTTTATTCAATGTAACACCCACATGGTCTATCTAATGGTCATCTAGATCCATTTTTTTCATCTAATACATTATTTAATATTTTATATATTTCTATTTTTTGGATCCATAGTAACCATGACATCATTATTCCTCAGCTCAATATTATGTTGTTATAACATCTGGCATCTATTTTTTTGGTAAAATATTTTTATACAGAATTCTAGATGCTCATATATCCATATTTCAACAAATTCCAGATCCCCAGTGCCATTGCTTGATAGATCATGGATTTTTCCATCTATGACTCTTATTAGAATTCATATCTTTATAGGTCTCAAATCCCTAGTCCTATCACTCAATAGGTACTAGACCTTTATATCCTTGTCTCTTGAAAAAATATAGATATTCAAAAATATCAGATCATCGATATTGTCACTTGATAGATATCTAACCTTTCCATATATGAGCCTTAATAGAATTTAGATCTTAGTATATCCTAGATTCTCGATCCTGTCACTTAAAAAATCATTTAGTTTTCATCTTTAATAATTTATGGTTCTATTAACTAGCCATTTTTCTGGCATGCTAGCATGAAAACAAGATTCAAATTCCACAAGGTTAGGTTGGTTTGGTTGATGGACAATATTTATTATATATATCTCCATCATGTGTTGTCCCATTAACCAGGCAATGGGAAGCTCTAGATAATCGAGCCATTGTCTCACCATAACTTCACTCCATTGGGGAAACATGAAATTTATTCACAATATTTCCCTTGATCCAGTCGAAAAACATCAATTTATGATTACTTACTTTTTATCTAGCTTCATTAATTGGAAAAGTTGCAAATTGGGTTCCAACTACCAAGCTATCATTTGACTTAGACTTAGTTACAACTTTAGGATATTTTGTTGAGGCAGATCATTAGGTCACTTAAAATTATAAAGTTCGTTCAATCAATAATAGGTTTGTCTTGTTTTCATCTATCCTTAATCCCTCATGTGGCTAGCACTTATTCATATCACCCTCTAGCTCATGTGACTAGGCACATGGGATAAAAGATCTCAATCCTTAAATTTCCCAATCAACCGAAGAAAAAGGAACTAATATCTGAATTTCAAAACTACTGCTAAGAACCTAAGGTTATTTAAAGGGATTGAAACTGAATCTTATGAGGGAAGATTCCTCTACCCAGAAGAATTTTGAAGATATATAGTTCTTTTCTAACCCATGAAGGCATCCAAAACACTATCAATAACTTGGAACTTCCACAAAATCAAGACATAAGATGTCTAATGGCCAGATCATCATCTTAACCATAATTGAGATGGTATTTTCACACTCTTGGGGACTATAAAATACAAAATTCATACTCCAAAACCTTCAAAAGGAGAATCCAACATTCTATCTTACAACTTGAGAGAAAATGGTTCCATAAGTATCCTTAACAACATATCTACAAACTATAACTTAGTACCATCATGACAGGGCCTTAACCACCCCTTTTTGAGGTCTCCACTAAGAAGAAACCTCCCGAGATACTTCAATTCATGGATATAACAAAACTGATAAATCCCCAAAATGGCCTAGTAAGGCCATTCACATAGAATAATGAATTGAAGAACCTTGAAGCTCAAGTCAAATTATACATTCTACTTCATAGCATTTAATCTATCATATCCATCAAAGGAAACATGTTTCAAAGGATACCCCTCTATACATAAATATCACACTTAAAAGAAATTACAATTGGTAACTAAAAACATTTGCACATGTTGTAACTCATCATTAGAATATTTCTCAATAAACCAACACATTAACTTTCCTGAAATTTTGAGTAATTTTGTCATTTCATTAAGAGATAAATATTTACACTTAAGCTCTTAAGATCTGATAGGAAACTAAAGAAGGGAAATCCCAACAATAGGCATAGCTATATTGCAGATTTATTACAGATGTCCACCCTTAAGATAAATTTGATTCCCTAAAATAAAGCTTCACTTATGGTTCAATATATTCAAATTAGGGTAGAGGACATGAAGGCCACTTTCATTCACATATAGGAAAGAAATGTATGACCTTTTAACCACTGATCCTAGGCATACTAATGCTCACAATATGACCACAATGGACCTACATAGCTCAAAGGATTCCTTCAATTATCTTGCAGTCCCTTGGTGCTTCCCTTTTCCCAGTGCTTTAAATCTCAAATTAAGACAAATTCTTTAGTAAATTATTTAGACCTCTAGCTTAGAATAAAGGCTTTAATATTGTTTCACTTATCCAATTAAGTTCACAAAATCCACATAAGCCCATTATGACTTAGAGGGTTCTTTGTCACCCTCAATCAAAGTCGCACTTTTATCCCCACATGTGGTTTTTTTTCTACTTCTTTAAGGTTCCATTAATTCATTGCATTCACTTCTCTTTCTCTCTTGCACATATTCCCCCTTCCATTTTTCACATCCATCCTCTCTCTTCAACCTCAAGCACTATCCTAAAATGGAAATTAAAAATCCTTTTTCAAGTCTCTTGGTCAATTAAAAGTCTCTAGAGTGGGTGCATATCCTATATTCTTGGAGAATTTTAGTGCCACTCCCATTATTTCCCATAATTGTTGGTAGTTAGTTGGTTCAACTGCCAAATCATACTCAAGTAAGATAGGAAGCTTCCCAAATTGGATTAGAAACTCCCTCAGGCATCAAGGTATGTTTGGGTACTCTCTACTTTAGTTTTAGCATTATGTTAAACAAAAATTAATATTTACATAAAATGAAGGCTATCAAAGTATACATTCTATCCATTACAACATTATCATTCTTAATTACATATTGCAAAAATTGGGGTTTAAACATGGGTGTTACAATAACCTCCCCCCTACCCCACAAACACCCCCCCCCCCCCCCCCCCAAAGGAGTATTGTACTCAATGTTCCACTATTTACATAATTTATGTGCAACCAACAAAAATGGGTATGTCGTTTTCATGGAATCCTCTAATTCCTACATTACCTCATCTAATCCAAAAATTTTCCACTACACCTTTACTTGCATGATGACTCAATTTTGGAGTAGGGTCTCCCTCCTGTTGAGTATGCATTGAGGTTCTAGTTGAAACTCTCCTTTAGGTCCCACCTAAATCATAGCCCAAAAATAATAAAATTATCATTATGCACATAATTATTAATATGATATACATGGAATACATCATGTATTTTTACAATAGGAGGTAATTACATTCTGTATGCTACTAGCACCACCCTCTCTAGGATCTCAAAGGTTACACAATAATATGGTGACAACTGGACATGATACATGTTAGCATTAGGTTTGTATCTTCACAAAGGGTTCAAATGTTTTGAGATTTATTTGACAACTTAATTTAGAAAGAGTGAACGCTTAAGTGTTGGACTTGGAAACAAAAATAGTAAATTTATTGTGTGTGATCAATTTGTTGATTTTTAAGTACCAAGAAGACTAATATATTATGTTCATGATACAGAGATTCAAGTGATGGTATGCTTAGCCAGTTCTTCTACTATGATAGTTTCCTTTTCTATGTGATATCATTTAGCTTCTATCTTTTGATGTTTGAATGATATTATATGACATAAATCATTAGTAAATTCTTTGGTTCATATGGTTTGAGCATCTACATTATTTATCCTAAAGATTGCAAGATTCATATTTCATGCCCTGTTATAGTGTATTTTTTTCTTTTTCTACTACCATTCATAAATTGTTTGACAAGACTACAGTATTTCATCTACCCTGCCTCTTTCCCTCTTGATTTATACAACAAAATATTGGTATCTCCATCTAAAACCTAATTGGTTGAATACATTGCCCAATAGTTTACTTGTTTAAGCAAAACCCTAATGAAGATAAAAAAAACCCCACTAAAGATATTTCCATTGTTTGAAGACACAACCAATTGCTAAGTTAAGTGATTAGGTTGTGAGAGAGAGCACTATCTAGATTGAAGGAAATAGACTTAAATATACAAGCCTGGTTTGAAAAGGTTATATTGGGAATTCCTCTTTCACAAAAAAGAGTATATTTCTGAGTGATAACAATACACATGTTCCCATACATGAAATTCATGATGATTTTTTTCCTAGTTTTCATTTCTTTTTTGTTTTTCTTGTACCACCTTCAAATTATTTTTGATATTTGTCCCTTCATGTTTCATTTCCTTCAAATTATTTTCTCTAGGTGTAATAATATCCAATTTTATTGGGATATTACATTCTCTACCATAAAATAGAGCAAAGGGACTCATCTCTAGTGATTCCTGCTAGCCATTGTTATAGGAAAATCCTAATATAAGAAAATAGTATTCCCACTTCTTGGGGTGATGCATAACTTACATCCTTAACATATAATCCAACACTTTTTTCATCCTTTCTGTTCATCCATATGTTTAGGGATGGTAGGCTATACTAAATTCCATCTATGTCCCAAATCTTGCAAACAAATATTTCCAAAAAAATTAGGTACACTTGGCGTCCCGATCAAATATGATTTTCTTGTGCATGGCATACACTCTAAAAATATATTTCATAAAAATATGGGAAATATTGATTTCTTTATAGGTAAAATTGACAGGGATAAAGTGATCTTCCTTACTTCATTTATTCACCACCATCATGATTACATCATGTTTTTGGTGGTCCTTGGTAGATCAACGATGAAGTCCATAGATATGACTTCTCATTTCGATTCTATAATTTGCATTGGTTGAAATATCCTTGTTGGATGCTTATGATCGAATTTAACTTGTTTACATTCCAAGAATTTATAAATGCATTCAACAAATTATTTCTTCATTCAATGCCAATAATATATTTTTTTTGTGGTTGTTATCATCTTTTGGTAGCCTCGATGACTCAAATACAACCTCCTATGGAGTTCATCCATTATGGGCCTCTTAAAATTTCTCAATTTTGGTATTTTTAGTATCCCCTTGTATATCAATAATATATCTTCTATTAATTGATATCCTTCACCCTTTATCCCCTTGGGATATTTCTCTAATAATTGCTTCACATTCTTGAACTATTCATCACCCTATAGAAAATATTTGATTCTTTCCTTTATACCTGATTCAAATATACTGATGGCCCCGATTGAGTGCATATTGTACTAATTTGTATTTCCCTTAATGTGACGTATCTCAAAGTAAAATTCCCAAAAAAGGGCCGCCCACCTGGATTGCATGACATTCAATCAACATTGATCAAATAAGTACCTCAATCTAATGTGAATTTTTATTAATAGGAACTTTCTCCCAAAAAAGTATTGTCCCCAATTTTTAAAAAAAATGCACAATGGTTGCAAGCTATGAGTCATGAGTTACATAAAACTTTTCATGATAATTTAATCTCTTGGATTGATAGTTGATCACATGTCCCTCTTGTATGAGAACTCAATTGAGTCCTTCCATGCAAGCATCTATATAAACTAATAAGTCCTTGTTAGGATATGTAATATTTAGGATGGGTGCATTGGTCAAGAGGTACTTTAACTATTGGAAGCTTACTTCATGCTCAAATGAAAATACAATTATCACTCTCCTTTTTGTAGAGAATCGATTAGATGGAAAATATTTGAGAAACCTTGAATAAATCCCCCATAGTATCTGAATAATCCCATAAAGTGTCTTACTTCTGATACATTTTGAAAAAGCAAGAAATCACACTAATTTTTCTAAGACACATTGAAATGACTGAAAATAAGCAGGTAAATAGATGTTGATGGGCAAGGACAAAACCACCAGGGATGATCTGTCGATCCCCAGTATGGTCACCAATTTTTTTTACGAAAATAAAAACCTACGAATAAGTATGATTTCCCTAAGTGGGTGGTTCACATAGAACAACATAAATAAATATATACGATCTTTTCCTTAACATGAATAGATAAATGGATAGAAACCTACTTGTAATATGTTCGCTTTCCCTCACCTCCATTCGTCACTCTCAATCCAACTTAATTTGCTTGATTGATACCTCCCATGACAAACAGAAGACATAAAACAACATAAAGGAAATAAAATCTATTCAAATTAAACAAATTGAATAAATTAAACTCATTAATACACATATAACATCATTGACACATGCATTAGGAAAGGAACAAATGTCTTTATTATGAAGTAGAAGGAAGAGTACAACCAGTTGATCGATTCGTTTCCACTCATCTAGCTTGACTCCCATCCTCATCACATCCAGTATCAACAATCCAACAACATCATAGTACATGCACACACCTTCAAGAGTTGATATCCAACCAGCATAACACTGCTTAACACAAATTCTTGTTCTCTTGTGCACTACGTTCAGTGCTCTATTTATAAGTAGATGAAGGTAGTTCGAAATAAATGAATCATTGAATGGATTTCCTAAAAATGGATGAAGAGGCCTCTTTGTTCATGGGAATAGGAGGATAGGAGGTTTAATGACTTCACAGGTTCCAAATTTGAGGCTATCAGATGAGGTGAGAGCTAGAACAACTTCTAGAAGTCACTAGAAGTCGGGGAGATTCCCAGAATCCAATAAAAAAAATTCTCCCAGTCGACCAATGCACTCCAAAGTGGGCCTATATCCTCTGCAACACAACCTTGCATGGGAGTAGATGCTCTGCAAAGTAGTCACAACTATCTAGGGGTGTGTTGATGGCTTTATAGGGCACTTCAACTGACATCTAAACAAGGAAAATTTCAGGAAGGAAGACCATCAATGTGATGACTTGTTTAGGGCATGTAGCAACCAATTTAGAGTATGATAGACCCTAATGAATATTTATCTATGTTTTGGGATGATGCCCAAATCGACCTGTAACAGCTTCCCCCTAAAGCATGAAGTCAAAAATGAAATGTTGAATTATTTTCTTTATGGCGTGATGAGGAGGGGCTAAAGTGAACAACGACCTGCATAAGTTACAATAAATTATATCATGATATATTTTCATCTTGTACATGAATTTCTGAGGGAGGCATATCCCATACCCAACACATAAACTATAATACCATCAGAAATTCATCTACAGATATAGACTGTCTACAGATATATACCCATGATAGGATAACTATCTGAATAATGACCATCGTACGGATGATTTGGTATTTATCCTCAAATCGCAGCCTAGATGGATGAAAATAGATCCAGGGTCTTCTATCTCATTCACTCGATCACTTAAACTATGAGTCTAACCATGTGAGTATGTGATCTGATCTCCAACATGGGAAGACACTGTCTTATTACTAGCCAATGATGTGAGCCATTAACAGACGTGAGAGAAACCATTGTTGATGATAATGGATATCAAGGTACTTTAGTACATTCTGCATGGTGTTACTAGATGATTTGATGTTAAACACCATACAAAGTCTTTTGGTCGAAGGCCTATGATGTCGACCTATCGCCAGAAGAGAGAAACCTATCATTGATGTAAGCAAGCTCCAAGGTACTGAAAGTTTATTTCTAAGTCAAATTCTTGGATGCTGAGCTGATGTTGACAAGAAGAAACTCTTTGTAGGAGGGCATTGATGCTTCCCTCATCAGTGACACGAAATGGGACTCGCATGGAAAATTTTAGAGGCTAATATTCGTAGGTGGGCTAATTTTCCATGTTTTTTCCAAAGAAAAGATTCTCCAATTTCCATTTTTTATAAAAATAAATCTCCCAAATTTTACAATATAAAATTATTTTAACTTAAAAATCACCAACATTATATAGAGAGTATATAGAAAATAATTATAAATTTGAATAATTTTACAAATATATCAATAAATATTTTATAGTTTTCATATTAGGGACTAGTGAGATTTGCCAATGTTTTAAACTTCAAAATAATTTTCCATCCTTAAAATTTTCCCTAAATGGGAGTAATTATTTTGGAGACATAACGTGACCGATGAAGAAATGTCAGGGATGACGGTCATGAAATGAAGGTTTGTGAGTATTGCAAAGGATGAGGAATATTTGAGTAAATTCTTTTGAACATATCGATGACACTTAATGAATTGGCGACATTTGACCCAAAACCAAAGTGATGGATGGTATAATAGACTGTCAAGCATATTACCCAACCCAAAAATCATGGAGATGAAGTGAATAAGTGACATTTTCAAGAGCGACATGCTACCATAAAGTTTGTTATCCCTTTCAAATTTTCCCAACTCATTGCTGACCGGTACATCTTTATTTTTTTTAACAAGATTGAGGAGGATAACATATGCTTGATGTATAATTCCACCCTTCAGGTGAATCCATCGTTATTTGATGCTTTAACAAGTCTATCGAATTTGAAACTAAAATTTGTCATGATGGACAAGTACATCTCTATTTGATGCTTTAATGAGTCTATTGATAGTGAGAAATCGATCCCTTTTCATATTTAGAGAGTTTGAAAAAGGGACTAAAAGAAAACTCTACAAGTTATTTTTTGTATAATAGTCCCTCAGATCCGAAAAAGTGTAAAATAATACCTGAGAGAACATCCTAGCCATGTTTGACTAGGGTTTTCCTTTTTCATAATCATAATCTATATCAGTCCAGAAAAGGGTCCAACTTATACTGAGTAGATGTCATTTCAATTCCTTTAAAAATCTCGAAAGGACAAGCGCTCGACAATATTTTCACATTTAGAGAGTCTAAAAAGACCTAAAAGAGAACTCCAGGGGGGTTCCTTTTTCACATTTAACAAAGCTCGAAAAAGAGATAAAAGTGCGCTTTGAATTATTTTTTCATGTTTAACAAAGCTTGAAAAATATGATAAAATCATGCTTTGAATTCCTTTTTCATGTTTAACAAAGCTCGAAAAAAATAAAACTATGCTTTGTGGTCAATATCGCATTCCATGATCATTCACAACTAAATCACTATAATTAGCTACAAACCTGCTCAAAGAAACATTAAATGGATCAACAATACTTGTTTAAAATAGTAAAAATGTGTAAAAACCATAGTCGATTCATCAAATATTCATAAATTAATAAAAAATACTATTAAATTAAGAAATTACCAAGTCATTTTTACCATTTGGATTTTAGTGCTATGAGCCTGTTTTACCCTCAAACTTCAGTAGTTGATTGCGACAGATTATGTGGATCATTTCTCATGTCATCCGGATTAGGTAGAATATCCTACCCTCCTCTTTCTATTTAATGCATTATTTTTCTGTTTCATGCACATTTTTAGGGTTTTGGGGGCCCTAGGGTAAATATACAACACCCTAGGGTCAACGCACCCTTGAATGTCGAAAAGTGCATTGCAGAGAGGCTAGAAAGAGGCCCAGTTCCTTTGTAACTCTCTGTCTCTCACTCAGGGGTGCGTTGGGCGCAATTCAAAAATTTGTATCTTTGTTTTTGCCCAAAATATTCCTAGTTTTTTGCATGAAATGGATCCCAAGTTAGCCTATGATTTGATTTCAGACTTTCATCGGATCAAAATTTCGATTACATGGAGAGAAAGAGAACATGAGGAATAGGATATGGTTGCCCTAAATGATCCTATCACTGTGAGAGCCCTAAGAGATTGCGGGTTTCTCAAGTACTTCCAACTATCAGGGATGACGAAACACATGTAACTATTGCAGTTCTTGATCCATTCATGGGACCCGACAATTCAACCATTTCACATTGGGGACAAAGTGCTCACAATATTGGTCGATGACGTTTACTTTCTCACAGGTTTGTCGAGACGTGGTGCCCCCATTTCACTTGCGGGCTCTGCGTGTGGTGGTGAAACTATGAAAGACTACATCTGATAGTTTTGTGGACCAATAACTGAGCCTAGTAAATATGGAAAGATAAATATCAAATATGTGCGTGATATGCCTTTGCACACTCTCTTATTCACTATCGCAAAACTAGCTGACAACGTGGCACTACATGTCATGAATAAATCATACATGTAGTATGCACTTGAGTGCCTTGAGCCAACCGTGTTTAACTCGGCTGAAGAAATACTCCTTCAGATGAAAAAAAACTGACCAAGGTAAAAAGTGGTAAGACCAAAAATTTTAGTTATGGGTCTATTTTGATCACTTTTGTTTTGGAGCGAGTTCCATGACGCTGGGATTAGCTAGTTCTAGAGATCCACAGATGCAACAGGGGGTCGAGTTGATGGCTAGACATGTTGGTCAGTCATTGATATCATTTTCCACTACATTCTTCAGTTGGCTCAGAAGACAGAATATCTTCATTGAGGAGCATCCATACACATGGATGTATTTCCACAGAGATCCATATTTGATTTTACCAGCCGATGCTCAATGGGGTGCTATGGGTAAAATTTTAACCATATTTTTTATTTTTTGGGGTTTTTACATATTTTTGTGTTTTTTTATGTTTCCAAGACTAAACTAAAATTGTTTTATGTATGAATATGTAGGTATCGTTAGGCCAGTGGTTTATGCACAGCAGGCACAAGAACTAGCAGAGAGGACTGTTAGAAGAGCAGTCTTATAGGATTTGGAGTTAGCTGACACTCTTGCTGAGTTGCAACAACATGTGGAGGGATTGACTCTTGGGATACTGGATGTATGGATCAAGAAGTTACGTGTGAGGTTGCAGCGTCATATTATTGGTGTGCCCAACTATTCAATGAGGCTATTGCGCATGATAGCCCAAGCAGTGACGTGCTATCATGAGCATCACTAGTTTTACTTAGATTATGCTATGTTTGTATACATTTTGAGGTCAGATCACCAACGTGTCTTGGACACAATTTTGTAAAAAAATCGATATAAATCTAGTTTACTTTCAGTGTTTTCCTATGATTATGTGAAATCCCATTCAATTGTATGATGTGAATTGAAAATTTATCTTTACATATGCTGCAAATGTCTATTTAACACATAATTCGCCAGTGAAACAACCAGAGTGTTAAAGTTTATGGAAATATGTTGATATTTAATGTAATCAAAATGCCTTTCAAAAATACAAACTTTAAGGAACATGTGATGAATTGCTCGATTTCAGACAGTATAGACACCAATAAGTTGTAGTACAACAAGTTGTGAGTCCAGCTAGATGATGATGCGGTGAATTCCAAGTGAAATGGCATTAGAGAGTAGTTCAATCAACCCGCTATACTCAATGATATTTTTGGTCGATCGACTGATACAAATCCCTTGGAAACTCACTAAATTGCCACTTGGAGCAAAGATGGCCCATGTTGCAGAGGATAAATTCTGAGTACCATGACTAGCACCATGCGGCATATCCAACAAATAGTTATGAAGATTCTGACATCTACAAAAAATACAAGGTGGATTACTAACCACTTGAAAAACACTAAAAATCACATTGCTACACTCACACAATCAAAGCATATAATACAGTGTTTACTACGCAAAATCAGGCATAGTAACATTTAAGATACAACCCATTTCTAGGTTGCGACAATGGAATCCCATCATAATCTACCAACTCATAGGCACCCTTAGCCAAAATGCGCTTGAAAATGTAGGGGCCATTTCATAATGGCTCAAATTTCCCTGTTCCTATATTATCAGCTTCTTGATCATAAATCAAGATTAGGTCTCCTTCCGAGAAAGTGTGAGGCTTGACATTATGGTCATATTGTGTCTTAATTCATCTCTTATGTGATTCGTTGGAAAATGTGACTTCACGACGCATTTCATCTAGATGGATGAGATATAAAAGACGTGCCTCTTCTACATAAGTGTTAGGTAGCAGGTCAATCACGAGTTTCAACGATGGTATTTCACATTGTATCAGTAAGATAGCTTCCAAACCATAAATCAACAGAAAGGGAGTAAATACATTTGCATTTCTCACCGAGGTTCGATATTCCCACAAAGCCGAGTACGAGATCAAATTATAGCTTCATTTATGAACCCCAATCATGCGTTGAAGCATACATTTAATAATCTTATTGATAGATTCAACTTGTCCATTATCTTGTGGATAATAGGGGGTAGAACTATCATGTGACATTCCTAGCTTGGTAGTCCACTCATCCATCATGTGATTGCAAAAAAAAATTTCCATGATCTGTGACTATAGCTTGTGGTACACCAAACGGTGAAACCACATGGTTAAAAAGGAACAATGCACTTGTCTATCCCGTGTTGTTGAATGTAGGCATTGCCTCGGCCCACTTGGTAAAATAGTCAATAATAACAATAATATACCCATGCCCCTCGGCTGAGTGGGGGTTACATGTCATGAAGTCAATGCCCCATTTTGAAAATGGTCCAACAACGATGACAAGATGCATTGGTGTTGGTGGGAAGTAGGTTTTACGATTAAATATTTGGCAAGCATGAAAACTTCTAACCATGATAATGCAATCGTGAAATATGGTAGGCTCAAAGTAACTAGCGTGGATAATCTTCTGCACGGTAGCATATCCAGACAAATGTCCACCGAATGTGCTAGAATGGAAATCATTTAGAACTTTTCCAGCTTCCTCATGCGTGAGGAACCTACGTAAAATCGTATCGACACCACGACCATAAAATGTATCACCGACAATCAGATAATATTTGGCTTGTTATCAAATACATCGATGTTGTGAGCGAGTGGTATTAGGCCAAAAATTTTGGCTCTGGAGATAAATGATGAAATATCCATACTACAGGTCATATGACTCAATCAAAAAAAAAGATTCATCCAGAATTGATGGTTCCATAGTATGATCGGTACTACTCGAAGGAAGGTCACAAATAAACTCAAAAAACACCAAAGATTTCTTTGACTTGGATTTGATGAATTCCAAATCAAACTCCTCCAAAATCATGATCCATTTTGAATATCCCCCCCCCCCCCAGAAATTCACGTGAAAAAATGTGTGTCATAAGATTGCAATCCAAAATGACAATGGTCTTTCGGAGCAGGATATAATGGAGAAATATTTGTACAACTTGAACGGCTGCCAAAGAGAGCTTCTTAATGTATGTATACTTAACTTTCTCATCACTTAGATTATGACTCAAATAATATATAGGATGTTCAATCCCATATTCTTCTTGGACTAAAACCATAGCAATGGTTGTATCTTCAGCAGCGAGATACAAGAAATAATTACTCTAATAATTTGGGGGATAGATTAATGATGCTTGGATCAGGGAATCTTTAAGAACACCAAAGGAAGCTTGTGCAACCTCATCCCAATGGAAGGTTACTCCCTTTTTCAAGAGTCGAGAAAATACTTTAGCCATTTCAGCATAGTTATGAATGAACCTCCTTAGAAAGTTATCCTTCCCTTGGAGTCTCTGTAACTGAAGCAGATTGGAAGGAGTGGGAAAATTCAGAATAGCTTGGACCTTTAATGGGTCTAGTCGAATTTCGTCTTTCGACATGAAGAATCCAAGTAAATGACCAGAACCAACACCAAACACACATTTTTTTGGATTGAGGCATATTTTATAGTGACGACATCGTAAAAATATCGCTCTCAAATGTAGCAGGTGGTCAACCCGTTTCCATGAATGTGCAGGTAAGTCATCCATATATGGTTGGAAAGGAAATATTTCACATCTGGCACATTCATTAATAATTTTTTCGATAAAGGGAGTTGGATAGTTGTCTTTAGGACAAGCATGATTAATATACCAATAGTCAATACACACTCTAATTGTCCCTTGTTTCTTCATGACAGGAAAAATTTTAGATACCCAATCGGTAAACGAAATATGGTAAATGAATTAAACACGCAAAAAATTTACAACCTCTTATTTAATGGAAACAACTTTATTTGGGTGAACAAGACAAAGGCATTGTCACACCGGCTTAACATTACGATACATTTTAATCTCATGTTCAAAAATTATGGAGTTGATAGCTAGTATCTCCTCATATGAACAAGAAAATACATCTTGGAATTCATGAAAAAGAGCGCGGTAAGTGTCAAGTTCAGATGGAGAACAAGACACATTGAAATGAATGTTTCCTACAATACCGAGTTTGGTCGAAATATCGATAGAAATCGTTTCTTCGATATTTAATGGGTTTTGTTCGGAATCGATGGAGTAGATAGGAATATAATTCCTTAAGAACTCAACAAAAGTAGGGTGATAGAGTTCAGATGGATTATCTTCACTATAATCTGGAAGATGGGATCGTTGATGTGATGATTCCCATGGTTCTTCTTCTGGCATCATGGATTCCATAATGCTCTCATCAATAGAGAATACGTGTGGAAATGGATTAGAATAAGTACCGAAATTTCAAAAATGATCAACCCAAACGGTCAGCGAAAATGGATTTGGATTTTCCGCATAAACCAAGAAAATTTATTGTTATGATAGCTCAATTGGACTTAGCGGCATGATTTCGCCCAACCTAACTACTTTAGAATTACTAGGTATCTTCCTTGAGTCAGATGAAGTGGAAGATATCATGTTTCAGGTCTCGATATGTGTGATTTCTGCTGATGTCACAGGTGACGGTAACAAAAAGGTGCCCATTAGGGAAGGATCCTTAAAGAGTCCTACATCAATGTTCTGGAGAGAAGGTGGGA
Source organism: Pinus albicaulis (assembly GCA_034641835.2). NCBI lineage: Eukaryota > Viridiplantae > Streptophyta > Pinopsida > Pinales > Pinaceae > Pinus > Pinus albicaulis. The sequence goes on from CM076584.1 coordinate 179,752,010, forward strand.
GTCCGTGAACTAATAGAACACTTCTAGTTTCCTAGGAACTAGAGGTGAAGAACAAGAGTTGATCAATGGCTGTGATAATTCCTTTATGGGGGAAGATGACCATATGGAATAGATACTACCGCATCCATAGCGTAAACCCATGGTCTTCCAGGTAATATTTTGTAGTCAATGGGTCTGTCAATGACATTAGCTTCAACAGTAACTAATTTTCCCCCTAGTTCTACTTGCAGGTTATTAAGAATTCCATAAGGCTTATATTTACGACCATCAAAAGATTTCAATGTCATAGGTGATTATGACAAAGTCGGCGAACCAAGTGACTTCCAAAAACTCATTGACATGATACAAGTAGATTCGACTTCATCAATGATAGTGTGATGAATGAGGCGATTCAGGACATGTACTTGAATCAAGAATGTTAATTATGCTGTTAAAGACTATGAAATTTGAATCTGTCGGATCTATTGCACTTATCGCAGACAATAAAGCCTTCTTCTAGGAGCAACAATTATGAAGTACCTCAAGTTTCGACATAGCATAAGGTGATTATGCTAAATCTTCTACTACACTATAATTTTGAGTTGCATGAAATCAAGGGTTGAATGTCGATTTGTGAACTATTCCCTTTGGCGGTTTTATTGTTAACTCTGGAAGGAACGGCAGTAGATCCGAGTCAGATGACGTCGACTTCAAAGTGGTAGGTTGATCTATAGCCTGTCCATTGGATGATGACAATGGATTACTGTAATATTTACTTCATGTCGACACCAAAACATCATTTTTTGGCTTCTTTATGGATAACATAAGAACTTACGAACTAGAAGCAGGATCTGACGCAACTAGATGTGTTTCCAAGTTCAAAAAAGGATTTGTCAACGTTTTAGATGCGGTAGAAGTCTTAAGAAGCTTTGATACTTCCGAGTGGTGAGGAAAATCTCATGTAAAATGCTCTTCATTACATATCAAGCAAGGGTAATGAGGTTTCTGAAAAGAACCAGATGAATCAAATGATTTTTCCTGCAGGGGTGAATTTGATTTCTTCTTGTCTTTCCCCTTCTTCCTATTTCCTGGTTGCTTATCACTTTTTCCTTTGTTAGATGACATGGCATGGATTTCAGAAAAATACAAAGGATCAGATGTAGTAGGGTTTGGATTTGAAACAAAAAGTGTAGGACCAGATAGTCAACTTACTGTCGGAGCGTTAGCAGAGCCAATCACACCATCGCCGACATGAATTTCCTAACCAGATGAAATAGGAGGAACAAAAAAATTTGGTTGCAGCGTGTTTGGAATATTTTCGTAGAGTATGCTAGACTGAGTATAAATCAAATCCAGATATTGGGCATGAGAAATGACTTTCTCTTCAGTGATAACAACACCTTTGGCCACATCCTCAGTGATAGATGGAAACAAGGACTTAATAAACCACTCAGCTAAAAGTTGATCAGGAACAAATGTTTTAACCATTCAACGACGATGACACCACTCATGCATATGGTTGGATATATGAGTAGCAGTGGTCTATTTAAAGATGGTAAAAAGTTCCATTCCAGTTTCATATTTGATGGGTAAATGGAAGTGGGTTAAAAAGGTAGTGGCTAAAGCTATAAAGTTATCAAATGAAGCTCGTGGTAATTCAATGTACCACATTGCAGCTAGACCAGTAAGTGTTCACTGGAAAAGACGTAATCTAAGAGAATCATCTTTTAAGGAGTTTGATGAACACCATAAATGATAAGTCATGAAATGTGTAGAGGGGTATTCTCCAAAATTTTAAATTAATTTTGGAATGTCCGAGGGTAATTTGTGTGGAATCACTGCCCACCAAGATAAATAATGAATTGGATCATTGGTGAGCCAATTTAAATCTGGTAATTCTAACGTTGCAAAAAATGGCAATTATCGATTAAGGTCAGGTTGAGCATAACCAGGATAAGACAGAATATCCTGAGTGGTAGGCCTTTGCATACCAACAAATGGATCAAGTTCCTGGTAACCTATATAGAAGTAGGCTTATTGACCAGGTCCTAGATAATATTGATATTGTGGGAATGGTTACTACGGCTGCCATGGTATCTGATAAAATTGTTTCCTGCCAGGATAATTCAGACCTGGTTGTGAATATACAGCGCCAATAGAAACCTGTGAAAAAGGTAAACTATCCTAAGGTTGTGAAATTTCCAATAGAGATGGTTGTTGAATAACAGCCTAGGAAGTTTGAGTCTGTAGAACTGAAACTTCAGGGTTAGGGGTGGAAGGACCCACTTTTGCAAATTGAGCAACAACCATAGAAGAAATGACAGGTGTAGTAGGCGCAGATGTGACAAGTTGAGCTGGTTGGTATTGATACACAATCGTTTTTGGCTGAACAGACAAAGTAGGCTGCCATTGGAAAATGGGCATTCTAGCATATGATGGACCTAAATATGATGGAGTACTATCATATGGACCAAACATCTGTGGCCCCCCAACATATAGAGTATAGGGATATTGCACATACTGACTTTCATATGAAGGGTATCTAGCAAATGTTTGATAAGATGGATGTTAATTAAATAGACCAGCCTGATATTGAGGGTCAGGTCATTCAGTACTCATGATAAATGAAGCAAATATAATTCCAGATGATGTCATGGGTGAAGTCCATGGACTAGAGGAGACACCAAAGTAGGTTCCATTTAAAGCTCGGTAACCCTATGGGGTGGATGGACCACCTAAACATGTTCCTCGAATATCATCCAAAACATTGAAGACGAAGTGATAGTAGATGATGTTGCAGCCGTAACAGATGGTATAGTCCGAGATGCTATCTCTTTCATGGTTAAATAACCCAGAAAATACTCTAACGAATCTACGAGAACTTGATATTCAAAAGGACCAACGAAAGCATAGTCATTCAAACGAGAAAAATAATGATATAAATGAAGTTACGACCCAAAATGAGTGGGGGTTTAAGGGATTGTATATTCCTGAAGTTATTCCTCTATCGAAATCAAACCAGGTGGAAGCACTTCACCGCCAAGCCCGATATAAATTTCAAGTGGTAAACTTTGCGATAAAGAGGAAGACTCGACGGTTACGGATGGCTAAGGATCAGACGGTTTCACCAGAACAACTTCTTGTTGTTCGACTTCAGGATCAACTATTGGATAACCTTCCAGTTGAACAAGCTCAGGTTCATGATTCACCATTTCATTGGATTGAATTCCAGTTTCATCAGGTAACTCTGAGATTTCCATCTAGACAGTTGAAGATAAACCGAGATCAATTGAAACGAATCTTGACTCAGTGCTCAAAGGATCATATGTCTCTGGTATATCAGATGATGTAGCACCAAGATTTCCAGAGGTACCAGAGACAGTAGGGCGAGTGCACCTTCGTCTACTAGGAGTAGCTTCTGGCAGTAACTAAGGCTTATTTTTTGTCCTACACAAACAATGGGGAAGGAGTTGATCTTCTTCCACGATGGTTGATTGATTTTAAACAAAAAACAAATAAACAAAAAGAGGGTGATACTAGGAAAAAGGTTTACCAAGCAATTGTGAACTGCAATATATTGCCTCTGTAAACCAAGGACTTATTATACGTGTAGACAATCTCCCCAAATTATGTGTTTGGTGTTTCACAGGTACAAGGCTGCTGACTTTGTTACCTATGGAGTGTAAGAAACCTATAGTTGTCCTCCCAAATATATGTGAAGGTACTTGGAGGCCCAATCCATTTTAGCGCTGTCTAATGCAAAACTGCATAGTGAGAGTATCCCCTTATACTTTTTGTACTAGAACACCGCATGATGTACCTGAAAGTACGTGGACGAGCTCTTATATACTTATGTACATGGAATTAGGTATCACACTCGGAATGTATCACAAACAATTAACGGCAGCTGGTATGTTTAACGACGCTGGAACATGTCTCTAGCCTAGACATCTAAATGTTATCGTTAATGTTACAATTCTTCCTTAGGTAAATTCAGATAAATTTTATGTTGATCTTGATTATCAGTTTGTCTTTCAGGTTCACCGCGAGATGTATTGAACATTCATAGAATGAAATTATAATGATAAGCATTCGTTTCGAATTGATTTTTGACAATGAAAAACTAGCTAGTAGGGATAGAGCAATCAGATATTATGCAATCATAAATGAGCACATCTAAATGCAAATTTTCCCTAAACTATTCCTCAAGTAGCACTCACAATCCCTAAATGCAAATGCATGTTTTTATTTTCATTTTCCTTTAACTTTATATGAACGAAAAAGAAACTAATGCACAAACAATCACCCAAAAATTTCAAGACAAATGAAGACTGAAATGAAAATTCCTCTTTTCGAAAATAATGAATTGATTAAATGTAGAATTTAACTTTGGAACTATTCAAAATGATAAAGAAAACAAAAAGAAACATTGATCAAACAAATCCAAAGTGAGGCAAGAAGAGTAAAGGAAAAATGGTCTCTAGAGGTATTCAGTCACTCAAAACTTCAGCAAGAAAACACTGACATGAATTAGAAAAAGAAAAAACAGATAGATTTTGGTTGGGCACAGGGGCAACGCACCCCTAAGTGGGAGACAATGTGTTGTAGAGCACTGTCCCTAAGCCAACAATGTGTTGTAGAGCACTATCCCTAAGCCAACAATGTGTTGGTGCAAGAGGACTCTCTGAAAAAGCAAGCAATCACAGTACTTTTTCTAAGACACTTTCAAATGACTGAAAATAAGCAGGTAAAGTCTACTAGACGTTGATGGACAAGGAAAAAACCACTAGAGACGATCCGTCGATCCCCAATATGGTCACAAATTTGTTTTTCCAAAATACAAACCTACAAATAAGTATGCTTTCCCTAAGTGGATGGTTCACTTAGAACAACAAAAATAAAGGTATCAGATATTTTCCTTAACATGAATAGATAAAGAGAGAGAAACCTACTTGTAATATGTTCGCTTTCCCTCACCTCCCTTCATCACTTTTGTCGCTCTCAATCCAAATTAACTCGCTTGATTGATACCTACCATGACAAATGGAATACATAAAACAACATAAATAAAATATGATCTATTCAAATTAAACAAATTGAATAGATTAAACTCATTAATAGACATATAACATCATTGACACATTCATTAGTAAATGAATAAATGTCTTTATTAAGAAGTAGAAGGAAGAGTACAACCAGTAGATCGATTCACTGTCACTCTCATGAAGGAATACCATCAATGTAATGACTTGTTTAGGGCATGTAGCAACCAATTTAGAGTATGATAGACCCTAATCAATACTGATCTATGTTTTAAGATGATGCCCAAATAAACCTGTAACACTGATCTGGTGACCTCCACTGCTTCCATTGTGATGTGGTTTCTATCACATACTCTCTAGCATCCCGCAATAATATGTTAGCTTCCCTGGTTCATTTCCTTCCTTCTATGGATGTATCTACTTGAGTGGCTATCTCCACTAGGTTCTCCTCTTCTTATGGATGCTCCACAACTTTCTGAGCTTCTTCCATTGGAGTCAAAAGATCCTAATATGCATGCAACTGAAGCTCCCTCTAAAGAGAACACCTCATTGCCTTTTCCTCATCGAACTTCACATCCCTTTGAACAAATGTCATTCTGAGGGATGGTAGGTACACAAGATAATTTTGAGGTGTATAATTGTACCCCAAAAATATCCCCAAATCTGTTGTCAGGTCCATATTTTTCCTTGCTTCCTTGGAAACATGGAAATGTATTGATGCTCCAAATATCCTGAAGTGTGACACATCTGGATTCTTCCCTGAAACCTCTTCTTCTAGTGTACTCATCCCAAGCATCCAATGAGGACTCTTGCTCTGCAAATAGACCATTGTGTTGCATGATTTGACCCACAAGTGTAGAGGCAGACCTTGGCCATGTAACATCGCCCTTATTTATCCCACAATGCTTATGTTCTTCCTCTTGGCCAACCCATCCTATTGTGGGTTGTGGGTTGTGGGGTGTTGACAACTCTCATCGAATGCCTTCCTTTGCATAGAAATTTTTAAAATTATTTGAAACATACTCACCTCTGTTATTGATCCTAGGAGACTTCACTTTATTGCTAGTTTCTTTCTCAACAAGTGCTTTAAATTCAACAAACTTAGAGAATGTTTGGTTTTTCTTGTGCATGAAGAAAATCCAACACTTATATGAGAAATCCTCTACAAATATAACATAATACATGTTCTTGGAAGTGGAGGCTTTTGAGAAATGTCCACAGACATCAGAGTGGATCCTTTCAAGGACTTCATGTGCCTTGTTATCCTGATCATTGAAGCTGTATTTTTTGTACTTCTCCAAGGTACACCCTTTGCATGTATCATGCTGCCATAATGCTCCTTTAGGGATGCCTTTCATGATTTGTTGCATGATCTTCAAAGCTCCATGATGCAAATGGCCAAGTATTTTATGCCATAATTTTTCAACATCTTGACTCTGCACCTTCTCCACCTTTTTGATCAAATAAACACAATATTTGACATCTAGCTTGTAAAGGTTCTTCACCCGAAATCTGATCTGCTTCACTTTTCCCGTGGCGATGTGTCCTCAAAATTCAATTCCTTTGTTGAATATAACATCGTATCCATTTTCTTCCAATATCGCAAGAGAAAATATATTCTTATTTAGACCCGATACAGACATCACATCGTTAAGCCTGAGAGGGGAACTCGACTCCCTCTAAAAGGTGATTGTGTCGATTTTGGTCACACTGTACCTTCCATCATCTCCCATCTCAATGTGCATCTAGATATATTTATCCTCTAGGTCACTAAAAAATTCTTTGTTCCCCATCATGTGGAACGAGGCACCACTATCTAGATACCACTCACCTCCCATCACTATTCTTGCCATGCATGCAATGAGGGTGAATTCAAGTTTGAATTGTGAAGCCAAAGTTTCACCTATTGCTTCTCCTGAGGTATTATTTCTTTCCTTCTTGTGTGGAAACTTCGTGGCATAGTGTCCAAATTCATGATAATGAAATCACTTGATTCTAGACAAGTATTTATTCTTTCCCCTTGATTGGATTCATATTTGGATTATGATTTATTCTCTTTTCCCTTCTTTGCATTTCCATATAAGGCACTATTTTCTTCATCCTCACCCTTAGATAAAGTCTCATCTCTGGTATTCTGCCATATTTCCTCATGTACCAAATCATACCAGATTCATTCTCAATTTGGTAGTTTCTCCCTCCCATTTATCGAATCTTGGCAGTTTTCTAGCTCTTGGGAAGGCCTAGAAGGGCTAGGCTCACCAAATAATCATCTGGTACTATGACACCGAATCCTGCAATTTATCCATGACATTGTGTGAATCTAATCAGATACTGTGGAATTTATTCATTCTTCTATATCTTGATACTTCAAATCTTGTCCTTGATTGCCAACTTCCTGTGGTCACTACTATACTGGAACTGGTTTTTCAATGCTTACAGCATTGCTTACAGGGTCTCTTTCCAATGGATATTTGAGAAAATATCATATGTTACTCCCTACAATATGATTCTCCTCACCCTAGCTACGCACTTCTTCCATTCTACTAGATTTTTAGTATCAACTACTTCCAGTTTCAGAATGATACTCTCAAAAAATTCCTTCAACCCATTATCTTCCAGCACTGCCTCCATGCGTTCCTTTCAATCAACATAATTTGATCTTAACTCAAGGGAATACTTTATTCTTAGTCTATATAAAGGCATCTTTCTATATCTAAGGAATTTATCCCACAAATTCGATCCTCCTGCAAAGCAAAATTTGAAATATCTTCTCTACTATGAATCTATCTCTGATACCATGTAGAAATTAATGTGTAGATTATAAATTTACTAAATCAAAAAACTAGAAGCTACTCCGCTAATCCACGAAAGCAAATTCACGATCGAGAAAAAAATCATTAACATGCAAAAGGAAACATCACACATGCACATATATTTATCTAGGGGAATGCAACTGCTCAAAACCCCTTACTATATGTATTACATTAATCAAATAATCTAGATGAATACAATATTCTTTATCATGCTTGAGCATAACCCGCACCTGTATCTTTTATCCTCTGCCTAACAGATTAAACCTAGCCAACACTTAACAAAATTTTGAAGCCTCCAAGCTCCTATTTCCTTGAGTTTTTCATTGAGGAATTAGACCCTATTGTTTACGTAAATAGATCAATTGGAATGTGTAATACATGTAGGCCCATCCTTTGACTACATGCACCACCTGTATAACTTGGATTAGTTTACAAGTAATAGTACACTTCCCTTGAACTCTAACCTCAACTGGGTAACTAGAAGTATCTGCATGCATCAGTTATTTTTAGGTGATTAATCAGTTAAATGGATGACTACTTAGTGTGATTGAAGTTACACTGCACAACTTAACATTTCACTATTGTCTCCAAATCGAATTAACTGGTTAACTGAGTGACAAGAGCCAAGTCACCTCAGTTAACTACCTCCAAGTATTCTATTGAAATTCAAATTCAAATTTTAATCTAGTATGACCAAGGTAAATTCAAAACTATATTTTCTTGTTGCATTTTCAACCTAGTTACTCTACCGACCCAACTCCCAAGATACAATTATGGGAATGATATTTAAAATTCTTGAATTTTTCCAAATTTTCTATAATTTCAAATGAACAATATTATTGCATTTGTCTCGTCGAGACAATTACAAAGTTATAAATTTCACCTCAATATGACTTATGGATCAAAAGTTACAAACCTTTAAAGATGGACCAATTCAACCCCGCCACATCATCATGACGTCCACATGGTAGCCTCAGAGACTCACACATGGTAGTGATGAGTTCATACCTCATTATGGCGGACCCACGGGGCACCTAACGCATGGCCACCATGGACATGTCCACGTGGAAAACACAAATTCCTATGAGGTTGGGGGTCATACCTCCTTCCACAAGGATGCATTTTAATTTTAATATTCAGGCTCGACCCTTGACTGTTGATCTAGGTCAGGGTCAACTCGTCTTCGCCTTACGCCAAAATACAACAGGTCAAGGTCAGCCTGACTCCTAACCCACCAACCCCCCATCCCCTCCAATCTCCAATCTTCGGGTTACCGAGAGCTCGATCGACCCACCGGATGTCAAGGAAAAGCCTGCCATAGATTAGGCATTTTGGTCAACCTTTTGATCTCCAATCTGGCCAACCTGTTGGACGAGAATTAAATTTTAACTTGAAATTTTGCTAGTTTCTAGCGCTTCAACATAGTTATTATTTTTCTAACTTTTTGATTTTTTTAGATAATACTTCCAACACCATATAACCATTATATTCATAAGAAATTTATGAACAAACTTAAGAAACAATCAATAATAGGAATGATAACAATTCAACAACATTTTCAAGTACATTTCTTCAAAAAATTATAGAGTTGTAGCAACGCATTAATTGAGAAGAAAACTTGGTGTATTTGGCTCAACAACCCTATCAGTTGAGCAATTAAATGAGCCATACTCATTATCTCATGCATGCTTAATTAATTAACAAAATTAAAACACAAGGGATATCATCGAAACTCCTTCCCTTAAATCATTAATATACCAATTAGCATACAACAAATCTACCAAAACTTATACAACAATTTAAACATGCATTCAACACAACATTACCAATATTTCCATAATAACCATTGACACTATTGAGAAATAACCTTTACTTTTGCAACCCAACACCATCATAATGAAACAAACCCTACATCAAGGATGTTATTACAAGACCATGCATCTCATGCATTTCACATCCTCATGTAACTTGCAATTTACACACAATAAACATGCACAATATTGTAATTAAACAAAATCATATCATTGCAATAAGAAATATTCCTTTCTAGTTATTGCATGAACATAACAACTATATCCACATGTTGTTCCAACACCTTACTCCTAGTGTCAAAAACAAATTGGTCAATAATATAGAAAATGAAGTCATAAATCATGCCATCAACAAACATCATTTCAGATCAGCAATGGAAATAGTGATATATTTATATAAATTAATTCCTTTATTTATGAGATCATGAAAAGTATGTATCTAAAAAATAATGGGAAATAGAGTCTAGTACAATGAATCTCCACCCAACCATAGAGAACTGCATCCAAGTCTCACTTGAATTTATCACACCCAAGCTAAATTCCATAGGTTGAGGAATATCCTGCTACATAGATCAATTACAATCATCAATTGAACTAGGGACTCTCGATATTGATCCACCTCCACCCACCAATTGAGTTGAAATAAAAAAAAATGCACAGGAATTCTAGAGACTAGTTGTATCCACCCTTCAAAACTAAACATTTTGGTTCCACCCAAATCATAGATTCCATAACTCAAAGTAAAATCAAAATACAATAAGGAAACATATATAAATCCTCCAATAATTTTCCAAGGTCAATTCCACCACCCCAACCTTTAGGGATTTCCTGAGAAACACCATCTCCACCCTCCTAACCAATAGGGACTTGAGAGGCAATCAATTCCTCACCTCGTGATTTCTTCCTACTCCCTTTCCCATTGAAAACTCACTCATTTTGTTGTCCATCCCTCTATTGGCACTCAATTTCCTCTTTTCTCTTGTTTCCTCCACTCTCCTCATTTTTTTTCCTCCTCTTTTCCTCTGTATTTTTCTCCCCTTTTCCTAGTAATTTGATTTCCTCCTCTTGCTACTGCATTTTCCTCTTGGATATTTGAACTCTCTGTTAATTTTACATCTTTCAAGAAATTTGATTTCTTTTTATCTTTCCTTCTCGTGGTAGTAACATCTAGTAGCAAGCTCTTATCAACCAATGTAGATTTTCCACTTGTCTAACTATTCCCCAGATTGTTTAAATGTAGTAAGTGGCCAACATTTCTTACCAACTGGAAGCCTGCCATTTTTCATTTTAAATTTCCTATACATTAATATTATTGTAGCAAGAAACCACCATAGCAAGTAATCACCCCAGCAAATGAGTCACCCCATCCCTCTGGAATATGTGTCCCATTACTTAGGCCATTTTTTTATCAAAATATTTACATTGCATACATAAATGTAAATTAATTGGGGTTGTCACATACCCCTCCCCCTTGGGGGAACATCATCCTCAATGTTCTTTATCCATATGTAACACCAAAAACATGCTTAAAACACACACACATATGGTTTTTGTTGTTGTATATGCACAAATTTGTATAGTATTTACAATTTATATACGTTTGATTAAAAAAACAAACAAAAAAGGATATGTTTCCCTCATTGAATCAACCATTTCCAAAGTGTCTTCCTCAGTCACAAATTGCCTCCATTGCACTTTGAATTGATATATTGCTCAATTCTAGAACATGAGGCTCCTCTAGTCTAGGATGCATAGTGGCTATGGATGGAATTATCCCTTTGGTTCCACCTGTAGCACAAACTAATAAATCGCATGATTAGAATCATGTACACATCTTTTAAGCAAAGAAACATGGAAAACATCATGGATTTTAACTAATGGAGGTAATGCTAGCCTATAGTCCATTGGTCCTATCCTTTATAGTATTTCAAAAGTTCCACAAAACAATGGTGCTCACTTTGCACATGATCCAATCTTCATGGAAATTTTATTGGGTTTAATTCTCAAGTAAACATGTTCCCCAACTTGGAATTCCTTGTGCATCTTATTTTAGTCCACATAAATCCTCTTCCTATCTCATGCCACCTTTAAATTTTGTTTAACAACCTACATTTTTTGTTCCATTTCTTTGATCATATCATGCATGATAAGGACCCTATTCATTGGATCACTCTAGCTGATAGGAGTATTACAACTCCTTCCATACAATGCCTTAAATGGGATCATATTTAAATATTACCGGTACCCATTGTTGTATACAAACTCTACAAGTGGAAGATAGTATTCCCACTTCTTTTTCTGATGCATCACATACATCCTCAACGTGTCTTCGAGGATTCCGTTTTTCCTCTTTGGTTTCCCATCCATCTGTGAATGATAAGTTGTACTTATGGCCAATCTTGTCCCCAATCCTACACAAAATTCCTTCCAAAACTTGGAATTGAACTTAGTGTCACTATCTGAAATAATCTTCTTGGGAACTCCATGCAACCTCACAATATCCTTTATGAAAATTTGAGTCACCTCACTAGCTAAGTTGGTGGATTTAACTACTACAAAGTGAGCCACCTTGCTCAACTTGTCAATCACTGCCATTATTGCATCATGTTGTTTTGAGGTTCTTTGTAAACAGGTGATGATGTCCACGAAGTTCACTTCCCACTTCCATTCTGAAATTGGAATGAGCTATAATAAACCTATTTGATGTTCAAATTTGACCTTCATCTATTGGCATTCTATGCATTTTTCGAAAAAATCAGCCACCTCCTTTTTCAAATTAGGCCAATAGTAAAACTCTTGATGATTGTGAGAGTCTTTTGGTATCCCGGGTGGCCGAAATATGGGTTTTCATGGAACTCTCATTAGAGGAAATTTCAGCCTAAAAGCGCCTATGAAATTTTCATTTAATTTCCATGTAAAAATATGTAAACCAATCAAAATGATTTAAATTTAAAAAATGGTACATGTAAATATTTTGGAGGGAAAAGAAGAAAAATTACTTTTTTAAATTATATTTTTGACTTATCTCCTTATACGTATACTTAAATTTCAAGTGTAGACACTCATTGGATGCATATTTAAATTTCACATCCAATGAGTACCATTATGCATACTATTGAGAAGACCCACCTCCATAAAAATTGTAGATACATTAAAAAAATGTGTTTCAACACGTTTTTTAATGTATTTGCAATTTTTATCAATGTTGGTCTTCTCAAAAGTATGCACAATGGGTATGTGTTGGTTTTGGAATTTAATTTTGCATCTAATGAGTGTCTAAAAGTGAAATTTGAGTAAACATATAAGGAGATAAGCTAAAAATACAATTAAAAAAAGTAGTTTTCTTCTTTTACCTCCAAAATTCATAACTTTTATTTTATTATTTTAAATTACTTTATTATTTTTCCTTAGGAGGCCACTTTTAGGCTGAAATTTACTCTAATGCTCATTGTAATATCCTTCAAATCATCATGATATAGTACATATATTATGTTCTTGAATCTAATTAGACCCTCATTTGTGAGATGATATTGCTTATCCTCACCATATTGTTGTAGATTTTCCTTCACTTTTTGATATTTCCCATCATGTTTTCTTACATGCCTGATCCATTCTACCATATCCATTCCATAAGAACTTATGGATGCCATGTGATTCAATTGAATTCTTATACTAAGTGCATCAACAAGCTTGTTCTCCTTACCTTCGATGTACTTGATCTCAAAGTCGAATCCACTAAGTATAGCTAGCTGCCTTGATTTTCTTGCATTCAACTTAGGTTGATAAAAAAAAAAATTGAGTCCACCATGATTTTTCATAAGCATGAGCCTTCTACCGAGGAGGTAAATCCTCCACATATTCAATGCATGAATAATGGAAGCTACTTCTACGTCATGAGTCACATATTTTTCCTCATGCTCATTTAATTTATGTGACTCAGAAAACTACTTGTCCTTCCTGCACTAAGACTCCATTGAGCCCTTCTTTTTAGGAATTTTTAAAAAACACAAAATCTTTGTCCAGATTTGCAATTCTCAACAAAGGTGTATTAGTGATCAACTAGTTCAACTGCTCGAATCTTGTTGCACATTCAGTTGTCCATTCAAACTTCTTTCCTTACCTCCACAAGGATGTGATAGGGTGGTCTATCTTGGAGAAGTTTCTATTGAAACTCCTGTATTAGCCCATCAATCCCATGAATATCTAATCTCATTCACATTTTTGGGTGTTGGTCATTCCAATATGGTCTTAACCTTTTCTGAGTAAACTTATATCCATTCCTTAGAGACAATGTGCCCCAAAAAGTGTATCTATGACTGGAATAAATCACACTTGGTTATATTTGCATAAAGCTTATGTTCCCTCATAAATTATGTGCTTATCATGTCCTTTAGTCTTTAAGTATACCAATATATCATCAACAAAGACAATCACAAAATTTTCCAAGTAAGGACACGGCACTCTATTCATTAAACACTTGAAAGTGGTAGAAACATTAGTAAGCCCAAATGGTACCACTACAAGCTCATAGTGCCCATATCTTGTTCAGAAAGCAGTTTTATGGATGTTTTCCTATTTTTATGTACACTTGATGATACCCTAACCTCAAACCTACCTTGGAGAAAATGATTTCTTCTCTTAACTGGTCAAACAAATCATAAATATATGGAAACAAATATCGGTTCTTGATTGTCACTTTTTTTAACTTCTTGTAATCAATGCGCAGTTTAAGTGTCCTATCCCTTTTCTTCAAAAATAATATTGGAGCTCCCCATGGTGACACACTTGGCTGCATGTAACCTTTATCAATAATCTCCTTCAGTTGTAATTTTAGCTCAACCAACTTAAGCATACTGATTCGGTATGGTTCTTCTCCAAGCACTAATTTGATAGATAAATAAACTTCTCTATGGGTAGGTAGTCCTAGAATATTAGTGGGAAACATGTCTTTGTATTTATGCAACATAGAATACTTCTCCAACACTTCAATTTGCACTCGCCCAATGCTATCATTAGCTTTTCCATCATTGAAATTTATACAATAAATAATTTATTGCCTTTTCAGCAACTACGTTTGGCTTGCATGGTTATAGTTAGTCTCACTAAAGTTGGCTTTCGCTTACCCTACAATTTTTTTTCTCCAACATCATCCAGGCATTCAATTTCCTTTTCATAACAATCAATTTTAGTTTTATGCATGTACAAATAGCCAATGCCCAATAAAAATTTGTATGCACCCAATGGAAACAAATTTAAATGTGTTGTTGTTGGAATGTCACTGAGCTCAAATGCACACAATTTCACCCAATAATTGATTTTTCTTTGTTCTTATTGTCCACTGAACTAACCATGGTTCTTCGCGCAGTGCTTTGGCCAATTTGATTTTTTCCACTATATTTGGAATGATATAATTATAATTAGAACCAAGATCAATTAAAATAGAAATAATTTAATTACACAACTTACCTTCCATTTCAATTATGGAAACCTGGTGGTCTACCTAGCGATTATCCATTATCCACAATTATGTAATAGTTTAAGCTTCCTGGGTGCTATAAATTTTTGGCTTGCACTTTTCTGGGGTGGGAAATCCCTCTTTTGATGATTTTCACCACAAGTATAACATTTCAATGGCTCTTTAATTTCATATTTGCGCTACTATTTCTCTATCCGATGCGCACTACCTTTGGCAGTTGGACTAAATTTATGCTAAGATCAATTTGCACTAGTGTGAATTCCTCCATTCTTATCCACAGATTTATTGGGCCATTTCTTCTTATCCTTAATGTTTCTCCTTGCTTTCCATTCACTTTTAAATTATGGCCTGCATTTTTCTTGTTCATAACAGTGTTTTAATTTCTTTATGTCATCATCCAAATTTTGAGGCTCATGAAACTCTATGCGATATTTAAATGACATAGGCACCCCACTGATAAATCACTAAAATTTTTCCTTTTCCTCCTTGATATATGGCACATATATTAGAAATTCCATAGATCTGGTAATGTATTATTCATTTGAAAATTTTCCCAGTTTCAGGTCATAAAATTCCTTTTCATTTTTGTTATAATATATTTCTAATAAATATTTTTCTTTGAAGAAGCTCTCAAACTCGAACCAAGTCAGTATATTTTTAGTTATGCCTTTGAAATTCTTCAAATCCTCCCACCATATGTCTATTTTTCCTTTCAAGCTATAGATGGCCACTTTTTCTTTCATGTTTACATAATAATCATGCATTCTGAAGAATTTATTTATGTCAAGAAACCATTATTTTGCATCTTCATATTTCTTCATCTCTCCATCAAATGTGGGTGGTTTTTCCTTCTTAAATTCCCTAGTAATGTATTTCCTTTCTCTCTTTTCCTGATGCCGATGATGAGAATAATGATGATGCCTCCTAGTAATAGAGCTAAAATTTATACTAGAGTGATGCCCATGAGTGTTGGTTTTTTTTTTCCGGGGTGCTCAATGGTGCATCTCCTCTCATATTGTTCTCACTTTCCCTTTTGTGCCTCTTCGTGAATCTACCACCATTTTCCCCATTTTTTTCTCTTCTGACCCCAAAGTGTTATGCTTGTCTCTATGAATAGTTCCCAGCTCATGGTGCCTTTGTATCTGCAATTATGCGATGTTTTTTAGTATGACTGCATTCACTTCAACTTTCCTCTCTTGGGCCTTTTTCAACCTTTCATTATCTGATTTGAATCTTTAGATCTCATCCTTTAGGATTCTTAAGGTATCCATCCAATTAGGAGAGGTTGTCCCTCCCCCTTGGCTAACCGATATCTCTTTTGCATTCATCCTTACTTTTGTCCCCATTTCATTGCCTTTCCCTGTCTTTTACTACTTAGGATGTGTTGTCATTCACATGCAAATGTTATATACATGATAAAATAATAACTAACAATAAATCATGCCATAAATTTTATTTTTCAGAGTTGTTATAGCAAGGTTGGTTGTAACAAACAACCATGTTAACACACCAATATCAATCAATCAAAAAATCAATAAAATCAATTTACATGTTTACATCATCAACAGATTATATATGCCATTACAAATTGTTAGTTCCTTAATAACAATAAAATCATATCAATCATCCATGCAACCTGTAACAACCCCTGATTTATTTTTCATGTAAATAAAATAAGACCAAGGTCATGGGACACATATTCAAGGTTGACTGTTGGGAAAACATTATAGTGGGAATAACATGTGGATTATTAATGGGTATGGAAATTGGAAAAGGCATTGGAAAAGGAAAAGAGGCAATAATTAGCATTTAATTATGAAAATAAAGGAAAATAGGAGAAAAGGAAGGTGGAGAGACACAAATTTGCATGCAAGGGAAATTAGAGGGAAAATTAAGGAAAATGAAGAAAAATGAGATATTAATAATAAAAAGGAATCATAGAATCAATTCACATCTTTTGGCTTAATTTTGGCCAGTTCAGTTTTGGCTCTCTCCATTCATTCTCTCATTCTCTCATACTCTTTCACACTTAGAGAATTCTTGAACCATTATTGGAGCACTCTAGTATTCACTTGGATTTGGAGAAAGAAAGCAAAGGAAAATAAGGGAGTTCAAGGGAACAATTGGATTAGTAGCTACATTAGGCTTACTTTGTAGGTAACAAGTTTAATTTGATATTTCCTTGTTTATTTTTGGATGCATGGTATATGCATGTGGTTCCTTGGTTATGTGTTGTCATTGGAATGGATATTTTCCTAGATTGACAGTGGTTTCAACCTTTCCTTTCCATTTCCTAGATATCCATGGTTTTGTTGGTTTCCCACTAGTTTTTTGATTGGTTATTGGGTTCCCTATGGTTTTGGGTTGGAAAAAAAATCTCTGGAGACTTGGACCAACTAGGTTGAGTTACTAGTTCTTGGAGCCTGCAGGTTGGGAAAAACACTTTGGAGCCTTGTGGGTTGAGTTACTAGACCCTATAGTTGCGGGTCGGAACAAATCCTTTGGAGCCATAAGTTAGTTGTGGGTTCAGTTACTAGTTCTTGGATCCCTAGATAGCTTGGGTAGAGACCAATTGTTAGGTCCCTATATTACTAGTATAGTCCCTTATTATTGTTAGTGTAACCCCCTTATTGTTATTATTGTACCCCTGTAATCCCCATATTGTTATTATTGTGCCCTTAAATTATTGTTGTTAGGTCGGCTAGGATTACATTATGGCCCACTAGGATTACATTGTGGCCCCATGGACTCCTATATATAGAAAGGAGGTTTTGTAATTTGTATCATCTAAGAATTTTTCATTCATGTAATGTATTGGAGGTTTCCCCCTCGAAGTGGCTTATTTCTAAGGCATTGATATCTCTTTTCTTCTATTTTTGGACCTGGTTTCATAACATTTGGTATCAGAGCTTTGGGATTCTAGGGTTTTGCTACTCCAAATATGTCATCGTGGAATTTTCGCTATAGATTTTTTTCTACGAAGTTTCAGAAGCTGAAAATTTTCAAGTGCAAAGAAAAACTCCTGAGGAACATCATCGCAAAATTTCAGATCTTGGTTCACAATAGTTTTGGAGATATGATCTGTGGAAGGTGGATCATTTTTCAGGTTCCTGAATTTAACCTAAACAGGTCATTGTCGCATTTTCACAATAACTTTGTTTCTACGAAGGTTCAGAAGCTGAAATTTTTAGAGTGCGAATCAGAATTCCTGGGGAACATTTTCACAAAATTTCAGATCTTGGTTCGTAATATTGGCGGAGATATGATCTGTGGAAGTTAGGGCTTTTTCAGGATTCTGAATTTCATCTCAAAGAGGTGATCATTGGAAAATCTTCATAACTCTCTCTCTGAGCATCGGATTGGAATGCTGTAAAAAGTGACCATAAGTACACAGACTATAGTTTTCTGTCTATCAATTTTAGATCCAAAAGGAGGAAAACAGTGACATGTGGCAAGTTGTAAAAGTTTTCTCTACTGAATTAGTCCATAATTGGGTCATTGTGGGAGATTGGACATAAATTTGTCTTGAAGAATCCAAATCAGATCAGACCCATGACATTGGAAAGAAGCTTCAGAGGGATACTACAGGGCCAAATTTCAGATATTGGGGATCCATAATTATAGAGATAATCCAATTTCAATATCAAGCTCCTCCAAAGCAAGTAAAAGGTGTGTATTTTTTTTCTTTGAATTGCATAAGTCTTCTTTTAAGAATCAAGTTGAATTGATTCCAAGGGAATATTGTAGAATAGATATCAGTATTGGATTCTAAAATGGCCCTTAAAAAGAATTCAACACCCATTAAGCCTTTAAAAGGCTCTACTACGACTCATGAAGACGAAGAATGGCAACATGACATATCAAAATTACAAGAGCAAGTGCAACAAATTTCGCTCTCACAAAGAGCAACAAAGAATGACATGGAAGTTTTGAAGAAAGGCGTGGAAGCTAAGATGGATGGCTTGAAGAAAGGTGTGGAATATAATATGGATGGTTTGAAGAATAGCATGGATGGCATGGAAGCTGGCATGGAATCTAAGATGGATGACATGGAAGCTAAGATCGTTGAAAAAATGGAAAACATGAAGAATGATCTAAAAGCATACATGGAAGGTTTGACAAAGTTGATCCAAGAAATTTTTCCTAATGGTGAAAAGATAGTAGAGGAAACTCATGATGAGAACAAAATAAATGTTAATCCTGATTTCATAAACTCTAATGTTGGAAGGAAGAACCACCATATTCCAAAAATGGATATGAGGAAATTTGATGGAAAGGATCTTGTAACATGGATACTACATATGGAGCAATATTTTGATCTCAATAATGTGCAAAACACACAAAAGGTACGCATCACAACTTTACATTTAGAACAAAATACATTTGTATGGTATCGATAGCTTTGCTCCCGTAAAAAAATTGTCACTTGGTCAATTTTTACGAAGGAAATGATAGCACATTATGAGGATACAAAGAGCAACACCTTCTTTAGCCAATTGATAAATCTCAAACAAAAGTGTTCAGTGGGGGAGCACATTGAGGACTTCCAAAAATTGAATATAAGGGTAACTGACATTTCAGAGGAACACAGGGTTGATCTCTTCATATGTACTTTAAAGGATAACATCCAACATGAATTTTGTGTTTTTGAACCTAATTCATTGGAGAAGGAATTCAGGTTGGCAAGAAAAATTGAATGTAAAATTATGGCGACAAGGAAGCCTACCACTCACTTTTATAAAGAGGGAAGTATTGCTACTCCTATATTTCCACAACCTACAAGGTTGACACCACAACAATTGGAAGAAAAAAGAGCAAAATGGCTCTGCTATAGTTTTGATATCAAATATACTAAAGTTCATAAGTGTGCTGAGAAGAAATTATTTACATAGATTGTGAAGAGGAAGAAGAAAATGAACAAGAATTTTCAAAAGAAGAGGGTATACACTAGGAACCAACCCTAGAAAAGGAATAAATGAGTCTGACCATATCACGTAATGCATTGGCAGGAATTACCACTCCTCAAACTCTTAAGATAGAAAGAAATATAAAAAAGAAAAAGGTAATAGTGTTGATTGATTCAGGTAGTACCCATAATTTTATTCATTGTAAGGTAGCCAAGGAATTGAATTGTTTCCTATAACCAGCACCAGAATGTCAAGTGATGGTTGCAAATGGAGGAACTATAAATTGCTCTGGAAAATTCCATAATATCAAGCTAACCATGGGGGAATATGTATTGAATAGTCCAATGCTTTCGATTCCTATGGGAGGTGTTGATGTGGTACTAGGAGTACAATGGTTACAATATTTGGGGATGGTAGCTTTTAATTTTCAAGAAATTTTCTTGATTTTTTTTTCAGAAGGTAAGGAAGTTGAATTACGGAGTGTTGCAAGGAAGCCGAGAAAGATAATAAGCTCTAATGTCATGACAAAGCTTCTAAAGAAAGAACAACGAGGCGTACTTGCACAATTATGCTCACAAAAGTTCCAACATCAAAATCATCTATTTTTGCAGATCTCCAAAAAGTCTTGGACAATCATTCCAAGGTGTTTGAAACTCCCAAAGGACTCCCACCTATTCATGATCATGATCATGCTATTCATTTGATTCCCGGAATTTTTCCTCCAAACATCAGGCCTTATAGATATCCTTATGTCCAAAAGAGCGAAATTGAATGTATGATTGCAGAAATGTTAGAGGTTGGTATAATTCAACCTAATCAAAGTTATTTCTCTGCTCCTATAGTATTGGTACACAAGAAGGATGGATCATGGCACATGTGTCTAGATATAGGGAGCTCAATAAGCTCACCATTAAAGATAAATTTCCCATTCCTGTGATTGATGAATTATTGGATGAATTACATGGAGCAATTTATTTTACCAAGTTGGATCTTCGCTCAGGATATCGTCAAATTAGAATGAAGACTGAAGATATTCCGAAAACAACATTTCGAACTCATGAGGGTCATTATGAACTTTTGGTCATGCCTTTTTGCCTTACCAATGCACCTTCTACATTTCAAGGATTGATGATATACTAATCTACAGTAGGTCTTGGAAGGATCATGTTCAACATGTTGATAGGGTGCTTAAACTATTGCAGGAGAAACAATTTTATGCAAAAACATCCAAATGTTTCTTTGGAGTACAAGAGGTGGAATATCTAGGTCATATTGTATCTCACAAGGGTGTTAAGGTAGACCATAACAAAATTAAAGCCATTAAGGAATGGAAAGTCCCCACAACCATTAAGAAGTTGCGAGAATTTCTCGGGTTAACAGGGTATTATCGCAAGTTTGTTAAAATTTATGGGAGAATAGCAGCACCTCTAACAACATTATTGAATAAAGATGCATTTTCATGGACTCTTGAAGCAACTAAGGCCTTTGAACATCTTGAAGAGGCAATGTGACTAGCACTGGTCTTAACTATGCCAGACTTCACAAAAACCTTTATTATGGAATGTGATGCCTCAAAAAATGGAATTGGTGTCGTTTTAATGCAAGAAGGAAGACCCATTGCTTTTGAAAGTCGTCCAATCAAAGGAAAGTATTTACAGAAAGCTATTTATGAGAAGGAAATTTTAGCAATACTGCATGCACTAAAGAAATGGCGACCTTACCTAATGGGAAGACACTTCAAGGTAAAAACTGATCATGATAGTCTTAAACACTTTTTGGAACAAAGACTATATTCAGAAGAGCAGCAAAAATGGGTCACAAAGATGTTGGGTTATGACTTTGAAATAATCTACAAAAAAGGGAAGCTAAATGTTGTTGCAGATGCACTCTCAAGAAAGAATGAAGAGGTGGAAGCATTGCTTTATGCCATTTCTATTATCCAACCAAATTGGATAACTGAAGCAAGGGATGAATGGAAGAAGGAAGAAGAAGTGTGGACACTCATTCAAAAGTTGAAGCAAGATCCTAGTACATCTGATATATTTAGTTGGAAAAATGATTCCTTATGGTACAAAGATCACTTATATCTTTGTAAGAATTCCCAACTAAAACAAAATATTCTTCTTGAATTTCACACTTCTCCTTTAGACAGACACTCAGGATTTTTAAAAACTTACCACAGGGTGAAGAAAGAATTTTTTTGGGATGGCCTTAAATATGATATTCAAAATTTTGTGGCGGAATGTTTGGTTTGCCAACAGAATAAAGTTGAGACAATTAAGACCTCGGGTATTCTACAACCTTTATCCATTCCAAGCCAACGTTGGGAGGAGATTTCAATGGATTTTATCAAAGGTTTACCTAAGTCCAAAGGAAAGAATGTCATCATGGTGGTAGTTGATAGACTTACCAAGTATGCACACTTTTGTGCATTATCTCATCCATTTAAAGCTAATACAATTGCTACTACATTTATGGAAACAATTCAAAAGCTACATGGAAACCCAAAGGTTATTGTGAGTGAAAGAGATCCCATTTTCACTGGAAATTTTTGGACAGAATTATTTTCTTGTTTGGGTACTCAATTAGCTCATATCTCATCTTATCATCCTCAATCCGATGGTCAAACTGATATAGTACATAAATGTTTGGAAGGATATCTTCGTTTTTTTGTATCTAATAAACAAACACAATGGGTCAAGTGGTTACCTCTCGCTGAATGGTGGTATAACACTTCCTTCCATACTGTAGAAAAAATGACCCCATTTATGGCACTTTATGGATATCATCCATTGTCCATCACATCATCTTTAAGAGAAAATTCAAAGGTTCAAGCAGTGGAAGATCACATCAAGCATCAACAAGAAGTTCTCCAACTCTTAAAGGATAACCTGAATTTGGCACAAAATCGAATGAAACAATAGGCAGGTCAACATCACAGTGAGAGAAGTTTTGATGTAGGAGACTAGGTAATTTTATAGCTACAACCATACAAAAAAATGTCTCTCAAGCAAGATAAGAGGGATAATAAATTATCACCAAAGTACTATGGTCCTTACAAGGTGTTGCAAAAGATTGGTACTATGGCATACAAATTGGAGCTTCCTGCTTCTTCACTAGTGCATCCAATTTTCCATGTTTCATGCTTAAAGAACGTTATAGGTGAAAATCTTCTAGTTCAAACAATATTTCCCGAACTTGATAAGGAAGGAAAAATCATCTTGGAACCTGAAGTAGTCATGGAAACAAGAACTCGACAGCTATGAAATCGATCAATTTCAGAGTATCTCATCAAGTGGAAGAACTTACCCACTGAATATTCTACATGGGAGGATGATAATTTTATACAGAAGCACCCAGAGCTACTCAAGCATTGAGGAAAACACTTTTTGAAGGGGGAGGGGCATGTTAGGTCCCTGTATTACTAGTATAGTCCCTTATTATTGTTAGTGTAACCCCCCTTATTGTTATTATTGTACCCCTGTAACCCCCATATTGTTATTATTGTGCCCTTAAATTATTATTGTTAGGTCGACTAGGATTACATTGTGGCCCCATGGACTCCTATATATAGAAAGGAGGTTTTGTAATTTGTATCATCCAAGAATTGTTCATTCATGTAATGTATTGGAGGTTTCCCCCTCGAAGTGGCTTATTTCTAAGGTGTTGATATCTCTTTTCTTCTATTTTTGGAGCTGGTTTCACAGCACCGATATGGTTGATGTTAGTGATTTCTAGACCATGTAGCTGAGATCACTGTGGTTGAGGGTGAGGTGCGTTAGCCTTTGGAAGTTGTGGTTGGTTTTTTTATGGTTTAACCCATGTGATCCCACATTCATGCTTGGAATATGAAATGGGGTTGATTGGATGAAAAATGTATTTGGTTCAGCCCAATATATGGTTGGGTGGTACGTGTAAGTCCCTGACTTGGTTGGAATTTTCATATGTTAATATGATCTACTTTTCTACTATGATATATGAGCACTTGTACTGGTTAGCATGTTGATGTTATGGCAGATTTTTTATGGTCACTACTATGGTTATATGGAAGTTATATACATGGTTATATGATGTGCTATAGCTATGGCTCTTGTCTTGATTTGTTAAGTACTTAATGGTTGATGAATGCATGGGATAACAAGTGTTATTGAAACTAGATATAGAAGGCTTGGAGTCTTCTTGATGATTCTTAAATGAATTGCATAAGTTTATGATCAGATATGCATTCATGACATGTAGATTTCATGTTTACCATATGTTTGATTAAATGTCTATTGTGTTTTAGGAATGTCTAAGTCAAGTCCTACTTAAGTTTTGATTTTTTAGCATTGTTATCATTATTGGTATGATTTTGGAATGTTACAGAAAATTTTGACCAGTGGTTTGGAGGCTTTCCTGAAAAACTGGCATAGATCCGACGACCGCATGCACTTAATTGAGAAATTTGGGTCATAACCGCTGGTAGGTAGTCCTATGAGTGCGGCTATAGCCTCCCAAATTCATGCATGAAATGTTATGGGTGTAGTTGGAGGGTAAACTCTATGAAAAATAGTTACAACTCAGAGATTGATCATCTAGGGTGGTTTGCAAGCTCTTGAGTGGTTTTTAGTTCTCGAGGGATGTGTGTAAGTTGTTGGTTAGTCGGCCCCACTTCCATAATTGGCATTTGGAGTTAGATTCATATCATAGTGACACGTAACTAATGTTTACCCTAGAGAGCTTGTAAAAGTGTATAAATGTGGGAGGGAAGGTTACACAACCAATTAATTACATGCCAATTTTTAAATTCTAATCTTATTACTTTCCCATGATAGACTCATCCAGTCCAAGCGTTGAACCTAGATTCTCTGATACCACCTATAAACACACCCCTCCTAACCCCAAAATCTATCCATAGTTAGGATGAGGTTATTACTCTACTGACCTAGCTCCCAAGGTACATTTATGGGAACAAGATTTAAAATTCTCAACTTTTTTCAAATTTTCTAGAACTTCAAATGAACACTATCATTTTATTGTATAAGATGATTTGAATGATATTTTTTTCACCTAAATCCAACTTATGGATAAAAATTTATGACCCTTTAAATATGGACCAATTCCACCTTACAATGTCATCATGAACTCCACATGACAACCTCATAGAGGCCCACATGGTAGTGATGAGATTATACCTCACTATGGCGGACCCAAATGACACTTGATGCATGGCCACTGTGCTAGGTAGGTCCACATGGGAAACGTAAATTCCAAGGAGGGTCAAGGTCAACCCTCCTTCCACTAGTACGCATGTTAATTTTAATAGTCGTGCCCAACCCCCAAACTCCAACCTAGGTCAGGGTTGGCCCAAATCCACCTGGTTTCGAAATACAATGGTTTAGGGTCGACCTAGCTCCCGATCCACTGACCTCTTGACCCCTCTGACCTATGACATGTGTGTCACAGAGATCCAGGTCAACTTGCTGAAGGTCAAGCCTTTTGGCCAACCTTCTGACCTCTGACCTAGTCGACCTACTAGACCAAAATTACATTTTAACTTGAGTTTTTGCAATCTTCAGAGCTTCAACAAAGTTAGGATTTTTCTAACTTTTTGAGCTTTTTCAGCAATAATTTCGGTAACTTATAACCATTAAATTCATAAGGAATTTATAAAAAAACTTAAGAAAAAAGCAATTATAGGCATGATAACAATTCAACAACATTTTCAAGTGCATTTCTTCACAAAATTATGGAGAGATGTAGCAACTCATTAATAAAGAATAAAAATTGCTCTCTTTGGCTCAACAATCCTATCAGTTGAGAAATTAAATGATCCATACTCATTAGCTCATTCATGCTTAATTAAATGACATAATGCAAACACAAGGAATAGCATCAAAACTCCTTCCATTCAATCACGAATATACCAATTAGCATGCAACAAGTTTGCCAGAAGTTATACAATAATATAAACTGAGTTGATATCAAAAAAATACACAGGGATTATAGAGACTAGTTGTCTACAGACTTTAAAACTCAATAGTATGGTTCCAATCAAATCAAAGATTCCAAAACTCACAATAAAATCAAAATACACAGAAACATCTAGAAATCCTACAAGAATTTTCCACGATAAATTCCTCCACCCTAGCCATTAGGGATTTCCCGATAAAAACCATTTCCACCCTCCTAGCCAACAAGGACTTGAGAGGCAATCAATTCCTCACCCGGTGATTTCTTCCTGCTCCCTTGACAACCAAAAAATAATTCCTTTTGTTTTTCATCCCTCTCTTGGCACTCAATTTCCTCTTTTCTCTTGTTTTTTGCACTCTCCTCTTTTTTTTCCTCTTTTCATTTGCCTTTTTCTCCCTATTGTTTCTCCCCATTTACCCAAAAATTCAACTTCCGATTCTTTTTATTGCATTGTCCTTGTTGTAGCTCCTAGAGACAACCTTGAGTTGTATAAATATCAGTGCTTAGGACATCTTAAATGCAAGGAGCATACGACTCAACTGACTGCAATTGGAAATGTTTGGCTCTCATGAAACTATCAATCAGATGAATGGTTTTAATAAGGGTGGAACCAAAACCTCAAAGTTAAACACAACAAATAGGAAAATTTCAGAAACTGAGTACAAACTGCAATAAGTAAATGCATCAGACAACTTTAAAACAAAATGCTGTAAAGGGGGCCGACTTCTAAAATGAATACACAGTGATCAAGTTATATATGAGCGATGACTATGGCAGAAGATGGAGTAAGATATCAACTATAACCGGGCTTATTCAAGGATCAGAATCCATATATACTGGGCTTATGCAAAGATAAGAATCCATATATCTAGGCTCTTTCAAAGATAAGAATCCATTGTAGTTAGTATCGGAAGAACGATGGAAGAGATAGAAAATGAACAATGTATCATGCCTGAGCCATATTTAAAGTGTTGTAGATGAGTAAATATGAGTATTTGTAATGATAAATTCACATTTAAGCACGGGAGCACTCGCATTCCAGAGCATTAGATACAAGAAATGTAGAGAGATACAAAATGAACATTTGTATTAAAAAACATGGAGAAGAGTTACAAACTATGAATCATCCAAAGCGGAATCCCAAATTCTAGCAAAACTTCTTATTACTGAGTCCCTATGGGATCTTCAAACATCCACTATCAAATTTCATACAAAACACATACAAAATACTCAAGCAAGTGAGTCCTTCGGAAAATCTGGAACCTTTTGTTAGTGTTTTCTTCCTGTTTTTATAACCTCTGATTCCTATGCACGAGAAGATATTTTGGGAAAATATCTTCCCTGCGTGCTTGTATGTTGTTTCAGGTCTAAATCAAAAATAGAAATGCTGATGAGGTAGAACTGCCTCTCATCATCTTACAACGCAGGCCTAAAGCCATTTCTAACTAAAATGTAAACAATTTACTAATTGAAAGTAAAAACTGCATGAGTGAAATAAGGATTTCACCAGAAATGACAAAGTGAAAAGAACATAAAGTAAAAATACCACACAAGCCTCATCATGAATTATCATTGTTGTTTAATGAGGCGGAACCATTACTGCTGCTGGTGAAAGAGATACTGTTAGTCGTGGGAAGGACTAGCCTTTTGCGCTGGAGGGTGAAGCACTGCTGGGAGTGGATGAGTTGGCCTTCTGCGCTAGAGGGTCTTATAGAATGGCCAATGGTCATGATCCATTGACTTGGACGTGGAATTGACCCTATGCATATTTTTTCTCTGCTTCCTAGGTGTGGAGGATCATCAACCTTGGCCTCGATCCATTGTGATTGGCTATGAGATGGCCAGCATACTTAAAATGCCATGAAAACCAGAACAGACAGCAAACCAGTTAAATAAATCCTGCGATGAGGGGTAGACTGCATCAGAAGGCTCGGGTGAAGGCGGAGGAGCAGTGCAAAGGTAGGGAATGTAGCGAAAGTGTTTTCATGGCGAAAACATGGTTTGAATCCAATTTGGTGTGAAACTGTGTAAAAGGTGGTTTTGTGGAAAACTAGAGGTAGTTTTCACATGGGGTTGGGGTGGTAAGTGGTTTTACCTCGGGCAAACGCAATAGGGCTTAGGTGTTGACACCCGTCCCTATAAAACCACCCATTTCACGTTGAATTTAGGCATTAAATTATTTAGGTGGATTGGGCAAGAAAACAGTTCTATGCCTTCAGATCTAGGAGATCGACAGCTAAATCAAACGTGAAGGGAGAAAGGATGTGCTGGAGGAAGAAAGGTGGGATCCGGTGGATGACATCATCAGTTTTGTTGGGTAGAAAAAAGTTATTGGGCGGAGTTTAAAAGAGGGGATCAATGAGATTTATTAGATCGTGAGGATCAACGGTCAGGATCAGGCGATGAAGGAGAATGGAAAGGGCAGGGTTGAAAATGTGGGAGTAATGGGAGCCTTTGGATCTAGAGAAATGGGAAGCTACGATTGAATCATGGGCTTCACATATTGGAGATCCAGACAGACGAGAGGAGAAAAAACGGGGAGAGCCGTTGGGTTGGGGACGAGATCAACGGTGGAGATGTAATCGGGAAATCGCATCGGTGGGGGGAAAAGGTTTGGGAAGTGGAAATGGGAATCGCTGAAGTGCGATGCCGATGGGGAAGGCGAAGTGCGATGGAGCGAGGACCGTTGGATCTGGGAGAGATCAACGACTAGGATTCCATCGGCAGAGAAGGGAAAGGGAAAACACCGATGTGATGCGCCGATGGGATGGAGCGATGCAATGGCCATAAGATCTTGGGGAATGGACGGTCCAGATCTTATCGGAGGATCGGCCATCGATGAAACATAAAACTTGGAAGCGAGAACTTGGAAAGAGCGACGTGCAATAACCAATGGGCTTAGTGCTCGGTCACGGGGCCTGGTCTCATGGCGAAAAAGGGGCTCGGACTTAAGTGAAAGGGGCTTAAGGCCTAATATTTAAAAATGAAGGAATTGGACTAAAAATGAAGAATTTTGAAGGATTTTGAGGGTTTCGATAGGGGGAAAAAAGGGATTTAAACCTGAATAAAGGGATTTCATTTGGTTTAAAGGGTATTTTGTGGGGAATGAAGGGTAAATGAAGGTCATAGATGGGAAAATGGGGGGAAATGAAGGACACATTTTGAAATGGAGAAATGATGAGGATTATGAGTTTGAAGGCAGTTTTCATGCTGAAGTTCTGTGCATTTTGATAATTCTTCCAATGACCTATGTTGTATTTGCTTTGCAGTATAAGGCTCCTTATCATTAGACATCCCAGCTCAGTGAGGGATGTCATAACAACATTGGCTCCACTTGGGGACAACCCATTTTTCCTCGAACGTGTCGAGAAATCTGCAGACCATCTGTTAGCCTTCTTCTTGCGAACACAGTCCCTTGATGCCTTATCTTCTTTCTTCATGAAAAATCAAAATAGCAAACATCATAATAAAAGCAATTGAATAATGTACAATATCATACAACAGACCTTTCGGCCTGAATCAATACTAGAAAAAGGGTTTTAAGAATTGCCCATTCATAGGGGCTTCGAGCAGATCACCCTGCAAATTTTCCAGTCTGAAAGTATTTTTTCCTCCGGCTTCTATAATTTTGAAAGGTCCAAACCATAGAGGATTGAAATTTCCATGCTTTCCTTTCTTAGCCCTTCTTATATCCCATCTTAGCACCAGATCTCCGACCTGCATATCTTTATCTTTAGCATGTTGATCGAACAGGTCTTTCATTTTCTCTTGGTACTCAGTCAACCTCTGATTTACTCGACTTCGAGTCTCTTCCAGCTCTACTAACTGATTTATTCTTCTGGTAAGATCGTTCGGTTCTTCTTGACAATCCTGCATGAACCTAGCCATAGGTAAGGCCAATTGTATCGGGAAAGCTGCTACTTTACCATAGACCAATTCATATGGGGATTTTCCTGTTGACCTCTTACTAGTGATTTCTTTTTCCCATAGCACGAACTTGAGCTGTGAATCCCAGTTCTTTTGGTTTTCATTTATGGCCTTTTTCAATGCCCTTACCAAAGTTTTGTTTGAGGATTCTGCCAATCCATTTCCCTGCGGATATTATGCAGTGTAGAATTATACAAATTATGTGTTATATATCCAAGATTATCCTGATCATACACTATTTTAAATTCATGCAAAATATATAATATATTCCACCATTGATCATCACATGCGGAAATTAAATCAATTGCAATGCACACATGAAACAATAAAAATTCACACACATTAACACAGCTATTTAACGGGAAAGCCTGAAGCTGAAAACCCCAACTATATGTATATAATATATGTCATAGAGATCATGTAACAATCCTCATACAAATCTGATCATATCAAGCTCTCAGTACAATACAATCGCTACACACTAATCAGGCCTGATATTGCAAATCCATGCACCGATCTCTACCACCTGCTAGCCTTCCTCTATTGCGCAATCCCTGCTGAAGAATGGCTCTGAATGAACTTGAATTCACCAATATTTCACTGCGCAATCCTCATTGGCATCTCCACTGAGTGTTGGATGCAATCAATGCATCACTATAGTCACAACTGATAGTCACACTTGCTCTTTCACCTACCTCTCCACTGGTCTCCAATGGCTTCTTATTTTATGGATGTTGATGTATTATTTAGTTGATTAATGAGTTATTATTTAGTGAATTCAATTAACTAATTAATTCTTTACTCTCACTAGTCTGTCGATGGTTCAGGCTAGATACAACCAACTCTGTGAGTCTAGTAGTTCATGCAGCCCACAACTCCACCAACTACTTCTATAACTTAACAGCTATCTCCCCATGAGTTATAATTGAAGTCCTTAGTCATTAGATCAGGTAAACCCTATAACCCTTGGGAATATTCTGAGAAATTATATTAAATTTGTTGTACTTGTCATTTTCATGAAGTGTTTTGAAGGAAATAAGATAATGTATGAGGTCAAAATATTATTAAAGAGTAATAATATTGACGACATATCTGTGTTCATTTGAAATCTAAAAATAGATTCATAAATGTCTAAAAATAGAAGTCCATATATTTTTCCAACTTGACCAACCATCCACAAATAGCATCCTGCAACTCATAGAATATGATCGACATGTCTAAAAATAGACATAGTCTAAAAATAGACTTGTGCCAAAAATAACTTGCAGGCCCACTTAGTGAAGGTGACTCTTTTCACTAAGCTCATCATCTTGTTGAATCTCAACACTCCCTCTCAACAAGATAGGGATTATCTGCCACCCCGATCTCGTCTCTATGGTATTCTAATTTTCTCTTGGTGAGCGCCTTCGTTAGAATATATGCATCCTGATCCTCTGTAGGAATGTAAGATAGCAACATGATCTTCTACTACACACAATCTCTAATATGAT
The DNA here is from genome assembly GCA_034641835.2 of Pinus albicaulis. Taxonomy (NCBI): domain Eukaryota; kingdom Viridiplantae; phylum Streptophyta; class Pinopsida; order Pinales; family Pinaceae; genus Pinus; species Pinus albicaulis. The sequence goes on from CM076584.1 coordinate 179,783,407, forward strand.
GGTACCGGATGTCAATATGTTTAGATATATCATGAAATAATGGATTAAATAAGAGTTTAATGCAACTCTGAATATCACAATATATCACAGTAGGATCTAAGTGTGAACCGAACAACCCGACTAGGATCTTCCTCATCTATATAGCCTTGCTTGCAGCCAAACTTCTTGCCATGTACTCAGCCTCCGCTGAACTGAGTGCCACAGATCTCTGTTTCCTTTTGTTCCAAGAGAATGTTGTAGACTTGATACTGAATATCCCTCCAGATGTGCTCTTTCTATCCATTGGGCCCCCTGCCCAATCTGCATCTATGAAGCCATGCAGCTTCAACTCATTCGACTGTTTGTACCACAATACATATCCCGATGTGCCCCTGAGATACCTCAGGACATGCTTGCCTGCCTTCCAAAAGAGCTTGGTAGGCTTAACCATAGCTTGTGAAAGCTAGTTAACAACATAGCATATGTTTGATCATGTATTGACTAGATACATGAGCGAACCAGCCAACTGTCGATAAACAGTGGCATCCACTACCTCTGCCAATGTAGCATCCTCTTTACTCCAACCACCGGGAAGAGGAGTGTCGATAGGCTTGCAGCCTTGCATGTGAAACTTCTCTAGTATCTCCTGGGCATACTTGCCTTGAGACACAAACAATCCACCCTTCCGCTACCAAATTTCCAATCCTAGTAAATAATGAAGGAGGCCCAAGTCCTTCATCTCAAACTCCTTTGCAAGATTTGCCTTGCATGAGTGTATCAATAGTTCATCGCCTGTTAGTATTAAATCATCTACACAAAGTACAATGATCAACAACTTACCCTCCACCACAATCTGGTATAGGTTCGGATCCACCTCACTCTTGGCGAAACCAAGTCTGGTGAAATAACTATCTATCCATGTGTACCAAGCACGAGGTGCTTGTTTCAGCCCATACAGCTCTTTTTTGAGCCTACACACTGTAGAAATTTGAATAACTGTTCAATTATTCACCGAGATTATCCTGATCACACACTATTTGAGCTTCATGCATAATACATAACCTCTTCTACTATTGATCATCAATTTGTGGAAATATAAACAATCGCATGCGCACATTAAAACCATAAACAATCACACATATAAACACAGTATTTATGGGAAAGCTTAAAGCTAAAAACCCCCAACTATCTGTATATTATAATGATAGAGATCATGTAATAATCATTGTACAAACTCCTCACAAGCTCTCAGTACAATCTCCAATTGTTACACACTACACAAGCTCAGATCATACAAAACACATGCTCCAATCTGCTCCACCTGTTAGCCTACCTCTACTGCGCAATCCAATATGGATAATACCAAGATCCAGGTTCGAATCCCACTAGTATGTACTGCGCAATCCTCATTGGCATCTCCATCAATGTGTGGTGCAAACTCATGCACCAGTATAGTCACAACTGATAGTCACACTGCTCTTTCACCTACCTCTTCACTAGTATCCACTGAAACTGTCCATGCACTGAAGTTAACTGATGTATTCTTTAGTTGATTAATGAGTTTATAATTAGTGAATTTAATTAATAATTAATTCACACCACTCTTACTAATTTTATCAATCAGTTAGACTAGATACAACTAGCTCAACTAATTTAAACTGAACACAACTCCATTAACTGTCTCATCAACTCCACCAAACTCTGTCACATGAGTTCTAATTGAAGTCAACCATGCAATAGCTCCACTAAACCCTAGGAATAGCGTAATTCCTTCTGTCAGCTGCATGTGCCACATCCGTGACTCGAACTGAAGTGCTCCAAGAGGATAAGATAATGTTTAGAGTCCAAATATTATTAATAGCTAATAATATTCGACATATCTATTTTTAGACTGGCAATCTAAAAATAGATTCCGCCCAGTATGTCTAAAAATAGAAGTCCATCTCTTTTTTTCCGACTTGACCAACCATCCACAAATAGCATCCTGCAACTCATAGAACATGATCCATATGTCTAAAAATAGACATAGTCTAAAAATAGACTTTGCACCAAAAATAGCTTGCGGGCCCACTTAGTGAAGGCGACTCCTTTTCACTAAGCTCCTCATCTTGTTGCAATCTCAACACTCCCTCTCAACAAGATAAGGATTATCTGCAATCCCTATCCTGCCCCTGTGGTATTCAAATTTTCTCCTGGTGAGCGCCTTCGTCAAGATATCAGCATCCTGATCCTTCATAGGAATGTATGAAAGTAACATGATTCTCCGCTGCACACAATCTATGATATGATGATACCAGATGTCAATGTGTTTAGATCTATCATGAAATACTGGATTAACCGAGAGTTTGATGCAACTCTGATTATCACAATAAATCATAGTAGGCTCTAAGTGTGAACCGAACAACCCGACCAGGATCTTCCTCATCCATATAGCCTCACATGCAGCCAAACTCGCTGCCATATACTCGGCCTCTGCTGAACTGAATGCCACGGATCTCTACTTCCTGCTGTACCAAGAAATTGTTGTCGACTTGATACTGAAAATCCCTCCAGATGTGCTCTTTCTGTCCGTTGGGCTCCCTGCCTAATCTGCATCCGTGAAGCCACACATCTTCACCTCATCCGACTGTCTGTACCACAATCCATATCCCAATGTGCCTCTGAGATAATGCAATACATGCTTGCCTGCCTTCCAGAAGAGCTTGGTAGGCTTAACCATAGCTTGTGAAAGTTGGTTAACTACATAGCATATATCGGGTTGTGTATTGACTAGATACATAAGCGACCCCACCAACTATCGATAAACAGTGGCATCCACTACCTCCGCTGAAGTAGCATCCTCCTTCCTCCAACCACCAGGAAGAGGAGTATCAATAGGCTTGCAGCCATGCATGTTGAAATTCTCCAGTATCTCCCGGGCATACTTACCTTGAGAAACAAACAGTCCATCACTGCGCTGCCAAATTTCCAATCCCAGGAAATAATGAAGGAGGCCCAAGTCCTTCATCTCAAACTCTTTTGCAAGATCCTCCTTGCATGAGAGTATCAACATCTCATCACTTGTCAAAATCAAATCATCTACATAAAGTACAATGATCAGCAACTTACCCTCCACCACAATCTGGTATAGGTTAGGATCCGCCTCACTCTTGGAGAATCCAAGTCCGGTGAAATAACTGTCTATCCGTGTGTACCAAGCACGAGGTGCTTGTTTCAACCCATACAACGCTCTCTTGAGTCTGCACACATGTGACTCACTGCTGAAGATCTCGAAACCTTCGGGTTGCTCTATGTACACCTCCTCCTCAATGACTCCGTTGAGGAATGTAGTCTTCACATCCATCTGATGAATGTGCCACCCCATCTGCGCTGAGAGAGCAAGAATCATTCGTATGGAAGAATACCTTGCGACAAGTGCAAAGGTCTCCTCATAATCGATCCCCTCTATCTGTGAGAAGCCTTGGGCAAAAAATCTTGCCTTGTACTTCTCCACACTCCCGTCAGCCACCTGCTTCACTTTGTAGATCCATCTCGAACCCACCACTGATTTCCCCTCTGGTCTCGGGGAAATCTCCCATGCACTGTTTCTGACAATCGAATCATACTCTTCCACCATGGCATATACCCATGCGGGGTCCTCCACAGCTTCCTCGAAAGAGGATGGCTCTGTCACGATACACTTGCTCATAAGAGCCATGTATCCAGTATACCGGTCAGGTGACTGTCTCTGTCTGCGCTGTGATGTAGGTGCTCCTACAACCTTCTCTACATCTTGAGCCAGTCGCTCAGCTTCTGTAGTGCGCTTCCGCCCTCTGATGGTTGGTGCTGCATGAGTGGTTTCTTCCACTCCATGAACCTCATCTTGTGGCTGATCCACATCTTGAGACTCATCCTTAGGAACTAATAGCTCCTCCTCTGCATGCAAGTGTAGCTCCCTCTCAAGCGAACACTTCATGGCTTTCTCCTTCTGAAATTTGATATCCCGTCGCACAACAGTCTTGCGACTGTCTGGAAAATACACACGATAGTTGTGGGGCGTATTAGTGTATACCACAAATATCCCAACCCCTGCAGTCGACTCAAACTTCTTCTTGGCATCCTTCATCACATGAATGTAAACAGGTGAACCCAAAATCCTCAAATGGGAAATATCAAGCCTCTTACTAGAAAACGCCTTCTCGGGTGTACTCATGCCAAGTATCCTGTGAGGACAATGGTTCTGCACATATACTACAGTATTGCATGCCTCTGCCCACAAGTGAATGGGTAGGCCCTGATCATGCAACATCACCCGTGCAGCACCCACGATCGTTCTGTTCTTCCACTGAGCAACCCCGTTCTGCTGTGGATTATGAGATGCTATGAGCTCTCTTCGAATTCCTTCTGCGCTGCAAAAGTCCTTGAATTCGCCAGAGATGAATTCACCACCATTGTCGCTCCTAAGAGCCTTCACCTGCTTCCCCGATTCTTTCTCAACCAGTGCCTTGAACTCACATAACTTTGAGTATGTCTTGCTCTTCTTCTGCATGAAGAAGATCTGGCACTTACGAGAAAAATCATCAACAAAGATCACATAGTACCTGTGCTTTGTTGTCGAAGCTACTGAGAAAGGTCCACACACGTCTGTGTGAATTCTCTCAAGGATCATCGTGGTGCGACTATACTTCTCGTGAAAGGTGGCATTCAAAAATTTTCCCAAGGTACACCCCTTGTACTGATCTGACTACGCAAGAGTGCCTTTAGGAAGCCGAGTAGAAATTTGCTGCAGTATCTTCAAAGCTCCATGGTGAAGGTGGCCCAATCTCCAGTGCCACAACTCGCCATCACCCCGGCTCACCACTCCTTCTGCCTTACCTGCCATTGTTGCGCAGCCATCTACCTGCAATTGATAAAGTTTCTTAACACAAACCCCTATCCTCCGGGTCTCACCAGTTGCCTTACTATCCAGGAAAGCCTTTCCCTCGCTAAAGAAAACATCATATCCCTTGTCTTCTAACATCGCCACAGAGATAAGATTCTTCTTCAGTACGGGCCTGCATCACACCTGTGACCACGAAGGGTTTACCAGACTCCCTCTTAAAGGAAATGGTACCGATACCGGTCGCACTGTATCTACCATCATCGCCCATCTCGATGTGCACTCCAAGATATTTCTCATCCAGATCAGTAAACAAATCTCGATCTCCTGTCATGTGAAAAGATGCATCACTATCCAGAAACCACACTGATCCTACCACACTTGAGACCAAGCATGCGATCAGTGAAAAATCCAGCTCAAACTGCGAGGCTAAGACCTCTCTAGTTGTAGATCTAGCAGCCTACTTATTTTTCTTCTTCTGTGGACAATTTGTGGCATAATGTCCGTGTTGGTGACAGTGAAAGCACTTCACCTTGGACATGTCCTGCTTCTTGCCTTTCACACTGGAATGAGAAGCTTTCTTGCTCTTCCCCTTCTTTGCTTTGGTAGCCAAAGTGCAATTCTCTTCATCAGAGTTCTTTGATGATGATCCGTCACTGGTACTCCGCCTTATCTCCTCTTGCACAAGATCCGACCAAAGTCGCTCCCATCCTAGCAATTTCTCCCAACGATTGACAGAGTCCTGATAGGAATGCCAACTCTTCGGAAGCCCAAGGAGAGCCAAGCTCACCAAGTCCTCATCACCATCAGTCACCCCCACACTTCCCAGCTCATCCCTACATTGGGTGAACTTCGTGAGGTACTTGGGCATACTGTCGCCTTTCTCCATCTTTATGTTTCTGAGTTTATCCTTGAGCGCCAACTTCCTCTGGTCGCTCTTGCTTTGGAATAAATCTGTCAAGGCTTTCCACATCAATAATGGAGAAGCCTTACCATGTAGGCTAGACACTATTTGATCCTTCACGCCCTCCAACAGAATCCTTCGACACTTTGCTGTCTTCTTTTGCCAAGCCTCAATTACGGCAGCATCGCTAGAAATAGGCTTTGGGACTTCAGCATCTATGAACTCCTTCAACCCATTGTCATCCAGCACTGCCTCCATTCTGTCCTTCCATGCAATATAATTTGATCTTCCCTCAAGGGCATACTCCAATCACAATCTGTTGAAAGACATCTCAACTTTGACACCAAGAAAACACTGCTGCAAATTCGAATTCGACCAGCACAAAACTCAACCGCTTCAATATTTTGTAATTGCTCCAATGATCAATACTGCTCTGATACCATGTAGAAATTTGAATAAATGTTCAATTATTCACCGATATTATCCTGATCACACACTATTTGAGCTTCATGCATAATACATAACCTCTTCTACTATTGATCATCAATTTGCGGAAATATAAACAATCGCATGCGCACATTAAAACCATAAACAATCACACATATAAACACAGTATTTATGGGAAAGCTTAAAGCTGAAAACCCCCAACTATTTGTATATTATAATGATAGATATCATGTAACAATCATTGTACAAACTCCTCACAAGCTCTCAGTACAATCTCCAATTGTTACACGCTACACAAGCTCAGATCATACAAAACACATGCTCCAATCTGCTCCACCTGTTAGCCTGCCTCTACTGCGCAATCCAATATGGATAATACCAGGATCCAGGTTCGAATCCCACTAGTATGCACTGCGCAATCCTCATTGGCATCTCCATCAATGTGTGGTGCAAACTCATGCACCAGTATAGTCACAACTGATAGTCACACTGCTCTTTCACCTACCTCTTCACTGGTCTCCACTGAAACTGTCCATGCACTGAAGTTAACTGATGTATTATTTAGTTGATTAATGAGTTTATAATTAGCGAATTTAATTAATAATTAATTCACACCACTCTTACTAATTGTATCAATCAGTTAGACTAGATACAACTAGCTCAACTACGTTAAACTGAACACAACTCCATTAACTGTCTCATCAACTCCACCAAACTCTGTCACATGAGTTCTAACTAAAGTCAACCATGCAATAGCTCCAATAAACCCTAGGAATAGCGTAATTCCTTCTATCAGATGCATGTGCCACATCCGTGACTCGAACTGAAGTGCTCCGAGAGGATAAGATAATGTTTAGAGTCCAAATATTATTAAGAGCTAATAATATTCGACATATCTATTTTTAGACTGGCAATCTAAAAATAGATTCCGCCCAGTATGTCTAAAAATAGAAGTCCATATATTTTTTTTCCGACTCGACCAACCATCCACAAATAGCATCCTTCAACTCATAGAACATGATCCATATGTCTAAAAATAGACATAGTCTAAAAATAGACTTTGCGCCAAAAATAGCCTGCGGGCCCACTTAGTGAAGGCGACTCCTTTCCACTAAGCTCCTCATCTTGTTGCAATCTCAACACACACATGCGAATTGCTGCTGAAGATTTAGAATCCTTCAGGCTGCTCATTGTACACCTCCTCCTCAATGACTCCATTGAGGAATGCAGTCTTCACATCCATCTGATGAATGTGCCAACCCATCTGCGCTGAGAGAGAAAGTATGGTCCGTATGGAAGAATACCTTGTGACAGGTGAAAAGGTTTCTTCATAGTCAATCCCCTCAATATGTGAGAAGCCCTCGGCAAAAAATACTGCCTTATACTTCTCGACTCTCCCATCAGTAGCTTGCTTCACTTTGTAGATCCATCTCGAAACTACCACTGATTTCCCTTCCGGCCTTGGGACAATCTCCCATGCACTGTTTTTGACAATCGAATCATACTCTTCCACCATGGAAGCTACCCATGCAGGATCCTCCATAGCTTCCTTGAAAGAGGATGGTTCTGTCACAATACACTTGCTCATCAGATCCATGTATCCTGTAAATCGGTCAGGTGACTGTCGCTGTCTACGCTGTGATGTAGGAACTCCTACATTTTGCACTGCATCAAGATTCAGTCACTCAGCTTCGGTAGTGTGCTTCTGCCCTTTGATGTTTGGTGCTGCATGAGTGGTTTCTTCCACTCCATGTGTTAGTCATCAATAGTTTTCACCGGTTGTTGTTGACTAAATTTCCTAGCTGAGTTTTCTAGAAGCTGATCTCCATATGTCAATTTGTCATCTAGAAAACCCCCATGAAAACTTTTTTGCTCTCCTTACTTTTCAGTTCACCCATGACAAGTTGAAATCCCATTATCAAATCCTATCTAACCTCAGCCATACTAAGTCTGCCTGTCAGCTCTAAAAGGACAATCCAAGTCTGTTCAAAAAACCTCCCCTAAGTTAGGAAGTGGTGCTTTAAGGCATTTCACCCTTGGCAACCATCAAAAGGCCAAAAAACCTCCATCTGCTACAGACCAGTCCCAAACAGACCTCTCACTCTACTAATGAAGCTAGTCACAGCCCTAAGTCGCGCCACTTACACGCCCCTAAGTCTTAGCAATGCATAGACCATAAATCTCAAGCTGTTTTTAGGTCTTTTAGACTGTTTATGGATTCTACAAGCACAGGAAACATGCCAGCTCCTAAGAAGAAAATTCTTGGCTCCACATGAGAAGATAGCTGCTTCTCAATGTGAACATGAGCCTGAGTTACATCTGCAGGACAGAGAGTTATTCATCAAACTCTTGCAGCTTCATTCAGCATGAAAACACAGTAGAAGAAAGACAACACTGTCAAACGGACTTATAATTTGTCATGGCCAAGAACCTCCTTCATCTATAAGCAGAGGGTTAAGGCGCATCCTTCATCTACAAGTAGAGGGCGATGACTGATGTTGACTTGAAAAGTTGCAAACTGACTGTAAGACAGGTTTGTTTTTAAACAGTGAAACAGTAACTGCAGGTTTCCAAAGAAAAGTGATGATTAAGAAACAGGGCTAAGATCAGAAATATTCAAATCAGAAGAAAGCAGAGTTTTTAGGTCTTATGTCCTAAGAAAGAAGATAAATTGAAGTTTCAGGCATCATCATCATGGCGCAACAAAAAGAGACTCCATTGATCAAAGCTATCATAACAAAACACCTCTGCAGGGGTGCTAGTATGAATGGCACAAATCAGTGCTGAACAAGAAGACACTTCAGTAAAAAAGGACCTCTGTGTACTCTTATGTTTCTGTTGGGTTGTGGAATATGGTCTATGGTTTCTAGATAAACATAGAGAAAAAGCAAGCAAGTAGTACACAACCCCCAGACATAAGCCATCTTGATATCATTCAAAGCGCTAGTGCAAGTCCCTCCACCACAAAGACAGGTGTATTCTTCAGATGCAGCAGGGTTGGTGATTTCAGAGTTTCATTAGGAGGAAAATGGCTAATAAAAGCCTTGATGTCTGTGAGAAATTCTAGCTGCCTTTTCACACCTCATATATTTTTATCCTCAACACAAAGATATAGACAGGTGCCTTTTCAAATATACTTATAACAGCTGACACATAAAATCTGGATTATCTCCTCAAGAGACATTACAATTGAGACTATTGTTCATAATAGGCAAAAGAGATGCTTTCACATGCTGTCAGTTTTTGGGAAGCTTAAGACAAATGCAGGTCTTCATTATTCAAGGGACAGAGACATCATAGTGATATGATTTGAGCAGAGAAAGTGTATTGGAAAATGGCGCCCTTCTTAATCAAAGGACCATGGAAAAATCTGAATAAATCCAAATCAATTTTTGGCACCTACACTTGAAGAAAAAACTGATGAAACACCTGGAGGCAAAGATTGTCAAACCAAGTTAAGAAGACAAGCCCTATCCTTTCAAATAACAAAGCAGTTTTCAATATTTTTTTTAACAGATTTAGAGTGAATTTTACATAAATATCACCAACAGTGTTAAACAAGTGGCAGGGGATGGTCTACAGTTCATTAGGTTATTTTCTAAAGCTGGAGCTTCTGTGCTAAGTAATCACCAAAGAAGACAATGTTAGCAAAAGTCACCTTTTCAATCTATATGCATGAGTGAAAACAATTTAACCTTTCCAAAATAGGTTTTGCTTGTTATAAAGGGTTGGTTCATATAGAGACTGTTTAAAAGCACAAAAACCCCACTGCCAACATCATTTCGAAATCCGAGTTTCATAAGTACACCAAAGGTATTATTGAAGAAGGCAAAAAACTTTGAAAGCCCTTGCAAAGACTAACCAAAAGGTTTTTCATTTTGCATTTCGATTAAAAAAGTGACCGTTGGGTTTTCGTCTTTTCAAAGGAATGAATCAAAGTAGTAATTTCATTTTCAAAAATCCCTAAGCAAGAAATTGAGCCTCCCTTTACAGGTTCCAAGCATCAAACGATGTTTCAAGACAAAATTTGCAAAATTTCCAGGTTTTTTCACCGCGCGGCGCTCCTGTACATGCGCGCGGCGCTCCTGGGCGGACTTGTTCAACTGCGCAACACATGCGCGCGGCACTCCTGTAGCCGTGCGCGGCGCTCCTGTAGCCGCGGTCACGGGCGCCCGACACTGACCCGACAGGCCACCCGGCGTGTTTTCTTGCGTGGCGTTCTTTTCCTCCAAAGCGTCGCGCATGTTTTCAGCCTCCAAAACACCTTTCAAATCTCCTCCAAGGTGATTTCAACTCACGAAAAGGGTTTTGCATCATATTTTGAGGTATTCCACACAGCTCCCTCTTAAATTCACATTTTCTAGATAATGGTTGGAAGCCAAAGAAATCAGGTTTGGAACAGTTTATGTTGAGGGACTGTGTCAAAGTGGAATAGGGTGTTTTATTTCAAATCAGGCTTATGGGTTTTTTTTTTTGACTGCTGAAAAGACTTGGGTACAAGCTACCTTTGTTACTACCACAGAAGCATTTTTAACTACACCAACTCTGTCCTTTAAACACAAGAAAACTTGGACTGTTTTTTGCCCCTTTGCTTGACTGAGTCTATATTGTTAAATATATTGATGAGATGCATGTGAAGGTTAAGGTTTCGATCAAAAGGAGCTGCTCGACATCGGACCTGCTACAAATATTTGATACCACAGTCCAAAAACATATTAAAACTCTGTCACCATATATGTAAAACTGTGTTTTTGCTGTGGATATATCAGTTGTTTAAAACTGTGGTAAAGTGTTGATATGCTGATGAGGTCCCTACAGGGAAAGAAAATGTGTTGAGCTAAAAATTTGTTTGTTCACTTTCCTCTTCAAAGAACAAAGGTGTTTTATATCTTCAAGGCATAAAAAGGCAAGTTACCCCTACCAACCACAGAAAAAGACAGTTGTTCACTGCGTATACTTTTTGACTACCTTTTGATTCTTCAAACTCATTTGATAAGTTGATTTTCAAAGGATACAAAGACATTTTCTAGAGGGACAGGGTTTCCATATTGAAAAGGAGCTTTGATTATTTGAAAGGATGAACTCCTACAGCCTTTGTTGAAACTTTTTAAGCATTATTAAAACTCTGTCACCTTTGTTCCATAAACTGTGAAATTGACTATCTGCCTACACTAAAGGTTGACTGCATATGATATGAGTTTTGTTTTCACTAGAACTAGGCAGCTCAATCTCCCTTACTTTTTATGCAAAAGTATCGATAAAATGGCATCCTTAGTCCAGAAGAAGACTCCATCTTTGCAAATAGCTTCCCTTTTCCATCATTCTCTGATCAAAATCATCATTCTTCATCAGTTGGAGAAGAAAGGGGTTTCTTGGGATGTTTTTATCAGTCACCCGGATTTCTCCACTGTTCCTCCGGTCCATATATCTCCCACCCCGCCTATTCATCGCCCTGTACCTTTGTCCAGCAGGCCTACTCCTAGAAGGCTTGAGATCACCACAGAACAGTCAGGACAACATGAAGAAGAGAGACATGAATAGGTAGAAAAAGAAGAGGACAAACATGAAGAAACTAATGAAAGACAACAGCTTGTTTTTGATTAACAGAGGCAGCAGCTTGAGCCACAAAGCGAGCATGAAGTTGAAACACACCAGCAGCATGATTTTGATGGTCAGGGGCAGTAGGTTGAACCACAAATTGAACAAGGGGTTGAGGTAGGACAGCAGCTTGATGTTGGTGAATAGAGGCAGCAGTTTGAACAGCATGAAGAAGGTGAGCAGCAGCAGTCCTTTCATGAGACATTATAGTCTCCTCAAGTTGCACAACAGTTTCAAAGAGGAAGGGATTTTTCCGGAAGGTGAAAAACAAAGTGACAAGGGCAAGGCCATCATGCCTTCCTCTCCCGAGAAGATTAAGCCCAGGACAGCAAAGAAACAAATGCTCAAGGTGGTTACTCCAAAAGTAACAAGAGCTATCCGGAGCAAAAGAAAATCGCCCAAGAAACCTCTCACTAGCATGCCAAGAAGGAAGAGTGCAAGATTAGCCTTCAAGGGCAAAGGGAAGGGCAAGATTGGAGAAAGTCAAGAACATGGAGGTGCATTGGCTATCATCCCAATCCAAAGTGATGACAGCGATAATGAAGCCCGCATTCTTGAAGACCTTCTAATCCATCGAGAGGGCCAAATTGAAGCATTGGAGAATGACCTTCATCGGGCAAAGAACTTCAATCATTTCTTGGAGATCCAAAATAGACAGATGAGTGTTCACATGGTAGTTCATGAAACACGGGCAATTAAATACAAGAAAGAGGCTGCCAAAGCACAAGCAAAAATAGAGGAGCTCATAGGTGATTTTGATGAGGGTGAAGAAGAAGACCAGCCTAGGCAGAAGAGGCCTAGAACCATAGGGCTTAAAAGAGCCCTGGAAAAGCAAAAGGAAGAAGAACAAGCCCATCTTCAATCCTTTCCCCTCACTGCACTACTTGAGCAAGAAATTGAAAGCAATAAGGAGGCATGGCTAGAAAGAGCCAATAAACACTTGGAGATGAAGCTTGAAAAGGAAAACAGAGACCTGGAGCTGCAAAGGAAGATGACACAACACTATCAAAAGCTGAATCAGTTTGCCCGGCGCAAGCTAAAGACCACCCAAGAGAAACTGAAAGAAGCAAAGGGGAGGCGCTCGGCACGGAAAGAGAAGAAAGGCACATCAGCACTTGACATTTTGGCTTCAGCTTCGAAACATGTTGCTGAGGACCCTTGAGGGTCATGCACCCCAATTTTGGGCCCATTTTGACAATTTTTGGTTTTTTGGCATTTTTGGGTTTTTGGTCAAAAACTCATAAATTCGCCATTTCATTTTGAGGATTCGTCAAGGGAGGAGAATGGTATCATTGAATGCCATAATTTCATGAGCATGCCCTCAGCAATTTTCAGAACATTTGGAGATCATTTTCCCCCTCAAAACGGCAAGAAAGACTCTCTTTTTGCACACTCTGCCCGGTCTATCAACATACTATAATTTTCTGGTTTTTTACACAGGTGCAGATTTGGAGGACTTCCACGCATCAGATTGGGGAATTTTCAATTGCACCAGAAATTAGACACTCAGAGCTTTCCAACAAGCTATCATGAGCCTCGTTTCGACATTAGGAAGGCTGCCAAATGTTTCCGGAAAGTCAGGGGACCTTTTTCTGATGTAAATTTGAAATATTTTTGTAATTTTTGAACCTCTAAAATTTGCTTTTTCCAAATGTGCGTTTAGTTATTTTTGCACATGAAAAATTATGAAAAGTTAATTTAATTCTCTTTTTTAGCATTTTTTAGATATTTTATGAGATATTTTTGTGCCTTGGGCTTTGCAAAGCCTCAAGGAAAAGATTAGATATTTTGATTAGGCCAATAGGATGGCAAGTTGAACCATGAGGTTTTCCTCACTTGAGCCTATATATTCCAAAGGCTTTCATTGTAAAACAAGGTTGAACTTGAGAAGAGAAGCAATATATGGTCATATGAGCTTTGGAAGAAAATACTTGTGTTATGCTTTGGATTGCCTCTTGGATGTTCTTGGATGAATGATGAAGGATTGTTGATGGATTCCATGACATGGTAGAATGGTATAGTGTCCCTTGCTTTGTTGTTGTCTTCTAGTTTTCATTCATGATACATGTTTCTTGCTTGCTATAGATCAGTAGAGAACAAATTTGAGATATGCCCATGGAGGCACCTCAAATTTCCTGAATCTTCATAGCCTTCATGTTTTCTTCTTCTTTAGTTGCATTAAAGAATTCTTAATTGCTCTTTAACAACTTGAGGATATTGTTGCTTGTTTCATTCATAGTTCTATACATGCTAAGGACTTATGGTATGCCCTTCTTACCTATGGCTAGCTATAGTTCCATCCATGAAACTTCTCTTTGACTAATTAGATTATCATTTTGTTTGAACCAAGGAGGCCTAGTTTCGATCTAGCCCTTTGCCTAAAACTATGAAAATCTTGTTGTTCAAAGTGCCCAATAACTTGAAGTACTATGTTTAGGCATTCCGGCATAGTGTTTTGAGTTGTTTGTCTTCCTTAAGTGTTTTCCCCAAAGTCTGATAGCCATTTCCCAAAGTTAGAGGGTCTTATACTTCTATGCATGGCTTGAATGTTTATTTCTAAGTATTGATTAGCTTGTAGTTACATTTTGCATGATTAATGGTTTGCCCTACCATGTTTATGTTATCTATTGAACTAGTTATGCTTGAAACTCTTTGTTGTTCACAAACTTGATGTCCTTTTACTCCATTTTTCCCTAAGATCCTTTCTACCTTGAACCAAATCGGCCCTTCAACAACCTTGTATCGTCATCTAATAGCTTTCTTGACCTTTTGACCCCATAGCCCAGTTAATCTAACATCTTATTATCTATTTTATATCTTTGATCAGTTTCATCCCTCACAACTTAAAAAACCAAAAAAATTACTTTATAACTAGCATAAAATCAGAACACGATAAGCAAACAAACAGATATCCCTTACACATATAGAGATAGCCCTCTCTGAGTCTAGGAAGGCTAGGTCCTTGGGCTCCAAAGCTTGGTTCGATGTTACACTGTCATTTGGCTTGCCAATAAGCCAAATCACGAGAACCTAACACCATGAACCTCCTCTTGTGGCTAATCCACATCCTAAGGCTCATCTTTAGGAATAAGTAGCTCCTCATCTGCATGCAAGTGTAGCTCCCTCTCAAGTGACAACTTCATGGCTTTCTCCTCATGAAATTTGATATCTCGTCGCACAATAGTCATTCGACTATCTGGCAAATACACACGATAATTGTGGGGTGTTTCTGTGTACCCCAAAAATATCCCAAGCTCTGTAGTCGGCTCCAGCTTCTTCCTGGCATCCTTTGTCACATGAATGTAAACAGGTGAGCCAAAAATCTTCAAATGAGAAATATCAGGCTTCTTACTAGAAAACGCCTCTTCGGGTGTACTCATGCCAAGTACTCTATGAGGACAATGGTTTTGCACATAAACCGTAGTGTTGCATGCTTCATCCCACAAGTGTATGGGAAGGCCCTGGTCATGCAACATCACCCATGCAGCACCCACGATCGTTCTGTTCTTTCTCTCCGCGACCCCATTCTGTTGTGGGTTATGAGGCGCTATGAGTTCTCTTCAAATTCCTTCTACGCTGAAAAAGTATTTGAATTTTACAGAGATGTATTCACCACCATTATCGCTCCTTAGAGCTTTCACCTGCTTCCCCGACTCTTTCTCAACCAGTGCCTTGAACACACAGAAATTTGAGTATGTCTCACTCTTCTTCTGCATGAAGAAGATCCAGCACTTACGAGAAAAGTCATCAACAAATATCACATAATACCTCTGCTTTGTTGTTGAAGCAACTGAGAAAGGTCCACACACATCAATGTGAATTCTCTGAAGGATCGTTGTTGCGCGACTATCCTTTTCATGAAAAGTGATCTTCACAAATTTTCCCAAAGTACATCCCTTGCACTGATCTGACTGCGCAAGTGTACCCTTGGGAAGCCCGGTAGAAATCTGCTGCAAAATTTTCAAAGCGCCATGGTGAAGATGGCCCAATCTCCTGTGCCACAATTCGCCCTCATCCCGGCTCACCACTGCTTCTGCTTTGCCTGCCATTGCTGCGCAGCCATCTACCTGCAATTGATAAAATTTCTTTACTCGAACCCTTATCCTCCTGGTTTGACAAGTTGTTTTACTGCACAAGAAGGCTTTTCCCTCGCTAAAAAAAACATCATAGCCCTTGTCTTTCAACATCACCACAGAGATAATATTCTTCTTCAACCCTAGAACATGCATGAAATCCTTCAATATGAAAGGTTTTCCAGACTCCCTCTCAAAGGAAATGGTCCCGACACCAGTCGCATTATATCTACCATCATCACCCATCTCAATGTGCACTCCAAGATCCTTCTCATTCAAATAACTAAACAAATCTTTGTCTCCGGTCATATGGAAAGACGCACCACTGTCAAGAAACCACACTGATCCCATCACACTTGAAACCAAGCATGCGATTAGCAAAAAATCCAGCTCAAACAGTGAGGCTAAGGCCTCTCCAAATGCAGATCCAGCAGCCTGTTTATTTTTCTTCTTTTGTGGACAATTAGTGGCGTAATTTCCATGTTGGTGACAGTGAAAGCACGTCACCTTGGACAAGTCTTGCTTCTTGCCTTTCGCACTAGATTGAGAAAGATTTTTCTTTCCCTTCCCTTTCCTTGCTTTAGCAGCCAAAGCGCAATTTTCTTCATCTTCATTCTTCGATGAAGATCCATCCCTGGTACCCCGCCTTATCTCCTCCTGCACACGATCCGACCAAAGTTGCTCCCATCCTAGCAGTTTCTCCCGACCATTGACAGAGTCCTCATAGCTATGAAAACTCTTCAGAAGCCCAAGGAGAACCAAGCTCACCAAGTCCTCTTCATCTACAGTAACCCTCACACTTCCCAGCTCATCCTTGCAGTGGAAGAACTTCGTGAGGTATTTTGGTATACTGTCGCCTTTCTCCTTTTTTATTTTCCTGAGCTTGTCTTTAAGCACCAACTTCCTCTGGTCGCTTCTGCTTTAGAACAAGTGTGTCAAAAATTTCCACATTAAGAATGGAGTAGCTTTACCGTGAAGTCTGGACACTATGTGATCCTTCACACCTTCCAACAGAATTCTTTGACACTTTGCTACCTTCTTTTGCCATGCGTCAAGTGCGGTTGCATCGCTAGAACCAAGCTTTGGAATATAAGCATCTATGAACTCCTTCAACCCATTATCATCCAAAACCACCTCCATCCTATCTTTCCATGCAATATAATTTTATCTGCCATCAAGGGAATACTCCAATCGCAATCCATTGAAAGACATTTCAATGAATGCTCAACTTTGACACCAAGAAAACACTGTAGCAAATTCGAATTCCACCAGCACAAAACTCGACCGCTTCAATAATTGCAATCTGCTCCAATGATCAACTGCTCTAATACCATGTAGAAATTATATAAATTATGTGTTATATATCCAAGATTCTCCTGATCATACACTATTTTAACTTCATGAAAAATACAGAATCTATTCCACCATTGATCATCACATGCGGAAATTAAATCAATTGCAATGCACACATGAAACAATAAAAATTCACACACATTAACATAGTTGTTTAACGGGAAATCCTGAAGCTGAAAACCCCAACTATCTGTATATAATATATGTCATATATATCATGTAACAATCCTCATAAAAATCTAATCATATCAAGCTCTCATTACAATACAATCGCTACATACTAATCAGGCCCGATCTTGCAAATCCATGCACTGATCTCTGCCACCTACTAGCCTGCCTCTACTATGTAATCCCTGCTGAAGAATGGCTTTCAATGAACTTGAATTCACCAAGCTTGCACTACACAATCCTCATTGGAATCTCCACTAACTATTGGATGCAATCAATGCATCACTATAGTCACAACTGATAGTCACACTTGCTCTTTCACCTACCTCTCCACTAGTCTCCACTGAAACTGCCATGCACTATAGTTAACTGATGTATTCTTCGGTTGATTAATGAGTTATTATTTAGTGAATTAATTAACTAATTAATTCACACCACTCTCACTATTGTATCAATCAGTTAGACTAGATACAACTAGCTCAACTGAGTCTAGAACTCAAGTCCTCATGCATTAGCTCCAGTAAACCCTCAGGAATAGCGTAATTCATTCTATTAGTTGTTGTGCCACATCTGTGCACTTAACTGAAGTGCTCCAAGAGAATAAGATAATGTTTAGAGTCCAAATATTATTAAGAGCTAATAATATTCGACATATCTATATTTAGACTGGCAATCTAAAAATAGATTCCGCCTAATATGTCTAAAAATAGAAGTCCATCTATTTTTCCAACTTAACCAACCATCCACAAATAGCATCCTACAACTCATAGAATATGATCAACACGTCTAAAAATAGACATAGTCTAAAAATAGAATTTGTGCCAAAAATAGCCTGCGGGCCCACTTAGTGAAGGTGACTCTTTTCACTAAGCTCATCATATTGTTGAATCTCAACAACTTGGACCTCTTTCTTGTTTCTAGGCAAGGATATACCATTTATGACTTCTACCCTTTTCGAGTCAATTTTTACCCCTGCCTTTGTTACAATATGCCCAAAATTTTTACCCTCTTCTAAAGAAAACATAGATTTTTGAGGGTTTAAAGACAATCCATACTTGTGGCATTTGTCAAAGGTTCTGCGCAAATGCTCTATATGTTCAGCATCGTCCTTTGAGAAGACTATGATATCATCCAGGTAAACCACCACTAATTTGTCTTGTTCCCCCACAAAATCAATGTCCATGGCCCTTTGAAATGTAGCCCCCACATTGATCAATCCAAACGGCATTCGAGCATACATAAACGTTCCCCAAGGAGTGGTGAATGCGGTTTATTTTGGTCCTTTGGAAGCACTACTACTTGATTGTACCCAGAAAACCCATCCATCATAGACATTCGTGAAGATCCTACCACCTTCTGCAATATATGGTCCATCTTGGGCAGCGGATAATTATCTTTCAGAGATGCTCCGTTCAAGTTCCGAAAGTCAACACACAATATTATTTCCCTATTATTCTTTTGGACTGGGACCAAGTTGGCCACCCATTCAGAATATCTTAATGGCACAATAATCTTAGCCTTCAAAAATTTCTTGATTTCCTTTTCTATGGAAGGAAGGAGTAAAGGATTAATCTATCTTAATTTCTGTTTGTGTGACTTAGCATCTCCTTTTAATGGAATCTTGTGTTGGATAATGCTGATATCAAAGGTCTTCAAATCTTGATAGGACCAGGAAAAGTGTAGAAATTAGCTGAATAAATCACTTATTCAATGAAGATTAACCCGATCATACATCAATTTCGAATTGCATGCATAACACATAACCTTCTTCCACAATTAATTGTCACATGCGGAAATAATATAGAAACAATCTCACATCAATTCAATCACACATTAACTCAGTATGTATGGGGAAAGCCTATAGCTGAAAACCCCCCAGCTATTGTGTATATTATAATGGAGAAATCATGTAACAATCATAGTACAAAAAACTCTTCACAAGCTCTCATGCACTACCTCCCATGCTACACACTATCAAGCTAGATCTAGCAAATCACTTGCTCCAATCCTTAGCCACTTGATAGCCAACCTTGATTGCCTATTTGAATGCTAGGTGATGGCCTCCTTATATAGATAAACCACCAGCCTAAACTTTGCAATACTCATAGCTTACTCCACCTATCTATGTGTTGCAAATAGCAACCATATAGTCACAACTGATAGCTAACTCTACCCTTTCATCTATCTCTTTCACTGGTCTTCACTGAACTGATCATGCACTGTAGTGAACTGAAGTATTCTTGAGTTGACTAATGAGTTAATATTTAATGAATTAAATAATATTTAATTCACTCCACTCATATCTAGTTGATTAGTTAGTTTAACTAATCCCAACTAGTTCAACTAAAACAAACAGAACATAACTCCACTACTTGTCCCGTTAACTCCTCCAAAACTTATGCCACTGAAGTCTAACTGAAGTAAACCATGCAAGATGCCATCAAACCCTAGGAACCACGTGATTCCTTGTGTCAGTTGCATGAGCCACCTCCATGACTCAAACTGAAGTGCGCCAAGAGAGTAAACTGCTGTTTATAGTCAAAATATTATTAAGGGTAAATAATATTTGACTTCCATATTTTTGGGAGATCAGTCTAAAAATAGCCTGGGTCCTAAAAAATAGGGTCTCATCTATTTTTACCGACATGTCGCATCCATCAAGAATCTCCAAGTAGAATTCCCAAATTATGCTCAGTATGTCTAAAAATAGACATAGTCTAAAAATAGACTTTGCGCCAGAATTTGCCTGCGGGCCCACTTAGTGAAGGCGACTTCATTTCACTAAGCTCCATCATCTTGCTGCATTCTCAACACTCCCTCTCAGCAAGATATGGATTATCTGCAATCCCTATCCTGCCTCTGTGGAATTCGAACTTGCTCCTGGTGAGCGCCTTCGTCGGGATGTCGGCATCCTGATCCTCCGTGGGAACATATGAAAGCATCATGATTCTCCGCTGAACACAATCTCTGATATGATGATACCAATCTGTGAAGCCATGCCGCCTCAACTGATCCTCCTGTCTGTACCATGAACCATATCCCGATGTGCCTCTAATATAGCGCAATACATGCTTGCATGCCTTCCAAAAGAGCTTGGTAGGCTTAACCATAGCTTGCGAAAGCTGGTTAACTGCATAGCATATATCGGGTCGAGTATTGACCAGATACATCAACGACCCCACCAACTGTCGATAGACAGTGGCATCCACTACCTCCTCCGAAGTAGCATCTCCCCTCCTCCAACCTCCAGGAAGAGGGGTATCAACAGGCTTGCAGCCCTGCATGTTGAACCTCTCTAGAATCTCCCGGGCATACTTGCCCTGAGAAACAAACAGTCCTCCACTGCGGCCAAATCTCCAATCCCAGGAAATAATGAAGGATGCCCAGGTCCTTCATCTCAAACTCTCGTGCAAGATCCTCCTTGCATGAAAGTATCAACCGCTCGTCGCCAGTCAAAATCAGATCATCTACATACAGTACGATGATCAACAGCTTCCCCTCCACCACAATCTGGTACAGGTTTGGATCCGCCTCACTCTTGGAGAATCAAAGCCCGGTGAAGTAGCTGTCTATCCGAGTGTACCAAGCACGAGGTGCTTGCTTCAGCCCATACAGTGCTCTCTTGAGTCGGCACACATGCGACTCACTGCTGAAGATCTCAAAACCTTCAGGCTGCTCTATGTACACCTCTTCCTCGATAACTCCATTGAGGAACGCAGTCTTCACATCCATCTGATGAATGTGCCACCCCATCTGCGCTGAGAGAGCAAGGATCGTCCGTATGGAAGAGTACCTTGCGACGGGTGCAAAAGTCTCCTCATAGTCAATCCCCTCGATCTGTGAGAAGCCACGGGCGACAAATCTCGCCTTGTACTTCTCCACACTCCCGTCAGCCGCCTGCTTCACCTTGTAGATCCATCGCGAACCTACAACTGATTTCCCAGCCGGTCTTGGGACAATCTCCCATGCACTGTTCCTGATGATCGAATCATATTCTTCGATCATGGCATCAACCCATGCGGGTTCCTCCACAGCTTCCTCAAAAGAGGATGGCTCTGTCACAACACATTGACTCATAAGAGCCATGTATCCAGTGTGCCGATCCGGTGACTGTCTCTGTCTGCGCTGTGCTGTAGGTGGTCCTACAACCTTCTCTGCATCCCGAGCCAGTCGCTCAGCTTCTGTAGTGCGCATGCGCCCTCTGATGGTTGGCGCTGCCTAGGTGGTTTCTTCCACCTCCTGAACCTCCTCTTGTGGCTGATCCACATCCGGAAGCTCCTCCTTAGGAACTAACAGCTCCTCATCTGCATGCAAGTGTAGCTCCCTCTCAAGCAAACACTGCATGGCTTTCTCCTCCTGAAATTTTATATCCCGTCGCACAACAGTCTTGCAACTGTCTGGCACATACACTCGATAGTTATGAGGTGTATCAGTGTACCCCACAAATATTCCAACTTCAGCAGTTGGATCCGGCTTCCTTCTTGCATCCTTCGTCACATGCATGTAGACAGGAGAACCAAAAATCCGCAAATGGGAAATATCAGGCCTCTTGCCAGAATAAGCCTCCTTCGGTGTACTCATGCCAAGAACCTTGTGAGGACAACGGTTCTGCACATACACTGCTGTATTGCATGCCTCAGCCCACAAGTGAAGGGGTAGGCCCTGATCATGCAACATCGCCCGTGCAGCACCCACGATCGTTCTGTTCTTCCGCTCAGCCACCCCGTTCTTCTGTGGGTTATGGGGTGCGATGAGCTCTCTCCGAATCCCTTCTGCGCTGCAGAACTCCTTGAATTCAGCCGAGATGAATTCACCACCGTTATCACTCCTTAGAGCAATCACCTTCTTCCCCAACTCCTTCTCGACCAGTGCTTTAAACTCACAGAACTTCGCGAATGTATCGCTCTTCTTATGCATGAAGAAGATCCAGCACTTTCGAGAGAAATCATCAACAAAGATCACATAATACTTGTGCTTTGCTGTCGAAGCAACTGAGAAAGGACCACACACGTCTGTGTGAGCTCTCTCAAGGATCGTCGTGGCGCGACTATCCTTCTCGTGAAAGGTGGCTTTCACATACTTCCCTAAAGTACACCCCTTGCACTGATCTGACTGCGCAAGAGTGCCCTTAGGAAGTCGAGTAGAAATCTGCTGCAGAATCTTCAAAGCTCCATGGTGAAGATGGCCCAATCTCCTGTGCCATAGTTCGCCCTCATCATCCCGGCTCACCACATCTCCGGCCTTGCATGCCATAGCTGCGCAGTCATCTACCTGCAACTGATAAAGGTTCTGAGTTCGAACCCCTATCTTCCGGGTCTCTCCAGTAGTCTTACTGCGCAGGAAGGCTTTTCCTTCGCTGAAGACCACATCATAACCCTTATCCTCCAACATTGCTACTGAAATCAGGTTCTTCTTCAATCCAGGTACATGCATGACATCCTTTAAGACAAAGGTTTTACCAGACTCCCTCTGAAAGGATACGGTACCGATACCAGTCGCACTGTATCTACCGTCATCGCCCATCTCGATGTGCATACCCAAATCCTTGTCCTCCAGATCTGAGAACAACTCCCGATCTCCCGTCATATGAAATGACACACCGCTGTGCAAGAACCACACCGATCCCAACATACTTGAAACTAAGCATGCAATCGGTAAGAAACTTTGGCCAGTCACCCCCACACTTCCCGCTCATCTGCGCGCGAGTGAACTTCGTGAGAGTATTTGGCGATGCGCCGCCTTCTCCATCTTGATGTTCTACGAGCTTATCTTTGAGCACCGGCTTCCTTTGGTGGCTCTTCTTCACGGAATAGATCGTGAACCACATTAAATATGGAGTAGCCTTTCCATGCGAAATTTGGATACAATATGATCCTTGACGCCCTCCAACGGGATCCGCCGACATTTGCGGTCTTCTTTTGCCATGCATCGACCAAAGCTGCATCAGTGGGCTTTGGGACATCCGCATCCACGAACTCCTTGAGACCATTATCTTCTAACACTGCCTCCATTCGATCCTTCCATGCAACATAGTTCGAACTGCCTTCAAGAGCATATTCGAGTCGCAATCCATTGAAAGAAGACATCCTTCAACACCGGCACCAAGAAAATCAACCTTCTGCAAAATTCGAATTCCAAACTCCAAGCTCTATCACTTCCGATCTATACTTGAAAACAAATTATTTCCAAATCAGAGATTGACTGCAAAGGGCATTCACCAGATCTTTCACCTTACAAAGAAGGATGAATATTCCGGAGGCTACCTGGCCCGCATGCAGACTCTGTCCGAGGAAATAAGTTTGCAATCACCGTAATAGACCTCGACAATTAACTTCGCTCCGATACCATGTAGAAATTAGCTGAATAAATCACTTATTCAATGAAGATTAACCCGATCATACATCAATTTCGAATTGCATGCATAACACATAACCTTCTTCCACAGTTAATTGTCACATGCGGAAATAATATAGAAGCAATCGCACATCAAATCAATCACACATTAACTCAGTATGTATGGGGAAAGCCTATAGCTGAAAACCCCCCCAGCTATTGTGTATATTATAATGGAGAAATCATGTAACAATCATAGTACAAAAACTCTTCACAAGCTCTCATGCACTACCTCCCATGCTACACACTATCAAGTTAGATCTAGCAAATCACTTGCTCCAATCCTTAGCCACTTGATAGCCAACCTTGATTGCGTATTTGAATGCTAGGTGATGGCCTCCTTATATAGATAAACCACCAGCCTAAAATTTGCAATACTCATAGCTTACTCCACCTATCTATGTGTTGCAAATAGCAACAGTATAGTTACAACTGATAGCTAACTCTACCCTTTCATCTATCTCTTTCCCTGGTCTTCACTGAACTGATCATGCACTGTAGTGAACTGAAGTATTCTTGAGTTGACTAATGAGTTAATATTTAATGAATTAAATAATATTTAATTCACTCCACTCATATCTAGTTGATTAGCTAGTTA
Source organism: Pinus albicaulis (assembly GCA_034641835.2). Classification (NCBI taxonomy): domain Eukaryota; kingdom Viridiplantae; phylum Streptophyta; class Pinopsida; order Pinales; family Pinaceae; genus Pinus; species Pinus albicaulis. The sequence continues at coordinate 179,807,778 of CM076584.1, forward strand.
ACTAATCTCAACTAGTTCAACTGAAATAAATAGAACACAACTCCACTATTTGTCCCGTTAACTCCTCCAAAACTTCTGCCACTGAAGTCTAACTGAAGCCAACCATGCAAGATGCCATCATCAAACCCTAGGAACCACGTGATTCCTTGTGTCAGTTGCATGAGCCACCTCCATGACTCAAACTGAAGTGCGCCAAGAGAGTAAACTGCTGTTTATAGTCAAAATATTATTAAGGGTATATAATATTTGACTTCCATATTTTTAGGAGATCAGTCTAAAAATAGTCTGGGTCCTAAAAAATAGGGTCTCATCTATTTTTACCGACATGTCGCATCCATCAAGAATCTCCAAGTAGAATTCCCAAATTATGCTCCGTATGTCTAAAAATAGACATAGTCTAAAATAGACTTTGCGCCAGAATTTGCCTGCGGGCCCACTTAGTGAAGGCGACTTCATTTCACTAAGCTCCATCATCTTGCTGCATTCTCAACAAAAAGACGTTTTTATATGTCTAAAATAGCTTTCGATATTGCTCTTTGTATTCTTCGGGTACCTTATTAGACAATTTTACAATCTTGGGATTGGCCTTCGTGCCAAGGTTCAGATCATCTACCTGATTTTCTTCAACAACCTTACTTGGCCAGATTGGGACATCATTCTTATCAAATAGTCTCTCCAGGGGGACCAATCCTCTGGGTATTACATTCCCTTTGAGTTGCAGCACCTTGTGCCCAGCTACGGTATCCTGCCATTTATTCTCAGGAAGCTCCTTAGTCTCTTCATCGCCAGCATCTATGTCTATATTGGATAATTCCCCAACAGTCTCCATGAATCTTTTCACTTGCTCTTCATCTTCAAACACAAGCCAGTGTTTGACATTGTCAAGGATGGAAGGAATGTAGCGAACCTCTATTTCATACCTCAGGAGGGGGTTCTGAGGTGGTCAAAAAGTGCATGCAGCTACTACGAGAGAGTCCGCCATTCTGTTCTGGTCTCTTGGCATGAATTAAATATTGAATGCTAAGAAGAAATTCTCTACCAAGTCCCATACCTCTATTTCGTAAGCCCTCAATTGTGGGTGCTTAGCTTGACATTGATTTCTTACTTGTCTCACCTCCAGTTCTAAATCTCCCAAAACCTTCAAGCTCTGAATATTCATGTTCTTTGATATTTGTAGACCTAGAAGCAAGGCTTTGAATTCAGCCACATTGTTCATGGCTTCATACTCCAATTTGAAGGATAATGGGACCAGTTGTCCCGTAGGAGAGATAAGGAGAATCCCAGCTCCATTCCCTTCCTTTGAGTTGGCTCCGTCAAAGTGCAAGGTCCAAATCCCACCTTCTTCATTACTTGAAGACTGCTCGGTGATTGCTTGATAGAAAGATGGCTCCTGCAAGTAATCTTGGTCTTCCTCAAGCATTAGACAAGAAAAATCACCCTCTTTGTTGTACACCGGTGAATTTACTGAATTATCAGCTTTAGTGACCATCTTCACAAACCTTGTTTCCTAGTATAATCTCCTTTCTTGGCCTCCAAACACAGGGATGGTCGCATAGGTTAGGTCTAGCTTTATAGATCCTTCGATTTTTGTACCCCATGATCTTGATAATAGCATCCCAAACTGAGCTTGGATGTCGGCCACTACTATGTCCATTACCATGCTTTTAGCTGGGATTTGGGCTAGGTTTACCACCAAATCCTTGATCATCCCCAAAAATTTGACTCTTTTAGAATCAAAAGAGTAGAGATCTTTATATGGGCGAGTGATCTGTAGCCCCAATTGCTCCATCACCGACAGAGGTAACAGGTTATGGGATGCCCCGGAATCTAGCATACAGTTGTGCAACATCAAATCATGAATTACTAAAGAGGCGTAGAAAGTAGGAATTGAATCATCTAACTCCTCAACATGAGGACCAAACATGACCATAGGCCTTTCTTCCTGGAGGTTCAAACTATCTGGTATTGGGGCTGCTCCTTCAGGAAGCATGAAAGAAGACACCTGAGACTGGTAGGCTGGCTATTTCAGTAGTTCAGTCAAAGGGATGAGAATTTTTACTTTTTCCAGCTCTTTTTAAAGGCTAAACACAGGAGGAGGCTTCTGTATGAGACTTTCCTTTGGCTCTTTACTCTCGGTTGGAGGTTTTCCTTCCTTTGGGATAGGCTTGAATTTTTCAATTGAGTTGGGTACTATATTAGAAGAAGATGGAACAGAGACATTAGGATGCAAAGGTTCGGTCACAGGTTTCTTACCTTTATATCTGACTTTCTAAACAACTATCTCCTTCTGAGGCATCTCTTCTTCTTGTTCTTATGTGTGGATTCTCTTTCTAGAGGACCTAAGATCATATTTTCTATGAAACTATGCTTGCATGAAGTCTACAAATGGTTTACAGTAATCATCGATCTCTGGATCTTTAGCATCACTTGTTTTTTCTTCTTCTTCTTGCAAGGAAAGCTCCACTCATTCATCTTCTTGCAAAGAAGACTCAACTTCATCGTCGTCTGAGTAAGCAAGATATTAATCATCTTTCCCATCGGGAATGTCTTCGGCAAGGCCATCCATCTGCCCTTCCAGATACAACGGAGGCTGTATGTGATCCTGTTGCTCCTTCCGATCTCTTTGCAATATTTGAAGAGGAGGCTTTCTATATTATGGGTTAAATCCTCTGTTTGGAGCAGTTTGGAATGGCTTGGAGGATGAGTTCTTTGCCTCAAACTCAAGCTTCACCAGCTTGCTCGAAAGGTTCTTGATCATTTTTCTCATCTCCTCTATTTTGTAATCTGCTACTTCTCTATCTTGACTTGAGGTATATGCTTCTTCTTTCCCTCTCCGCCTAGCATCATGGTCTGACCTCCCTTTTGGTTTACCCATAGAAGCAAAGTTGGCTTCCACTTCCAATGCATCAGTCTAGGCTTCATCCAGAGTATCATACTTCCTTTCTCTTAAAGAGAATCTGAATTCTGACTCAAAGGCTGCTACAAACACCACTTTATCAGCGATCAGGTGAGGCTTCATTTCGACTGGGAGACTTGTATATAATTTATTAAACCTCTTGATGAATTTGGACACGTCATCATTATGTCTCTTTCTAAGTGCGTTGAATTCTATAATATGGTATCCGTGGTCCTTCTTCTCTCCCCATTTCTTGGTGAAGGAATTTTCCATTTCCTCCCAGTTATTAATGGAGCGGTCCCCAAAGGTCTTGAACCATTTTCTAGCCTCTCCATCTAGAGACTGGAAAAACAATCTCAACACCACATCCAGATGTTCAACATTGAAATTTTCTGCAAAGGCACAGAAAACTTCCAGGTGTTTCTGAGCTTCAGTATCATTTTCTCCATTGAAACGAGGTAGGATCTTTAAGTAATCCTGAGGCATGTCATTCAGGATCTGAGGCAATTCCAGGGGGGAATATATGTTCAGTATGAAGCCAGGAAAAACCATCGGAGGTTGTGGAGGTGGCAGGAGAGTCTGATGTGTAATAGAAGGTGGTGGAAGAGAAGTATGTATGACAATGGGGATATATTGAACAATGGCTTGAGGGGTTGATTGAACTATTGAAATATGAGAAGTGGAAACCTCTGTGACTTCTTTAACTTCTTCGGCTTCGGGAGTGGGATGCAGAAAGAAAATTGTGGTATCTACAGATTCAGCCTCATATTTTACTTCAATATTTTCAAGGGAGGAGCTACTAGAATTATAATTAAGGGTTCTTGCAGTAGAATCAGGACCTTGATCTTGAGCTAATTGAGAGGAGGATGGAGAGTCTTCTAGGGAGAATCTGGGAATATCTATATAAGATGATTGTCTTTCTCTCCAACTTCTCTTGTGAAAAATATTTTGTGGATTAGACATTGAAGGTGTTCTCAACTGGGATGTATCTGACCTTAGGTGTGGCTTTCGGAAAGCCAGGACTACAAATATATTTATCTTTGAATGACAGTGGAGTCTCCAAGGTGAGGGATCTACAAATCCCAACCCTTCCTGCTCACCTATTCTGAAGGGTGGATGAATATTTGTCGAGGCCTAGGGATTTAGTTCTTTAAATTCTTTCCCCGGCAATGGCGCCAGAAAGATGTTTTAGCTCCTAGAGCCAGCCTTGAGTTGTATAAATACCAGTGCCTATGACATCTTAAATGCAAGGAGCATATGACTCAACTGACTGCAGTTGGAAACTTTTGGCTCTATTGCAACTATCACTCAGATGAATGGTTTTAATAAGGGTGGAACCAAAACCCCAAAGTTAAACACAATAACTAGGGAAACTGTAGAAACTGAGTATAAACTGTAATAAGTAAATGCATCAGACAACTTTAAAACAGAATGTTGTAAAGGGGAACGACTTCTAAAATTAATACACAATTATCAAGTTATATATGAGCGATGACTATGGTAGAATATGGAGTAAGATATCAACTATAACCGGGCTTATTCAAGGATAAGAATCCATATATACTGGGCTTATGCAAAGATAAGAATCCATATATCTGAGCTCGTTCAAAGATAAGAATCCATTGTAGTTAGTATCGGAAGAACGGTGGAAGAGATAGAAAATGAACAATGTATCATGCCTAAGCCATATTTAAAGCATTGTAGATGAGTAAATATGAGTATATGTAATGATAAATTCACATTTAAGCATGGGATCACTCGCATTCCAGAGCATTAGATATAAGAAATGTAGAGAGATACGAAATGAACATTTGTATTAAAAAACATGGAGAAGAGTTACAAACTGTGAATCATCCAGAGAAGAATCCCCAATTCCAGCGAAACTTATTATTACTGAGTCCCTACAGGATCTTCAAACATCCACTATCAAATTTCATACAAAACACATATAGAATACTCAAGCTAATGAGTCCTTTGGAAAATCTGGAACCTTTTGTTAGTGTTTTCTTCCTGTTTTTATAACCTTTGATTCCTATGTGCGAGAAGATATTTTGGGAAAATATCTTCCCCACATTCTTTTATGTTGTTTCAAGTATAAATCAAAAACATAAATGCTAATAACGTAGAACTTCCTCTCATCATCTTAAAATGTAGGCCTAAAGCCATTTCTAATTGAAATGTAAACAATTTACTAATTGAAAGTAAAAATTGCATGAGTGAAATAAGGATTTCACCTAAAATGACAAAGTGAAAAGAACATAAAGTAAAAAGACCACACAGGCCCCATCGTAAATTATCATTGCTATTTGATGAGGCGGAACCACAGCTGCTGCTGGCAAAAGAGATATTGTTAGTCGTGGGAAGGACTAGCCTTCTGCTCTGGAGGGTGTGACACTGCTGGGAGTGGATAAGTTGGTCTTCTGCGTTGGAGGGTCTTATAGAATGGAAAATGGTCATGATCCATTGACTTGGATGTGGAATGGATCCTCTTCATATTTTTTCTTTGCTTCCTGGGCGTGGAGGATCGTCAACCTCATCCTCAAGCCACTGTGATTGGCTATGAGATGGCCAACATACTTAAAATGCCAAGAAAACCTGCACAGATAGCAAACCAGTTAAATAAATCCTGCGATGAGGGGTAGACTGCATCAGAAGGCTTGGGTGAAGGTGGAGGAGTAGTGTGGAGGCAAGGAATGTAGCGGAAGCCTTTTCATGGCGAAAACATGGTTTGAATCCAATCCGGTGCGAAACTGTGCAAAAGGCGGTTTTGCAAAAAACCAAAGGCATTTTTTGCATGGGGCCGGGGCGGTAAGTGGTTTTACCCTGGGCGAACGCAATAGGGATCAGGTGTTGACACTTGTCCCTCTAAAACCACCCATTTTGCATTGAATTTAGGCGTTAAATTATTTTGGTGGATTGGGCACGAAAACAGTTCTAGACCGTCAGATCTGGGAGATCGACGGCTGAGATCAAATGCAAAGGGAGAAAGGATGTGTGGGAGGAAGAAAGGTGGGACTCGGTGGATGACATCATCAATTTTGTCGAGTAGCAAAAAGCTTTTGGGCGGAGTTGAAAAGAGGGGATCAATGGGAGCCATTGGATCGTGAGGATCAACAGTCGAGATCTGGTGATGAAGGAGAATGGAAAGGGCAGGGTTGAAAATGCAGGAGTAATATGGGCCATTGGATCTGGAGAAATGGGTGGTTGTAATTGAATCGGGGGCTTTGCATATCAGAGATCCAGACAGATGAGAGGAGGAAATGCAGAGGGAGCGATTGCGATATGCCGATGGAGCGAGAGCCGTTGGATCAGGGATGAGATCAACGGTGGAGATGCAATCGGGAAATCGCATCGGCGGGGGAAAAAGGTTTGGAAAGTGGAAATGGGAATCACCGAAGTGCAATGCCGATGGGGAAGGCGAAGTGTGACGGAGCGAGGACTGTTGGATCTGGGAGAGATCAACAGCTAGGATTCCATCGGCGGGGGATGATCTTTGGCGGAGAAGGGAAAGGGTGAACCCTGATGCGATGCGTCGATGCGATGGAGCGATGCGATGGCTGTCAGATCTTAGGGAATGGAAAGTCCAGATCTTATCAGAGGATCGGCCATCGGTGAAATAGAAAACTTGGAAGCGGGAACTTGGAAAGAGCGACGTGTGATCATCGATGGGCTTAGCGCTCGATCAAAGGGCCCAGTCTCATGGCGGAAAAGGGCCTTGGGCTTAAGCGAAAGGGGCTTAAGGCCTGATATTTAAAAATGAAGGATTTGGACTAAAAATGAAGAATTTTGAAGGATTTTGAGGGTTTCGATAGGGGGAAAAAAGGGATTTAAACCTGAATAAAGGGATTTCATTTGGTTTAAAGGGGATTTGATGGGGAATGATGGGTAAATGAAGGTAATAGAGGGGAAAATGGGGGAAAATGAAGGACACATTTTGAAATGGAGAAATGATGAGGATTATGAGTTTGAAAGCAATTTTCTTGCTGCAGTTCTGTGCATTTTGATAATTCTTCCAATGAACTGTGTTGTATTTGCTTTGTAGTGTAAGGCTCCTTATCATTAGACATCCCAGCTCAGTGAGGGATGTCATAACAACAGTCCTCTTGGTTATTTTAATTATTTTTTGATTTCCTTTATTTATAGAAGTTTGATTTCTCTTTCTCTTTCCTTCGCTTGGCAGTAACTCCTTCCAGCAAGATCTTGTCAACCAATGTAGTTTTTCCACTTTTCTAGCTATTCCCCATATTGTTTAAATGAATTAAGTGGACAAAATTTATTTCCAATTGGTAGCCTACCATTCTTCATTTTAAATTTTCCACACATTAATATTATTTCAGCAATCAACCACCACAACAAGTAATCACCCCATCCCTATGAAATCTGTGTCCCATTGCTTAGCCCATTTTCTTTTTTATCAAAATATTTACATTGCATAGATAAGTGTAAATTAATTGGGATCGTCATAGTATTCCATTTTCATTGTGTTATATTCAATTAATATTGTCACATGTACAACATACAATGGGCATCATTTTATACAACATTTCTTCAATTGTTGAGATGAGATTTGTCTTATAGACATAATATTTTTCACTCCCTGAAGTGTCCTTTGCTTTCTTTCATCATCCATCATTCCAAGTTTTTAGTATAGTTGTCCAATTTTAATTTTTTCTCTACTAATCAATCCATGCCATTCAATAAGTCATATGACCCTAGAGGTAACACTTTCAAGGAGGCTTATGAATGTAAACCACTCATTTTGAACTAGCATTCCTTGATGACTTTGGTTACTTTTCTTTCGGTCCCTATATCTAGTTGAACCAACCATGACTTTGTATGTTTCTTCCTCTATAAAACACATACCTTAAACAATTTGTAGTGCAATATGACTGCGATTAGAGCTAATATCAATCATAATTGAAATGGGATGGTTGAAAATTATACCTTCCATATCCATTATTGAGGATTGGTGGTCCGTTGGTTGATTCTCCATATATGCATAAATTTTAGATACACTCATTTCCACGTCATTGACAATAGTGGCCTCTTGGACATTGTTAGCCACCTATAAATTTTTGACAAGCAAACAGGTGGCTAAATATTCTTCTGAGCCTTCAAGAGAAAATTTCCCCTTGAAGATATTTCATCCTTGAAGCCTCTATGTGTCCTCTGCTCCTTGAAGAATCTTCACTGTTGTTTCCATTAAAAAAGCCTCACTGTTTGTGAAGAAAACTGTTGTAAAGAGGCCTCCATTTTCCCTATGTCATCCTCACAAAACCTCCATTTTTCACCACTTTTTCCCCTTTCAAAATCTTGCAAAATTCCCTCATTAACCCTCCAAATCATTAAAATTCCCTTTCTAAACCTTATGGCTCCCTTCATTTGGTTAAAAAAACCCCTTTGTTGCCTACTGGAACCTCCCATTTGGCCTTAAAAAGCACTAAAATTAGGCCGAAAACACCCTTTTTACACTAAGGCGTTAAGCCCCTTTCGGCCTAGCCCTTAGCCCCTTTGTTAATTAAAAATTTCCGATGCGATAGAATTTTGTTCTGTAGACCCCCGCTTCAATATTAGCCGTCGATATTTGCAGATCTAACGGCCAGCGCTGATATTGCATCGCACGCTTAACACCTTTCATTACCTCGCCTATTGTATGCAGACCATTGATTTCCCTTTTAATTCGATGGCCATCACATGATTGCCAATCACAAAATATTAATGTGCCACCTTTTATCCCCTCCGATTGCGATCCTCCGATTTGATCCTGGCCATTGAATCCACAAGAAACAATGGTTAGGATTTAATCGCGCTCCGCCTCATTTTCCCTCCATCATTCCCCTCCGATCAAATCTCCACCGTTGATCTCTTCCATGATCCAACGGTCCACGCGTAATCGCAACGTCAACACTCGAAGTTTTGGCCCCCTGCCTTTCTTCGATGTGATTTGATCTCCACCGTTGATCTCTTTAGATCCAATGGCTCTCATTCTTCCCGCCCTTTCACTTGTCCCTTTGCCCCTGCTTCCCCGATTAGATCTCTGCTGTCCATTCCAAAGATCCAACGGTCAGGATTTAATCTGCTATTAGCCCTTACTACCTTATTGCTCGTGCATCTTTCCATGTCGCGCTCTCATCCCCACCGTCAGATCTCCCCGCCTTTCATCCAATGGTTGAGAATGCATATCACGTAACTTTTGCGTCCAAGGTTTAATGTTCTAAAATCGTGCAATAAAAGTGGTTTTGGGGAGGACACGTGTCAGGGAGCGACGCATATCGCATTCTTTGGGAAAATTTTCAAAACCTCTCTGGAGCCGCGTGAAACCAACAATTTTCCTCTAAAGTCGCTCCTCCCTGATATATTCCTACTTTAATCCCAACCATCCATTGCATCCAGATCAACGGTTTATGTTACATCATGTCTTCATTCATATCCCTTCCATCGAAGCTTCCAAAGGATTTCATCAGAAGATCCCCACCATTGATCTCCTCCTGAGATCCAATGGTTCATGTTCAATCACCCTCTTCCCTTCCGGTCCCACCACCCAAAGCCTCTGATACCCTTCATTTTACCCTTTTTTCTTTGTATTTTCCCCGGCGCTAAAATTTTATGTTTAACACTAAAATGACTTTATTCGCCTAATTTAATCTAAAACTTGGTTTCTTAGAGTTGTGCTATGTGACCTCTCTACTCATCCGTCTAACCTCTTTCTCGCAAAATCTCGGCTGTAGACTACCTCTGTTTAATCCAATCTAATGGTTCGAAACGCACGATGCCCCAAACCTTCAATAGCTCAGTTTATCTCCATTCCGCCATGTTTTTACCCATTTTCTTCGCTGCATCCACCATTTTCGTCGTTGTGCCACTATTTCTACAGGCCTCCATAGCATTCCTCCCCCCACTCCCCTTGGATTTCATAACAAGTTTTTTGTATTGTGCAGGGTGTACAGATGGGGAAATCATTTTGTCTCCACAGTCACAGTCACTATGATTGAGAGCACAGAAAGACCACCACAGAAGCGGCAAAGAGTATCAGTGAAGGAGATTAAAGGATTAAGAGCCTTTATTGAAGATTAATAATTATAATCCAATGTTCAGAAAGGATAAAGACATTTGAAGACCAGAAAGGAGAAATCAAGCCTAATCAAGCCTACCTTAAGCCTGATCAAGTGTACAAAGATGTTATCCACATTTATTATGGGAAAGATCTCAAGCCTCAGTCTTCAGACCGCGAGCTGACCCATACACCTGTGAAAAGCCTAGTGAAACAAGAGCCCCATGTTGTATCTCTTACCCCTAATGAAACCTCAAGTAGTCATAGGCCTCTGGTTACACTGCCTTCACCCACAAAGGTCATAGAAAGGTATAAGCCTCTGGTTTTGCCTCTTATCTTCCAACCTCTTCCTGCAGGACTTACAAATAAGCTGCCCCTTTTTGATGGAGAAAATTCAAAGGTCACTGCCGAGCAGCATGTTCAAAATCTTGAGGATTTACTTGACTTATATGAAATAGAAGAAGATGATCTGCATATTAGATTTTTTTCCTTGTCATTACAAGGGAGTGTTAAGAGTTGGTTTAAAAAACTTCTAGCTAAAAGCATCATCAATTTTCATCAGTTTGCTCAAGTTTTCTTTGATAGATGGGTAGTCCCAGGAAATGTCCTCCTCATCCTAGAAGAATACCAGAATTTGAGGAGACGCCCAGGAGAGATAATGCAGAAATTTTCAGCCAGGTTTAATAAGGTATATAATGCAATACCTACTGAGATAAAACCACCCTTGGGATGGGATTTAATGCACTATCCAAGTTCTTTTGATCCTGAGGTGGAATTCCACATAAGAGAAAGAGAGCCTTCTAGCCTGGAGGAAACGCAGAACGTAGCAATTACTATCGAATACAACCTGTGGTGTAGGGAGGAAAGATTAAAAGCAATTAAAAAGGATCAAGAAGAACAAAAAGGGCAGATCTCTTTAAAAAACAAGCTGGAAAAACTTATAGAGACAACAAACATCTTGATAAACACAAAGGAGGAATAATATGAGGTTGAAACTAGAAACGATGATTGGGAAGGACCTACACCTTGTCCCCAGGAAAAGCAAACCAGATCTATGCAAGACATAAGAAACATGCAAAGCATGTATGATGAACAAGATTTTAGATCAGAGGATGAACTTGCAGATTGTTTTGAAGAAAGGCTTGCTGAGAGTCAAAAAGGTTTGATTGGTAACACTGCTTATAATTATGATTTTCCTAGTTTTGATCTATCTGATGATGATTTTTTCCAAAGGGAAGCTAAGCTTGCAGGACCACCATCAGTAGATTTATGGGAAGAAGATCATGTACATCAACTCCAAGAAAGTGATGAGCCAAGTCAGCCTATTTATGACACTGATGGAGAAGGTTATGAAAGTCCAGTAGCAGGTGAAGATTCATTGAATATTCACTCTACTTTATATCACATAATTAGTAATGATTTCCATGAAGATGGAAGTTAGCAGCCTTTTAGCTCAGAGGATGAGGAAGAAAGAAATGAAAAAACTCATGAGCAAGTTGAACATACTGAACCTTCTCCTGAAAGGGTTGAATTAATCAAAGAAAACCCTGCTCAAGAATATGTTAGTATTTTCATAGAGCTCGACACACCAGATCAGAAGATCTCAGGGCTATAAGAGGACAACCCTGCAATATATGATGAGTCCTCCAGCTCAGAAAGTGATGAAGATGAGGAAGATTTTCTTTCTCAAAAATATCTTCTTTTTGGTCCAGTGGAAGAGGAAGCTATCCTGGTTGAAGACTTCTTGCCAAATATTCACAACCAAGTATCATTTCAAGATCCTTATGCTCATTTCCTGCAAAAATTTGAAGAAGGATCAAAGGTCATCAAGAGCAGCTTGTTGCAAATAACAAGAAACATTTTAAAATTTGTTGTTAGAAAGCAAAGAGAATGTGAGTGGCCCTGCCTATCCAGCATGCTCAAATAATTGAGCAGAAAAGACCAGTCATGGGATCATCTGATTGACTGAATGTGTTGGAAAAGAGTGTTTATAAGTTAGACATGTAAATATTTCAAGTTAGAGTAGTGTAGGTAGGAAATCTCAATAAAGCTCAGTATGTGAGAATTTAGTTAGTTGTTGAGATTTTCTTTGAAAGGAAAGGTTCATATATGCTAAAAAATTGAACCAGTAGAGAAAAGAAGAATCAGCTCTAACAAGCCCAAAACCAGAGCTTAAATGAAGAATAAAAAGTGGCTCTAACAAGCTCAAAATCTGAGTCACAAAAGAATGAAGGATGTTGGTGATTTTCAGATCTGAAACCCTCCAATTTTGTTTTTGATTTCTGCAAATTTCAGTCCATATGCAGTTGTCTTTATGCCATGGACCCACAACAGACCAGACAGTCTAATCCTGGTTTTTTTGTGTTTCAATTTCTGTTTTAGAATGTAGAGAAAAAAATCTGCTAGACAGTTTAATCCTAGAAGACATTAGTTTAGGTAGAGAAGCTATGAGGCCAACTACTTAATCTGGTCTGATGGAGTAATAAGGGTAGCAGTAGAATAGGTTTATTTTCCTGTTTGTAAAAAATTGATGATGTAAAGGTCTGCAAGTCTAAATGCACCTTGAAGAAAAAATGTTAGGACAGTAGAATGGGTAGGTAGTTGTTTTGGAGAGTATTGTTGCTGATATGATGTCTTCATGATTGTAGCAGCTGGTTGAAGAGGAAAAAGATGTGTCAAGTGCCAGGCATCTAGCCTACTTCCAAAGATCATTTTCTGAGATTCTTGACACCTTCAAGAAGATGCCATCCCCATGTGGAGCCACTGTTAGCCACCTATAAATTTTTGACAAGCAAACAGGTGGCTAAATATTCTTCTGAGCCTTTAAGAGAAAAATTTCCCTTGAAAATATTTCATCCTTGAGGCCTCTATGTGTCCTCTGCTTGTTGAATAATATTCACTACTGTTTCCATTTAAAAAACCTCACTGTTTGTGAAGAAAACTACTGTAAAGAGGCCCCCATTTTCCCTATGTCATCCTCACAAAACCTCCATTTTTCACCACTTTTTCCCCTTTCAAAATCTTGCAAAATTCCCCCCATTAAATCTCCAGATCATTAAAATTCCCTTTCTAAACCTTATGGCTCCCTTCATTTGGTTTAAAAAACCCCTTTGTTGCCTACCAGAACCTCCCATTTGGCCTTAAAAAGCACTAAAATTAGGCCAAAAACACCCTTTTTACACTCAGGTGTTAAGCCCCTTTCGGCCTAGCCCTTAGCCCCTTTTCTCGCATATGACCCACGCCCAGGACCAAGCGCTAAGCCCTCGGGTGCTAATCGCAATCGGAAGTTTTTTATGAGCGCTTTTCCTTTTTTAATTAAAAATTTCTGATGTGATAGACTTTTGTTCTATAGACCCCCGCTTCAATATTAGCCATCAATCTTTGCAGATCTAACGATTAGCGCTGATATCGCGTCGCACCCTTAACACATTTCATTACCCTGCCGATTGTATGTAGACCATTGATTTCCCTTTTAATCCAACGACCATCGCAAGATAGCCAATTGAAAAATCTTAATGAGCCACCTTTTATCCCCTCTGATTGCGATCCTCCGATTCGATCCTGGCCGTTGAATCCACAAGAACCAACGATCATGATTTAATCGCGCTCCGCCTCATTTTCCCTTCATCATTCCCTTCCTATCAAATCTCCACCGTTGATCTCTTCCATGATCCAATGGCCCACACATAATCGCAACTTCAACACTTGGATTTTTGGCCCCCTGCCTTTCTCCGATGCGATTTGATCTCCACCGTTGATCTCTTTAGATCCAACGGCTCTCATTCTTCCCACCCTTTCACTTGCCCCTTTGCCACTGCTTCCCTGATTAGATCTCTGTCGTCCATTCCAAAGATCCAACGGTTAGGATTTAATCCCCCGTTAGCCCTTACTACCTTATCGCCTGTATATATTTCCAAATCACGCTCTCATCCCCATCGTTAGATCTCCCCACCTTTCACCCAACGACTGAGAATGCATATCATGTAACTTTTGCGTCCGAGGTTTAATGTTCTAAAATCACGCGATAAAAGCGGTTTTTGGGAGGACACGTGTCAGGAAGCATTGTATATCGCGTTCTTTGGGAAAAATTTCAAAACCACTCTGGAGCCGTGCAAAACCAGTAGTTTTCCTCTAAATCCGCTCCTCACTGATATATTCTTACTTTAATCCTGACCGTCCATTGGATCCAGATCAACGGTTTATGTTACATCGCGTCTTCATTCATATCCCTTTCATCGAAGCTTCCAAAGGATTTCATCATAATATCCCCACCATTGATCTCCTCCTGAGATCCAACATTTCACGTTCAATCGCCCTCCGCCCTTCCGGTCCCACCACCCAAAGCCTCTGATACCCTTCATTTTACCCTTTTTTCTTTGTATTTGCCCTAGCACTAAACTTTTATGTTTAACACTAAAATGACTTTATCTGCCTAATTTAATCTAAAATTGTTTCTTAGCGTTGCGCCATGTAACCTCTCCGCTCATCCATCTAACCTCTTCCTTGCACAATCTCAGCCGTAGACTACCTCTGTTTAATCCAATCTAACGGTCTGAAACGCACGATGCCCCAAACCTTCAACATCCCAGTTTATCACCATTCTGCCATGTTTTTACCCATTTTCTTCGTTGCATCCACCATTCTGTCACTGTGCCACCATTTCCATAGGCCTCCATAGCATTCCTCCTCCTACTCCCCTTGGATTTCATAACAAGTTTTTTTTATTGTGCAGGGTGTACAGATGGGAAAATCATTCTGTCTCCACAATCACCATCACTGTGATTGAGAGCACAGAAAGACCACCACAGAAGCGGCAAAGAGTATTAGTGAAGGATATTAAAGGATTAAGAGCCTTTATTGAATATTAATAATTATAATCCAATGTTCAGAAAGGATAAAGACAGTTGAAGACCAGAAAGGAGAAATCAAGCCTAATCAGGCCTAAAACACCGATCAGAAATTACATTAAAGGTGTTTTAGGAAAAGAAAGAGACATCTTTCAGTCCGAGAAGCTTCCACCGCCACTCAGAGGCCAATTGAACCCTCTCCAGTTCCAAAATCCAACCTCTCCAACCACCAAAAGATACCTGCAGCCTCACAGAAATCAAAGAAGACTTGGCTATTGATAGAACAAAGGATATTTGCATAAAGATAGCTGAACAGTTATTTCAAACTGTCAGCAGAGTTATTCCAAATTTAAAGCAGTCCCAAAGGTCAATTTTCTCGTACATTAAGCCTCAAAGGGCAGAAGCAACAGTCATGAAAGTATGGGAAACCTACAAACTTCTATCCCCCTTACTTGTCTCAAAGGTCAAAAAACAGACAGCCAGAGTACAAGTACAAGAAAAGGCCCATTTAATGAAGCATGGAGCATGACGTTTCTTATCCATAAATTATCCCAGAGGTCAAGAAACATCAATTCCTTCATTTAATTGGGCCAACTATCTCTTCTCCTACTTCACTTCCTCATTTACCTATAAATATTCATCGAAAATTCATTATAAGTGGTTGTTGGTTGTAGGGATTCTTTCGACTGTTAGAACTGTTATTAGGGGAAGTATTTGAGTAGTTTGTAATTTAGTAGGCTAGGAGGAGAAGTTTGGAATGTAAAGGGCCATTGAGCTCAGAGTATGTGACTGGTTTTTTACATTAATTAATCAAGCAGATTTCACAGGATCCTGGTCTATATTACGGGTGATGTTTCTCTCACTGCAATTGTCTTATTTCATTTCAATCATACTGTTCATTATTCTCTGATAAGAATCAGTAAATATAGCTTAGGATATACCCCTGCATGGTACCCTAATGTTTTCCTACTCTTCTTATCTTTGATGTTTTCTGCTGATCGTGTATCTAGGAGCAAATTCATATAATTTAACCAATCAAAGATGTTGGTATTACCCATGCTTACTGATGTATGAATTCGGAGTTTGTTTCTTAAATTTTCTTGTTGGGTTTAAACTAGAAGAATTGGGATACCAGGGATTTAGAGTTAGCCCTGTCCACTAGGGTCCTTTTCCAATAGATTAGCCTTTCCAAGATCCCTTTGAGCTAGTGTCATAAGCATTGAAGGTTAAAAGTCCTTCTCTGATCTTTGGCCTTGCTCTGTGTTAAATATTATTGTTTTTCCTTGGGATTATGCTGAAAGAAGATCTGGAGTTAAATGACCTCTAACCTGATCTTAAGCTACCCTTTGTTTTTTCATTGAGAGTTGCCTCTCAGTATGTCAAAGCAGGATAGGTTAAAAGCCCTGACCTGATCTCCAGACTGCACTCGGGTTATTTTCCTTCTTTCACCTCACTCCTTAATGTTCCATCCCACCATCTATCTAGAAGATCCTTTAGTATAGATAACTTTCCCTATGAAAACCTTGGATAGTTGTTATGCAAGTAATCCCCTTTCATGAATCCATAGCCCAATGGATTGACACTTTATTGACCTATCTTCTTTTGCCGAAACATCCTGTTGCTTTGTTCCTTTCATCCCATAACCTTCTCAGTTAATGATATCCAACCAATCCAACCAAACAAATAATCAAAAACCCTCGTGCTTCATAGCTAGCCTAATACCTCATTTTGAGCCTTAAAGATATAACATTCTTTACATTTATAGAGAGATCCCTCTCTGGATCCAGGAGGGCTAGATCCTAGGATCCCAAAGTGGTTTGATGTTGTCTAGTCTTTTGGTCTTGCTAATCTGGCCAAAACATTGGAACCACAACAGACATTATATGCCATTATGCTTTAAGGTTTCCTATATGCATAATTACTCAATAGGTTCTCTTCCCTACACCCCCAACACTTCAATGGCATTTTCTTTGCATCTTCTTCTTCTTATTTGCTGGTATAATTGGATTATGCCCACTTTGAGTGGGAAAACTATATTGATGCTCACTTTCAGTTGGTATACTAAATTTAGCACTCTTCCCATATTGATTATAGCATGAGGATTTTGATCCTCTCTTCTTGAAGTTGCTTTTTTCCTTCCTCCTCACTATGTTTGGGACTCAATATTATGATTTGATTGGTAATACTATAACTTATCCTTTCTAATAGCATCCGTGAGTGTTTTTTACTCATGAAATTCAATTATTTCATAATAGGATTGTGGAAATCCATTGAGAAAGCATTGTATTTTTACTTTATCAACTTTCATGTCTCAATAGATCTGTAAATTGGTTAGAACGTGCATCCATGGTGACCTTCCCCAACTTGTGTTCGTGAAATTCCTTGAGTTTTCCATAAAAATACCTTCCAGGCATCTATTTATTCCTAGAATATTTCCCAATTTTACTCCAATTGAGCTTACTCTCTCGAATCCCCTTAACCTGAGGTCCTCCCACTAGATATCAACTTTTCCTCTTATATTAAATATGGTCACTCAAGAATTTATATTCTCAAAATAATTATGTATGTTGAATTATTTATTCAAACCATGCCTTAGCCTATTCCTTTTTTCTAACTTATTCATCAACTGTGGGTGGTTTATCCTTCTTGAACTCTTTAGGAAATTAAATATTTGTAGCCTTTTTCTTCTTCTTATGCAACTCTGATTTAGTTTTTGTGCTAGAGAGCGTGTCTAAATTGTTATTTTTGTCTTCATATGTGTCTAATTAAGTGTCTTCACTAGTTTTTTCCTTCCTGGTACTCTTATGCCTCTTCCTTGGCCCACTTCCTTCTATCTTATTTCTTGTTAGCTCATATTTCTGAATTTTAGATGAGCTAGGAACATTTATGGACTTATACTTGTCCATATTACTAAATATAATTAGTTCATTTTGCATCCACCTTTATAAATATGATATCATTTATAACAATACTATATTTAATTCCTCTTTCTCTTCCCAGGCTTTCATAATCCCTTTATTTTATACCTTTTAGCTCTTAAGCTCAACAATAAAAAATATAAGTGTTTACATCCAATTGGGAGGGGTATCCACAACTATCTTCCCATTTGTCTCTTTTTTGTTGTTGTGTGAAGTCCTCTCTAAGATGTATTTTACCATTTTGTTGAGAATTCCATTTTATTTTCTAATACTATTAATTTTTCTTATGTGTTGAAACAACAACAAAAATTTATTTTAAAAAAATAATAAAATTTTAACGTATTTAGTTTCCTTGATTTTATAAGCATTGGCGTATGCTAGCTTGAAATTGAAGTTTTTTTGCTACTGCACATCACATTGAGATCTAGGTTAGATAAAGCAAGTAAATTTTAATCCAACAATTTTACTACAACAAACCTTTAACATTAAAAATAGCCAACTCATTCCCTCTCATGAGCCCATTGAACTCAAGTGCTAAAAAAATTCTCTGATACCACTTTGTAACACACTCAACCCTTTAAGTAATCTTAAAGAGGTGGGATTAAAAACAAATTCTCACTTTGAAACTACTTTATGAGCCTACCATCATCCTTTTCTCATCAATATCTCTCCAATGATATAAATTTCATTAAAATCCAAGCTCCAAATCTAAATTTATGGCCCTTGGAAGGTTTTTCCCATTGAGTTCCATGTCAGTATCCATACACTTCCACAACATGCCCATAATATCACCACCTTTATTTTAGTATCCACCTCAACACCTCTAGTGCACATCACCTTTCCATGTAGAAATACTTATCATGGGTCAAAAATCCACCTATCAGGATATTTGGATTTTTATTTTTTCAAATCCATCTAGGTTCATTTGGATCTAGAGAAAACACAATAAGTACCATTTCACAATTATCTAAACCTTTGGATTTTTTGATTCCACATGACCTGCCACATTAACTACCACATTGACTCATTTATACCAATCATGCCATGCTACAATGCCATCCTATCATGCCACATCAGTGACATATTAGCATATTGATATAGCCACATTATCCAAACCTTTTCTATGTGCCACATCAACATGCCATATCATTTCCCACATGGATGCCACATAATCTCCATGTGGTCCATCCAATTGTAATATAGATATGGTTTTTTCATAAAGGATGTTATTTTTTTTTTTAATTTCTAGATTTTGGATCCATTGTAATAATGAAATCAAAGTTCTCGAGTTTAGGATTCCATTCTTGTGGGTTTCACCATTCATCATCCCATATTTTCATAAAATCCATTTATATGAAATTATGAACTTATAGATATTTCGGTATTGATAGAATTTGAACCCTTGGTATTTTCAATTGAAAAATCTCAAACCTTTCTATCTCCATCTCTTATTATAATCTTAATTTGGATAGATCTCAAATCCCCTGTCCCACTACTTGAAAATGTAAGATTTTTCCATCTATGACTCTTAATAGAATCTAGGTCATGACAAATCCTAGACCCATGTTCCCCTCACTTGATAGATATCATACGTTTCCATATTTGACTCTTAATATAATTTCAATATTGGTATATATTGGATCCCCAATATTATCACTTGACATATCCAAAATGTTTTGTCTCCATTAAATGAAGGTTCTAATAACCAACCATTGGTATAGCTTACCACCAATAAAATGATTCAAACTCCATAAGGTTGGGCTAGTTTGGTTGATAGATGATAACTGAAAAATATGTCTTCATCATGTGTCATTCTATTAATGGGGCACTAGGAATCCCTAGCTAATCTTGCCACCAACTCACTGGAACTTCCCTCCATTTGGTAAACATGACCTCTTTTCACCAAATTTCATCTAGTTTGGTTGATGGATGTCAATTGATGGGAAATTCTCCAATATCTAGCTCTGTTAATTGACAAATATATAAACAAGGATTTGAACATCAATCTCTCCTTTGAATTAGACTTAGTTAAAAATTTAAACCTATCCAATGAGGTGGATCACCAAGCCACTGAAAATTATAAAGCCCTAAACAAGCCCCATGTTAACCCTAAAGCCCCTTAGTAATTTCTATATATTGATTATTACATTTATATTACTATATTTTTACACAGGGTAAACCCTTTCATTGTACCCTTTCATTATAATTGTATCATTTTTCTCCTATATAGATCAAGGAGACCTCATCTTAGGATTTTTTGGTGTTTATTTCCATCAAGTGCATAGGAAAAGATGAAATAACCATTTTGTTAAGTGGTAACATACAACAAGATGATTGTTAGTTAGAAACTAGGTAAGATCCATAATCCATAAAATAGTAAATATACACAAAAAATTTATTTAAATTAAATAGACAAAAATACTATTTCATAAATGTAACCTGATAAAAGGTGATCTGAAATCCCTTGGGAACCACTCAAAATATGAATCATATAAATCTTGTTTTTTAAAATTCAATTTGAGTGCAAGAGATTACGTTATTATACCTATACTTATGATTTCCTTTCATCTCTTAATTGAAACAAAAAAAATTATTGTAAAGAAATAACCAAACCATTAAAAATAGACATGTGCACACAACAGGTATGATAATGGAGTTCACCACCTCCACTAGGCTACCTCTCCAGATTCGCCTCCAACAAGATGAATCGATCTATTGTCTTTCTGAATAGAGATAAATGTACATTGACTTTTAAATCAAGGTGGCCGGCTGAGAACTCTCAACTATACATCCATACTCTAAAAGACTTATGAACTATCCAAGCTATGAGCTATCCAAGCTCTGATCGAAAATGAATTTTTTAATTACTCCAAATCTCTCCTTACTCTCTTTCTCCTTGCCTTTCTTGTACATTTAATGGCATTATATAGCTCTTACGAGCCCAAAACAAAGGAGGAAATATCTCCTTATCTCTGATTTTAAGCAGGAAATAATTCTCATATCCCTTAAAATTTTCTCATGAGATTTCTATGGAGGAAATAACTCAATCTCTACTTTCAAGGGACTTATCCCCAAAACCTTAGGGATGAGAATAATCTATCAACTTCAATATGAAATTAGAAATTGAATTTTTAAATTGTTGATAAAAAATATTCTCAACATTTTCAATTTCTATTTTACAAATATATGAGCACATTTAATTAAAAATAAAGACATCCTCAACCTAGGCTTAACATGAGTATATCTTCTTCATAGTGCTCCTTGGGTTTTCTATATCCTCTTGGATCAAACCTCCCCCTTAAAAACTTTTAGTCCTCTAAAAGTATTTAAAAAAATTGAATTTGATTTTGAATGAAGTCAGTTCTTCCTGTGAATCTTGGGAACAATTTTGTTTGCATCTGATTTAATCTTGTATGCTACCTTGTTGGAATCAATGCTAAACTTCTGCATTGATTCTCCCTTCTCCATAACATGCTTTTAATTTTTCACCAAATCTTAACCAAACAGGAAGATGAAAATTGAATTTGTGTCCATGTTGGAAACCTTGATTGTCTATAAATCGATGTCAAGAGCCCAAACCATAAATCCAGTTGAATTCGAACTCAACGAGGGTAGAACAAATCTGTCATGAACAAAGAGTCTACCAGAAGTTGACACCTCATATATTGATTGGAAATCTGAGGTAGTGTAGAATCTGTAGGTACCTTTGCTCGAAGCTACAAATGCCCCGAGAGAAGCTCTAAATAATTCATTTAGTGCCTCACTCGATACCAAATATTTTAGATCAGCAACTAAGAAAAAATGGTTGCAATCTTCATGAGCAAAACAAGAGGAAACCCCTCATGATGACGCATGGCTAAGTTACACTGCTCAACTAGACATGATCTGAAGAAGGCATTCCCACATCCTTCGAGTTTGTAGCAGAATTAAATATCACAGAATCAGATGGGACAAGCATTCCCACTTTCATCAACTTATTTTAAAATATGATTATGAATCCCCTTAATACTATTTGCAGTTTTATCGATGACATTGTCAGCTTTAATTTTTGAATCTCTACTGCCATGAACAGACAAAACATAACTTCGTGTATCAAGAATAACTTTTCTCTATAACAACCGTCACTGCAATCAAAGGACTCTACACATACCCAAAAAATATGTTTACCTTACTTACAATTGATGTGATTGCAACCTTATCTACAAGTGATTTCCACAAAGCTGGTCAAGAACCACGATATCGCTCGAACTGTCTAGCAAAAGGTCGATCGAGGTGACCTCCTGAAAATATCAAAGCCAATATTGAACCCCATGAAGCTACTCCATGAGAGGCACCACATTGGAATGGCCTTCACCCTGCATCAAATATCGTAGAACCCTTCTGCAGCTCAACCCGTCGTTAAGCAACGTGGTACTTAGAGCGACAATGTTCGTTCCCTTACCCTTGGCTGTATAAATTTCCATATCCACAGGCTCCTCCAAGTGTTACTGAATCATTTCCGGATGTAGATGGTAGTTAAGTGGGATGGGACGTCCGTCCCTTGGTGCCTCCCGATGGAGCTCATGTGGGGTGGCCATATGGCCACCTGCAACTTCATTAACTCAACATTTAATCCCGCTAGCCTGTGCGCCATTAACAATTTCACCTTGCTCCTATGCCATTTTTCTCTGCCTGCTTGGTATTCTATGGCATTTACGTACTGTCACTCGACTTGCTCTCAAGCTTTTTGCAGCTCTCCAACCCCGTTGTGCGGTGCTTTCCCTCCCACCTGTGCTGAGCCGAGCGCTCGCACACAAACTGGGCACCGCTGCATGCTTCTCTACTACTTAGAGATGTTGTCAGGTCACCATTTTTCTTAGAGCTATTTTTTCTGCTTGAATTCTCAATCCCGTGCTCAGTCTGCCTTGTCCTTCTTGTCGCCTCTGCATTCCTATTGCCCTCCACTCATTTTTCCTTGTCAACCTGCTTCTGCAACCATGTTGTGGCTTCGTCATAGAATGAGGTGCCGACGTGGTAGCAGCAAGGGTTTTGTGTCCCACTCTCGGCCTTCTACCAGCTCCGACTCCTCCTTTGAGGACATTTCCTGGGGACACTATCTAGAAACCCGCAATCATAGAGGTAGAGCCTACCAAGCAGGGCATGTGAACTTTTCTCAAGCACCCCTGCCTCCTCATGTCGAGTCTCCCCTGCACCCTGTCACCCACCCCGTTTTTTCCCCTATTTCCCAAGCGTCGGCTCATTTTCCCCTTCACTAATCCTCTCAAAGAGCAGAATTATGCTTCGAATGCTCCCTAGACAAGCCCGTCATCACTGAATTTGTCATAGTCACCCTCAGAGAGGAAACGGTTAGCCCCAACCCCTCCTCTTCCCCTAGCCCTCAACCCACTCTAGATAAGGACGCAGCGATGGACTCTGGGGTGCCGTTGGAGGTTGTGCATGCTGATCAGAGAAAAGAACATATGCAGGAGGATGCTGTCAAAATTTCTTGTGCGTCCACTGAAGAAGATGATGGCAGCAGTATGTTTATTTTTGTTAAACTGTTATGGACAATATGCCGGTTTCCCCTGTGTGGGCGGAAAGACTTATTCCTACAGGACTGGTTTCCCTCACAGGGCAGTCCAGAATTTCATTTTTCATGGATATCAAGCCCAACTTTTAGGCTTACACAGCTGAAGCTAAGGCAATTTTGTATCATTATGTTATATAAATAGAATTAGCATTATTCAAACAAAAAAAAAGTGTTCTTGAAGCATCGAATCCACCATAGAAAGTAGCATGAGTATGTCTCCACCCCAATATCTCTACTTCTCCATAAGCTGGTGGAAGAAAAATTATGATGAAGAATGCAGCATGCAGCCCCCAATGCTTATGGTCAATTCTTTTTATATTGACTTTGGTGCTAATTAAGCAGAGAACAACTCTCTTCCCTCACCTCATGGATCGACTCATAGTTACCAAATTAGACATTGCATGGGAGAAATGGCCCTCCTCCTGGTTCCTTTGCGAATATGTTGAAATCCCTCACTGACGGTGTTACTCATTTGATTGCTAATAATGAAATTTATAGTGATGCTCCTACAAATAGCGGCTCTCCACAAGAAGATCTTATTATGGTTATGCGCAGTCAACGACTTCTTTTCTGGTACTGCAAAGGGCACACAGTTCTCACTACTTGCCTGTGATATCATAATAACCTTTGCACCATCATCTTTGAGAGAGGCATCGGGATCTTGCTTGAATCCTATATATTCTTCACATGACGGGTACGGATGATATTCTAGATGACAGGTTATACACAACTTCACTGTGAACATTTTCCTAGCATATTCCATGCCTTTCGATTCTTCACTATTTCAATTCCTCGTGGATGCCAACCGCCTTTCAAATCGACTTCCAACATGGTGGAGTTCTACATCTGGACTTATTGCTGATCATGCCACAAAATCTTCAATTTTTTGATGAAATCGTAGAACCAATTCTGCATCGGATCCGAAGAAAATGATTTTAAAACTTCGAAAAGAAAATTTGACTGTGCCATTGATGATTTTTATCCTCGGATCTTTGTATCAACTACCATAGAAGGACGGGAAACGATCCCACCTTAATAGACAATATTATCATGGTGGAAGCCACTATTGTCAATGCGATCCTTCAGATATGTCATCATAATATTTTGGTTTCGAAAGGCGATATGTCAGATCCATGACTGAGTCATTCGGTGTGACATCAACTTCGGAAATATCATTTACAAATTGCTGGATATGATCTGTTCATATCCGGAAGTGGAGTATTTTTGCTGCGATTTCCTCCTTATCTCCTAGAAAATATCTGAAGGTTCCTATCTCCTGTTTCAACAGAGAAATTCCATACATTGAGGATGGCTATTTGCAGCTACAAATTTGCATTAACACTGTCTAACCAGAATAATTCTAAAGCAATCATCCCATAACACAATATATATCTTATATGTGCTATATAAAATGCAGCGAAAACATTCGAATGCCAATCTGATTACTTTGCAGTACAATGATTCCAATGAAGCCTTGGTTTCTTTACAAATTTATGTTTAGCAGCCAAAACCATACACTTTATAGAATTTAATAATAATTCCATCCAGTTTACAGAACATTTAAAAGACAACCAGGTGAATTTAATTCAGCATAAATGATATCCATTGCTTACCCAACCAAGTGAATTCTTTTTCTTTGATTGGCTTTGTTTCATCACGAATATTGTTTTCTTGTGCTTTTGTTGTAGGTTCCTTTTAAAAATTCGGAAAATATATTTGTGAGAACTATTTATTCTGCTTGTGTCCAAGCTCTGGATGTATATCCCAGCAATTCTCCTTCCAGTTCCCATTTCTTCCACAATGAACACAAAAATGCACTTGTCGATTCCTTAGTAGAAATGATTTCAAACCTTTATCAGGAGAACAAGATTTAGCTCTTCTCTTGAAGTGCTCATCTCTTCGTGGCACCTAATTTCCATCACCATTACCACCATGATTTGACTTTCTTGCCTATGCAGATTTGGAACTCTCTGCAATTTTTGTATAGCCCAATCCTACCTTATGAGGTTGTCTCTTCACCTCAATAGGATTGATGATGCCTTGACCATTAAATCCAAGGCCTCTTCTGTCATATCCCATCTTGGTCAAAAAATTCATACCCATCCCCTTGGTATTATTTTCAAAATCTGCAAACGATGCATCATTAACATCATTATTAGAAGGTATAGAAAATGAAATGCTTCGTACCTCCTCAGACACTTGATTATCTTCTTGATTATTTGTCGACGAAGTAGAATATGATGCTCCATGAGAACTATGTTTCTCACATGGCTAATAGAAATAATCCTTCAATGGCTCTTTCAAAACATCTTTGTCCTTTGTGGCTTCGACCAATATTTTCAGCTTGATATTCTCCTCTCGAAGTCATGCTAAATTACTCTCTTCCAGTTCATTTATTTTCTTACGCAACTGAAAATACTTGTACATTTCTTCTACTATTTCT
Source organism: Pinus albicaulis (assembly GCA_034641835.2). Classification (NCBI taxonomy): domain Eukaryota; kingdom Viridiplantae; phylum Streptophyta; class Pinopsida; order Pinales; family Pinaceae; genus Pinus; species Pinus albicaulis. Next base: position 179,833,502 of record CM076584.1, read on the forward strand.
TTCATGGTTAAGAAAGTTTTCCAATTTTGTTGAAGAAAGGAATCAAAAGATGACATTTTGAATCAAAATAATTTACCTTCTCCTTCTTCTTCTTGCCTGAGCTAAAACTAGAAGATGTACCCACTAAACCAGATAATAAACTTGCTCTGATACCAACTTGATCTAAAATCCCTTGGGAACCACTCAAAATATGAATCATATAAAACTTGTTTTTTAAAATTCAATTTGAGCGTAGGATATTATGATATTATACTTGTACTTATGATTTCCTTTCATATCTTAATTGAAACAAAAAAAAATGGCTATAAAGAAATAATCAAACCATTAAAAATAGGCATGTGCACACAACAGGTTTGATAACGGCGTTCACCCCCTCCACTAGGCTACCTCTTCGGATTCACCTCCAATAGGACGAATTGATCTATTATCTTTCTGAATAGAGATAAATGTACATTGACTTTTACATCAAGGTGGCCAGCTGAGAACTCTCAACTATACATCCATACTCTGAAAGACTTATGAGCTATCCAAGCTCTGCTCAAAAATGACTTTTTCAAGCACTCCAAATCTCTCCTTACTCTCTTTCTCCTTGCCTTTCCTGTACATAGAATTGCATTATATAGATCTTAAGAGCCCAAAACTAAGGAGGAAATATCTCCTTATCTTTGATTTTAAGGAGGAAATAATTCTGATATCCCTTAAAATTTTCTCATGAGATTTCTACGGAGGAAATATCTCAATCTCTACTTTCAAGGGCCTTATCCCAAAAACCTTAGGGATGAGAATAATCTATCAACTTCAATATGAAATTAGAAATTGAATTTTTGAATTGTTGAGAAAAAATCCTCTCAACATTTTCAATATCTATTTTACAAATATATGAGCACATTTGATTAAAAATAAAGACATCCTCAACTTAGGCTTAACATGAGTATATATTCTTCATAGTGCTCCTTGGGTTGTCTAGATCCTCCTAGATCAAAATGGAAAGAAAGATATGTAATCACTGAGTTTACCATAACTTCACCTCGTTATGTAAATGGCTACAAGGGGACCGGCTCAGTCTCTCCCGAGAGAGTCTCCCTTGTCTTCTTCTCTCTCTCTCTCAGTCATCCTTACTTCTGCACAATATTGTCAACATAAATGAAGACCACTTTGTGCCAATGACATTCTTCTCCTTCAATCTCAAAAATAATTTCTAGGTATTGTTTTCTCTATTTAATCCAATTCTCTATTTATTTCTTTGATCCAAAACTAGTCCTCACTTTCCTGATCAAAATTATTGGTCTCTATCCGGGACAACAATTCAAAGTTTGCTTATCTAGGACTGCATATAAATATCCTTCCAATTTACACACCAAGATATTTATTTCCAATTATTTGGCTCTCGGGATGCTTCTTATTCACATATGTAGATGAATTCTTGAATTTCTGAGATGATATTTGTAAATCCTCATTTTCTTCTTCCTCCATCTCTTTAGGTCTTGCATACTTTTTTTTTTGTAAAGTTAAGCAAATTGTATTAGTTTTGTTGTTTAAAATTACATAGATGCCTGAGAGTCAATGTGACCTCCCGGATATATTGCTTCCCATGGACATATTCACTGAAGAATGAAGTCGCTTGGCCAGTAGAACAGTGCTTGTTGCTCAGAACGCTCTGGCGCGCCCAGAAAGTCCGGTTGGCACATAGCTGCGCTGTCTGAAGGTGGTAATCGAGCATTCTGCACTGCGGATTCGTTTCAGAGACCGGTGTGACGAGATGCTGCGTGGTTTGGCCCGATCCTGTGGGCTGTGTTCTCCCTTGGGCGTGACTTGCTCATAATCGATCGGGCATTGATTGAGTTTTCCATGGTTTTATGGAACCAGGACCCCTTGTGGCCTAAGCTTGTGCTTGCAGATCCGCTTGTTGGATATCGTGGCATTTGGCTTTGAGATCTCCCACTTCCTGATCATGCCAGAGGCTGTGGTACTCTTCCAGATTGGAGTCGATCCCTTCATTTTCCAATGCATCAGCTAGTTTGTTTGCTTTCCTTCGAACAGCTTGGAAGGTGAGCCCTTTCATGGTGCAGAGTTGGCTTTGGAGATCTTTTAGTATTGCTGAAAGCCTCCAGCTTGGGGTTACTTTCTGCACCTATGCGCCCATCTGGAGTTTCCTGATCAGTCTTATTATTATCTCTGAATCACCCTCCACTATCAGAGGTAGGAGCTTGTATCTACCAGCCAGAGTGAGGCCTTGGAGGAGAGAGATGAGTTCTGCAGCATTGTTGGTGTTCACTCCGAGATTGCCGTGATAGATAAGGTGAATTGCTCCTGTGTGATCCCATACTGCTCCTCCATAGCCAGCCATGCCTGGGTTTTGTCTTGAAGCCCCATCGAAGTTGAGTTTGAATGTGTTGGAGGGGGGCAGAGTCCATTTGTCCTGCGTTGTTCCGGTTGAGGTCTGGTTCCTTCCAGCAGAGTTGGTCCTTGTTTGAAGATGCAGGATCTGTATTATTCTTGCCTCGTTTGGAGATGCATTGCCCTCTATCTTCTGTATGCCTTTGGCGTTGACTGTTTCTGTGATGAGTAGTCGAACCTTCCTTATCAGCATGTGAACTCCTGTGGCTGTGTTTTTGAATGTTCTTGCATTTTGCTCTTTCCATAGGATCCAAACTAATGCACCCGGAACTAAATTCCAGGCACTGTTTACCAAGGGGTTGGAGGAGATGGAAGATCTCCATTGGCTTAGTGAAGTTTGGATGGAGTTTCTGTCTCTATCTGATTGTGTGAAGACCATGGCCATGTCATCCCACAGGGAGCAAGCTGTGGGGCAGGTATTGAGCAGGTGATTGAGCGTTTCCGCCCCATTCTCGTAGAGCATACATCAAGAAGGGCCTACAAAACCTCGTTTCTGAAGGTTGTCCCATGTGAGAGCCCTATTATGCAGGACTAGCCAAGAGAAGAGTGTGATTTTTGGCCAAGTTCCTCTGCTCCACAGGGTTTGCCATTTGTGGTCTGATTGCTGATCCGAGGGGGCTGCCAAGAGTTTATAAGCTTCTTTGAGGTTGAACGTGCCTTTGGGGTTACTTCCCCATCTTAGGATGTCCTCTTTGTTGGATCTGAGGATTTTCCTTTTGTCCAAGTCTTGTAGAAAATGGTCTACATTCCCTAGGCCTGCTAGGGTATGCCATTGTTCTCTGGAGATCCAGTTCTGCCATATGGTTGCTTCGTTTGCCGGTTGCCAGTAATCTGCTATCGTAATCTTGCCTTCCTCCTGCATGGCTCTTTTAAGAGTATGCCAGTCTGGGTGTTCCAAGATTGGAAGCTGCTGCCAGGCATCTTCCCATAATAGGGCTGTGTTGCCTTGGTGTACTTCCCAGAAGCTATGCTACTGAACAATATGTCTATTTTCCCAGGCTTTGTTCCAGATTGGGGATCCTTGAGTGGTGCCTGTAAGCTGGATGAGGTCTTTATCCCTGATTTGGGTTGTATACTTCGCTTTCCACAGGGCGCCCCAGAGGGAGTTAGGATTTTCAACCCATCTCCACCAGATTTTTGCTGCTACTGCCTTGCTTAATATCTCAGGGTCTCGGAGGCCCAAACCTCCCTCCATTTTTGGTTTGCAGATGTCTATCCATTTGTGGAGGGCCCATTTGGATTTCTTAGAGGGTCCATTCCAGAGAAAGGAGCGCTGAATGTTTCAGATGGTCTTGTAAGCCACCTTAGGGGCTGCAAGTGCTGAGAACATGTAGGCTGGCATGGTTTGAAGGATGGACTTTATCAATATCAGTCTACTGGCCATGTTTAGTGCCCGGTGGGTCCAACTGCTCAGCCTAGCTCTCATTTTGTTGAGAAGGGCTTCCCAGTTGCTCGATCTATAGGCATGTTCCGAAAGCGAAATGCAAAGGTATTTGGTTGGAAGGGAGTTCTTTTGAATATTCAGAATTCTACTGAGATTTCTCTGCACCAGAGTGGATGTGTTGAAGAAAAAAAGTTTGGATTTGGTTAGATTGATATCCATACCTGAGGCTTCCGAGAAGGTTTTTAACACCTTGCTGATGGTTCGAGCTTCCTATACTGTGGGGGCGCCCATGAGCATGGTATCGTCAACGAATTGCTGATGCGTTATAGTGGGTCCTTGGTGTACCGGTTTGATGCCTTTGAGATGGTTCTGCTGCTTTGCCTTGGTTAAGGATCTTCCTAGCCTTCTGCCATGATGATGAAGAGAAAAGGAGACAGGGGGTCCCCTTGTCTTATGCCTCTGGATGGACTGAAGGGTTGTAGGGGTCCTCCATTTAGCAGGATAGAGAAGAAGGCACCTGAAACCAGTTCCATTATCCAGTTTGTCCATAGCTGACTGAATCCAAAAGCTTGGAGGATTGCTTTCATGTATTGCCAGCTGATTCTGTCAAAGGCCTTGGACAAATCAAGCTGGATTAACATACCTTGAGATCTGTTTGTTTTGAAAGAGTGCAATACTTCCTGGGTGAGGATTATGCTGTCAGTGATCTGCCTTCCTTCGACGTAGCCAGTTTTCTCTTGAGAAATGATTGAGGGGAGGACGGATTTGAGTCTGTCTGCCATCAATTTGGAAAGGATTTTGTAGAGGACATTGCAAAGGGCTATGGGGCGGAACTTTTCAGGGGAGTCAGCCTGGTTCGATTTGGGAATTAAGGTGAGGAAAGTGGCATTGATGGCAGGCAGGACTTTCTTGGTTCTGTGAAAGTTTATTATAAGAATAAGAAGGTCAGCTTTTATAATGGGCCAGCACGCCTTGAAGAATTCAATTGTAAATCTGTCAGGTCTGGGGGCCTTGTTCGTGGCCATGGAGAAGACGGTTTCTTCAATCTCCTGCTCAGTAAACTCTCTTAGAAGCAGGGCGTTTTGATCCTCTGTAACTAAGCTGGGTATGGCTCCCAAAATTTCCTTTATGGCTTTGGATCGATCTTGAAGAGGTTCACTGAGAAGAGAGGTGAAATAGGAGTTGAGCTCAGATCCGATGTGATCCCGTGAGAAGACTTGATCGCCATCTGCAGTCTTGAGAGACAGGATGCGATTAAAAGCTCTATTCTGGATGGTGGACTTGTGAAAGAAGCTGGTGTTGCGCTCACCCTGTTTTAACCATTGCACTCTCGATTTCTGTCTCCATAGTAGCTCTTCTTGTTTTAGTCTGTCTTCCCATTGCCTTTGCAGAATCGATTCTTGAGTGTTCCGCTCCTCATTGGGTCCTTCTGTGATCAGAGTTTGCTAGAGATTCGCCATTTTTACCTCAAGTTCTCTTTTGGCTTGAAATATGTTGCCGAAGGTATCTTTGTTCCATTGCTTGAGGTTGGTCTTTATAATTTTGAGCTTCTGCTGGATTATGTACATGATGTTGTCGCTCCTTATGGTGGTTTGGGTCCACTAGTTTTGTATATTCTGCATGAATGATGGGTGCTCTGTCCAGAAGGCCTCAAATCTGAAAGGTCTGTTTTGGGGTTTATCCAAATTGGTGAAGTGGATCTACACTGGCCAATGATCAGATCCTCCTATGGGCAGAATGCTCGCCTCCATGTCTACATTTTGCAACAGAATGGATTCCGACATGAGGAATCTGTCAAGCCTTGAAGCTATCTACCAGTTTCCTCCTTGCTTGTTGTTCCAGGTATGTAGACCATTTATGGTGGGGATGTCAATGAGTTTGGAAGCAGCAATAAAAGTGTTGAATGCTTTCTAGTCCTTATCCAGTCTTCGTAGGCCTCCCTTTTTCTCTGCTAGGTTGGTAATCATATTATAGTCTCCTCCTAAAATCCAGTGATCTGCCCCATGGTGTTGTCTGACTTCATCCAGGTCTAGCAGCATCTGCAGCTTTTCCTAAAGTTGTTGGGGTCCATAAACATTGGTAACGCAGATCGATTGCCCTGAGTCTGGCATGTTGAAAATCACCGATAGAGAGTGCTTGGTGGACATAGCATTTTATACTATGAATTTGCTTTTGTTCCAGAATGTGATCAACCCTCCTGCTTGCCCGATTGCATCTATGCTAATGCATTGATGACTGTTGGAAACAAGTTTTTTGAGAGTTTCCGTGCTCTTGGAAAAGCATTTGAATTCTTGTAGTAGGACGATGTCTGGGTGCTGTGAGAATAGGCGGTTTTTCAATATCCTTCTTTTGGAGGTGCTGTTGAGCCCCCTGATGTTCCAGGTTGTGATTTTCATTGAGCAGTCTTTGGAGCAGAAAGGACCAATGCCCTGATTTTCCCCTCATTGATTAGGCGTCTGCCCAGCTCTTGTATCTGTTGTCTTGTGGATTTGCGCCCTCTTTTTCTGCCTGGTCCCTGTGGTTTGTATTGATCCAAATCCATGTTGGCTTGTATCCCTGTTTGGCTGTTATTTCCCCATTGCCTTTTGGCTGCATTCTGGTTGATGTATTCCAGCTGCAAGTAGGCCATTTCTATCTTCTCCAAATGGTCTTGAGGAATGGCATCGACTCCCAATTTGGACCATTGCTCGTTGACCTTTTGAAGATCTAGATCACCAAGGATCTCCTCCAGAGGATTATTTGAGGGGGTTGTTGAGGGCTGATCGAATTGCATTTCTATGCACTGCTGGGTTTGCGTTGAGGTTTGGCTGGTGATATTCTGGAGGGAAGAGGAGTCCTGTTGGTGTTGCGGTGCCTGGGCAAGGGTTGGATCAGAGGTTGAGCTTGGAGCTTTGGTGGTAGGCGTGGGTTGGCTTGAATCTGGTAGATCATGATGAATGGGGGCCTGAGGAGCTGATGGGTGCTCCGATGAGTCAAGATTGCCCAGAATTTCAAATATATTTTGCTGGGTGGAGGTCTTATCAGTGGGGGTAGTGTTGGTGGGTTGTTTTTGAGTCTTTTTGCTTCTCTTCCCTTTATTCTTTCTTGAAGCGGGGGTGAAGCCAGGTGCTGGAGTATCCACTTGTTCTTGTTGTGCTTTGGGCTGTGGTTGACTGACAGGGCATCCGTGGCTGAGATGTCCATGCTGGCGGCAGGTTCAGCATCTGAATGGGATATTTTCATAATCAATGGTTTTCTTCCAGTGCACTCCTCTATGGATCAGCTCCATATGGCCTGGGAGGGGTCCTGAAATGTCTAGGTAAACACATATTCTAGCATAAGCAGTGTACTTACCTTGTAATGTTAGATTTGAGGCTTTGATGAAGACCCCTAGCTGGTTTCGTATGGCCTCCAATATTCACTTGTTCCAGTAATCCACAGGCAGAGAGTGAAGGCGAATCCATATTGGAACTTTTTTGAAGTCCTCCTGTTCTGGAGCGAATTTTGGCCTCCAGTACGTGATGTATAGTCTGGCAGAGTTGTAGAAATATGGTTCGTCGTCGAAGATACGATCTCGGTCATCCCTGTGGGTGAAGATGACTGTGAAAAAGCTCCTCGATCCCAGCTGAAGCTCGAAATCCCCTTTGGGTTTCCATTTCTGGTTTATCCACCAGCATAGAGCTTTTTCATTCAGTCGGATCCCCATGAATCTGCAGATCAGGGCGTGTTTGCTCATGTGGTCTCTATATTCATCTATCCATGGATCTTCAATGATTATTATTGGTATTTCCTTCGAGATGGGCTTGCATGGGGACGATTTTTGTTTGCTGTGTCGATTGGGAATGTGCCCCGCTAACGCAGTTCCTTTTGGCTCCGAATCGTGGCTGATTCCCTCAGATCTGGAGCTGGTAGGGAGGTTGGAGTTTTCCATGGGGATGCTGCCAAAGATGAAAGGCGTAAATGAAGGGGGGGTCGAACCCCCCCCGGAGTTGTGCATGGAGCGAATTAGGGTAGAGCGTCGTGGCAGAGCAGTCTGGTAATGGTTGGTGTTGCAGGCTAGCTTGCCGAACCAGGCACAGGGTTCTGCAGGGTTTCAATCTTGGCTTCGCTCTTCAGAGGCCCGCGCGCTCTGTTTTTTCAAGCCCAATCCGGGAATAGTAATTTCTAGTGCTAACATTAGAACCACCTTAGGTCTTGCATACTTGAAACTAGAGTCATATTCCTAATTTAATTTCTCTTGAGCCTTGCATGTTTGGGGTATGAATTCATCCACTTGGAAATAAATGCAGTATTTTATTCTCTTGGTCCTTTTTTATAGAATTTGCTTCCTCTACTTGTGTTTTAATAACCAAGGAAAATTCCCTCATCTATGTAGGAATCAAAATTTCCCATCTTCTTTTCATTTTCTCTTTATAAAGCACTAAATTCCAAATACCGTTAGGTGATTTATTGATGCTCACCTTCCTTTCCATAGCTTATAGGGGATCTTATCACTATTCTGTTTGAGATGAGTGTTTTTGATCAAATAATCATTTCCTTGGGTTTCGTCTCCCCATAAGATGTGTGTCATTTCCTTCATCCATCATGGACCTAAACATATATTGAACAATTATTTTCTTTTGTTCTACCACCATGTTTTTATGATGAGTTCTAGAAAAACAATACTACTTTTTGATAATGTTATGTTCATAGAATTCTTTGAATTCCCTTGAAATGAACTCTCCTCCTCTGTTTTCCCATAGGCACTTGATCTTCATATATTTCCGATTCTCAACCTAAGCCTTGAATACCTTAAATTTTCTCAAATCATCTGATTTTTCTCATAATAGCATGATCCACATGGCTCTAGTGAAACCATCAATGAAAAAAATAAATTACTTCTAATATATTGGAATTTGTGTCCTTGTGGGTTCACAAATGTCTATATGAAATAATCCTAGTGGTCTGGATGTGGAATACTACTTTGTCTTGAAATGCACCCTTATTTTCTTTCCATACTGACAAGACTTATGTATCTAACTATTTGGTTTTGATAGTTTTGTTAAGCCCCTTAATACCTCTGTTTTGTTGACCTTCACCAAACTGTTCAATTTTACATGCACCATCCTCCTATACAAAATCCATGTCTCATAATTTGTTCTCAGATAACACTTCTCCCTAGAATCATCGAAGACATAGACGGTACTAGTTGAAGTTGTGATTGCTTTATGAACTAGCTTTCCATTCTTTTCCCTTCTCATTTCACAATCATTTGATAAAAAAATGACATCGTAGCCATTATCACACATTTGACTAATGTTGAGAAGGTTGTGTTTGAGATCATCCACATTTAAGACATTTTGATCCTTATTTTTCTTATCTGATTGATTTTCCCCTTCCCTTTGATTTATGTTGAGGCATTGTTTCCAAACTTAACACTACATTTTCCATTTTCTTTTAGAGGTAGGAACTTACTCTTGTCATGAGTCATGTGCTTAGAGCAACCAATGTCCACATACCACTTCTCTTCCTAGTCATGAGCATACAACACAACACTGTATTCATCTATTTTTTCTTCCTTTATTTCCATTTCTTGATTCTTTTGTGGCTATGGTCGCTTTGAATTGTGTTTTTAAATAGGATTAAAAAGATTTCTCCTCCACTCATTAGCCTTGTGACCATAGTTATGAAAAATATAGCATTTAATATCACTCATAATGGCCTAGAACAAATTTATATGTGCATCATAAGAACTTCCAAATATACCAAGTTGAAAGTGATTAGAATTATAATTTTCTTTTCTTTCAACGTCAATGACTCTACATTCAAAAAATTTATAACTAAAGCTATGACACATATAAAAGTTACCATAAAATAAATTTGGGTACCTATTATAATGCATTTATTGAGTTCGAGTAGATCTATTAATATTTATCCTACTAGCTTGTTGGTGAACAAATCTATGTTGAGGTGCTTTTATACTCAAATAATTGTTACCTCTCTGCTTTTCCTTAGAATTATTCATTGTTTCATCTATACCAATTCTCCCTTTAAGTGTCTATGCATAGATTTGATGTCATTCAATTCCTAATTTCTTGACATATAATTCCCTTTTTGGAATGAAGTGAACTCCCTAGATCTAGTGGCGTGATCTAGAAACAACAACAAAAAAAGAATTATTATTTCCTTAGAGAAATTAGAACATGGAGGAAAGACCTACCTGGAGTCCAACACAAGTTCTCCTCTTCTCCTTGCTTTCAAACTTTAGCTCCAACTCCAAATGTTATAAATGGAACTAGCAAAACAACTAAAATAGGAAATAGGACTACAACATACAAATAGCATGTACTATAATCTCTAAACAATGAGTCAAGAAGGTATTGTATTACATATGCATTAATGAGACATAAGTATAGGAAACAAAAAATTGTATCAATGAATGTAGTATAAATTACAACCCTTTACAAATCTTGACCTTTTAGATGTCTCCCAAATATCCTGTCCTTAATTTTCCACAAAGCAAGCCTTCAATCACAACTCAAGTGCATGGATGGATAATGGATCCTTAGGCATGAACCAATAACATGATGGCATAAACACGAATCTTCAAAATCCAACCCATACTCTCTGGGAGGAAATGAATCTATAGGGTAAATAGGGTGGTTTTGGATTTACCAATATAGGACTTAGATCCACATATGGGGGAGGATAAGTTCTAGTGATAAGAGAAAAGACCTCATGTATAGCAGTTTGAAATATAATTTAATATTAAATGGTTAAAACCACTCAGGAAGCTTTTGTAAAGAGAGTATTCAAATTTATTTTTTATTTTTTACCAAATTCTAGAGGTCATCGCACTTGCAGCAAAGGCAACATGCTTTGGTCAGTGAGGCTACTCAGTGTACAACTCGTAACAATGCAGGTTGCATGAAAGGAAAGTGTAATGGGTCCAAAAATTATGATTTAAGTTTTTTAAACCAAAATTATTGGAATATTTGGAGAGCGGATTCTCTAGGTTGTGCAAGGATGAATGCAAAGTGTTAATGGATGTCCATTTATCTAGTTTCCAAGCCATTTGATTGGATGTGACAAAATTACCTGTAACAGATTTCCCACTAAAGTAAAAAGTCAGAAGTAGTGCTTGAGTACTAAAGTTATTTGCCGTGTGACAAGTCCATATCAAGAATAGATTGGTTTAGATTACCATTTGTTACAATAAATTATCATCATGATATCATTTTTGAGGTAATAATATCGATACTCAGCACATAAGCCAATTTACACGTACAATAATCGAAGTTACATTCACCGATGACAGATGGTGGACCCATTCTTGGATGAATTTCTAAATGTTCATAGCCATCACACTTTGTAATCTTGTATGAATCCTAAAATCGCAGCCTGAATGGATGAAACTAGATCTAGGGTCTTCTATATCGTCACTTGATAGTACGAGCTTAACCATGTGAATAAACAAGTTGGAGTTAAACATGGTAGACACCAAATAATTACCAACCATTGACGTAAGTTGTTAATAGATGTGAGAGGACCACCAATAATGACAATGGTTCTCAAGGTACTAAAGTACAATATATGTGATGCAAAAAAATGAGTTGAAGTCGAACACCACACATAATCTTTTTGTCGAAGGCCAACGATGAGAAATTATTTCTGAAAGCAAGGAAACTTGTCATTGGGGTATGCAAGCTCCAAGGTATTGAAGAGAGATTCTATGTCAAATTCTTGGGTAATGTGTTGATTTCGACAGGAAGCGACCCATCACAGGAGAGCCTTGATTTATCTCCCATCAATGACACAAAACGAGTATCAATATTTGAGATAGAATCTAATGATGCAAAACTAGTTCAAGAGTGGCATGAATGAATTTAGGCTTAAGGATATTTTAGTAGATTTCAATTGAGGGTGGAATTTATCTTGAACATATCGGTGACACTGACATGGAGTTGGTAGCATTAACTCAAAGACCCATCATGAAGGATTTCATTAAGGCGTGATCAACAGAGAGGCAAGCAGATTCCCCAAAACAAAGTAATCATGGAGATGAAGGGAAAGAATGTCATGTTCAAGAGTGACTCACTGCCATTAATAGGGATAGTGCCCTGTTTATCCAATTTCCTAGCCATTTCTAGCTAGGACCTCTTTATATTTTGACAAGCTTGAGGAGGATAAAATATGCTCGATCTATAAGTTCATCCCTCAAATGAATCCTTCCGATTATTTTTAATGAACCATGAGAAGGATTTGTTTGGTCTCGTCATGCTTGAGGATTCCAACGTTGTTTAATATTTTTACAAGTCCATTGAAGGCATAACTCAGCTTATTTTTCATGTTTAGATAGTTTGAAAAAGAAGATAAAAATAAAACTCCAAGATGTTCCGTTTCATAAATTTTTCCATTAGGCCCGAAAAGTCGTAAAAAAATACCCATGAGAACCTTTCAGCCATGTTTGACTAAAGTATTCATTTTTTGTAAATATTCTATCCAGTCTCAAAAAGGGTTAAACTTATATTGGACAGGCATATTTTCATTTACTTTAAAGAGTTCTAGAAGAAAATTTCTTGGAAATATTTTCATGTTTTTGGAGTCTGAAAAGGGCTCCTGGAGGAATGAGAGGTATAAAGGGTAGAAACTGGTTCTGGTCATGATGGAACTACTCAAAACATGTATAATTTCAGAGACAGGCTAATAAGAACACTCATCGCATCAGTTCCTAGGGAAAGGGTAAAACATCAAGTTAAAGATGATGATCGGCCAAGAAGATGAAGATGATGGCGTGAGAAAACCAAGGCTCATCTGAAACGGGCTGAAAATCACGAGATATAAGGTGTGGAGGGGGGTTCCTTTTTGATAAGTTTTAAATATTTTTAGAAATTAATAAAACTATACTCATATCATTGAATTTTAATTTAATTAATGACCATGAAAGGATGGAAATAACTCAATATTTTCATGTACATTTTACAAGCATGAAAAGATAGCAAAAGGAGATCAAAATTTTCATGAGTTTAATGAGTCTTGAAAGTAATAACCGAAATGGACTTGAGACAAGTTTCATTTTTATACAATCTTGAAACAAAGAAAAACTATGCTTGAGATTGGTTTCACTTTTACACAATCTTGAAACAAAGGAAAAATGTCCTTGGGATTGTTTTATTGCCCCTAGCATAAGGGTAGAGGCATGGCCCCCTGGCTTCATTTCGTTCAACAATTATTTTGATGGGCCCCAAATAGACCATTGGTTACTAATATAAATGTGTTCACCAGGAAGCAAGAAAGAGGATTATTGGCAGATAAAATGAAGCTAACATCTATGAGATTGAAATCTAGATCATATTCAAATATTCAAATCAATGGGAGAGGATTTGTTTCATTTTTTTAACGAGTTTGACACAGTAAAAAATCCTCGCTCGAATATTTTGTTTCATTTTTATGGGAACTTGAAACTTTAGAAAAAACTATGCTCTAGATGGCTTGTTTCATTTTTCAACAAGATTGACACAAGAAAAAGAGCTATGCATAGGGAACCTTGTTTCATTTTTTAATGAGATCAACAAAAGAAAAGGAAATTTTCTCATAGATTTATCTTGAACATGGCCCCTAAAATGCCATAGCTTCCAATAGATTCTCATCATATGATAGAATAATTCTCTGGAAGGGAACAAAGGATCAGATGGAAATATCATGCTCCAATGCCTCTAGTGAATGATTTATCATATCACTGTAATATTCCTAAATTAGCATGCAGCTAATAAGAATATTAATTTTTCTTTTAAAATCTAGATAGATGAATAAATGGGCAAGGAGGCTCATAAGTTGCTTAAGTATCAATAAAAATCCCTCATAACGTGAAAAGGAATCATTTAATAACTAGATCAAGCATCCACATGTGTGAACAAGGTCTAAAATGTGTGGACATAGTCAAGTTGACCAAGTCAACAACATTTTATATGAGGAGTGGATCCTAAAATGAAGACAACCTAATGTGAATGGAAATCAATCTAGCTAGACAAAATGAAGACACCTTGAGTGTGAAAAGAGACAGGGCATGAAGATCCAGTCAAGGTTGACTAAATCAAACAGTGCTATAAAAGAATGAGCAAGGCACATAGAGACAGTGTAATTGTGGTGGAGGAGCCTTTGCATGGAAGAAACCTCATAGTGGGGTGGGACCCTTGGTGAGGAAGCTCATCAACTATATAATGGAGGATATGGAAACCATATGGGGATATTGGAGATTATATTGTATTTGGTTTGTTTAGACTTCCTGCATACCTTGGCTATTTAGCTAAGTTTGTTGCACTGCTTAGTGCAAGGGTTTTCCCGAGCGGGATTCCCTACTCTTTCTTAGAGATCTTGTCTAAGGGATATAAGAGGAGATTTCTGAGCTGCATTTTCCACTACCTAGTGTTAGGCCAAGCATTTAACTTCAGAAAAAACGTAGTCCCTTCAGAAAACTGCGTTATTTCTTAAGGTGTGCAATGGGAGGGTTCAAAACCCCACTATTGTGAGCTAGTTTCCCAAGAGAAGGATCAGCCTTTTCTCCGGAAAGCTAGAGGAAGAGTCTACAGCCATTTATTTGCATTTTCAGCCATTTTTATATAGAGCTTTATCTATTCAGTGTGATTTAGCCATAGATATTTAGCAGTTCTTTCTTGTATATCATTTATGTCAAGAAACCCTTGTCGAGTCATCTTGGATCTATGTAAAAAGAGACTATATCTTTGTTTTTATGCCTCATTGAGTAATATAATAGAAGATCTGATTTGTCTCTCCATTTTCTGAGCATAACCCTCAAATAAACTGCGCAGTATCTTATGCAGTAAATTCTGCGTGTTGCAGTCTTGGAGTTTCATCAATTTTTAATTTGTTTGAGCATGGGAGGCATGTTTAACTAGGCTAAAGACATTTGTTTCTGAAAATATTTTTCATGTGAGGCCCTTATTACATATTCTAAGGGACACAACCATTATTTTTCACTATGATAACTCAATCTTCAGAAAATAACGTTTTTGGGGCCAATATTGTTGCTTTTCCACGCTTGGTGATATTGTATGAAGGCATAGTTTGTTGTTGTGGTTGTAATATGATGGATGTGTGTTCCATACACTCTTATGAGTTGATTTATTTTTGTTTATCCAAATTTATAATATCTTAAGATATTCTTATTGTTGTAGAATTTCCTGATTTTGGGATATTACAGTGGTATCAGAGCTCTAATCTTGGCTCAACCTATGTTCTTCATTATGGAGTCTTCTCATATGGAGGAGAATATATGCAAGAGATGTCAAAATAAATCCTTTTTTTCTGGAGAAAAGAGTTTCTCAAAACTTCTCTTTCCAAATATGCAGGGCAGAAGCAAGGGCATCAAAGAAATGAGGAGGGAGAAACATGAAGATCCCTCACCAAGATCTGTACAAGAGGAAGGTTCTAAGTCCTCATCTTATGGATATGAGCACTCAGCCATATCATCAAATCTACCATGTTATATCAACATCTTCTTCATGAAGAGGAAGAAAGGATATGTGCCAAAGAGAGATACTCTTGGTGATTATTTGCGAGAGTATGAAGCTCAATCTAAGGAGTTCAATGATCACTTGAACTTCCAAGGGTTTTGAAAAATTAAGGAGGAAAGGAGCACAAGGAACAAGTAGCAAGGTGAGGGTATATTTTTTCTATCTAATTTTTATGGATCACCTCTATGTCCAGCTAGGGCTTGGGTAGAGGAGATAGACACCTATGTGCAACAACATCAAGTTTCAGAAAATGAAGCCATCAAAGTAGCGGTACATTTTGAGGGTAAGGTTTATGCTTGGTGTTTGTTTAAAGATATTTTCCTTGAGAAAGCATAAATACATCTACTTAAGCATAGTTCATTAAAATAATAGTATAAAGGTTTGATGAGATGGAGAATCATGTAAAACACTTTCTCTAGAGGCTATCAAACCATATCAAACAAAACTTTTTCATGGGTTGGGAGGATCTATAAATCCAACTCCATTTCTGGAAAATATTGAAGAGGATGTAAAATTGTGTTATACCTTGCCAAGGGAAATATCTCCATTAAATGAAGAGCTCTCTTCTCAAGAAGAAGAAATGAAGACTCCTCCTACAAAAGGGGACCAAGATCGAAGGTCTCTTGTTGATGATGAGGTATTTTTAATTGTTAAGGAGAAGGAAGAGGAGGCTGGGGGTAACAGCACAGTTATGACAAGAGCACATCTAGAACCTCATGGAGGGGAGGAAGGAGCAATTTCTCCAAGAAGAGGAACTCTTGCACTCTTGCAAGGAGTTCCAAAAGATCTCACATATGGAGGTTGTGGCACAATCTATGTGCAGCATGTGCCATCATTATAAAATGGTGAGAATCTGAATATTGCAGAGAATAAGAGGGAGGGAAAGCACCATATGATGAGGAGTATACACCTCTCTTTATCTCCAGAGATTGATGCACAAATAAGGTAGGATTATTGGCAGATAAAATGAAGCTAACATCTATGAGATTGAAATCTAGATCATATTCAAATATTCAAATCAATGGGAGAGGATTTGTTTCATTTTTTTAACGAGTTTGACACAGTAAAAAATCCTCGCTCAAATATTTTGTTTCATTTTTATGGGAGCTTGAAACTTTAGAAAAAACTATGCTCTAGATGGCTTGTTTCATTTTTCAACAAGATTGACACAAGAAAAAGAGCTATGCATAGGGAACCTTGTTTCATTTTTTAATGAGATCAACAAAAGAAAAGGAACTTTTCTCATAGATTTATCTTGAACATGGCCCCTAAAATGCCATAGCTTCCAATAGGTTCTCATCATATGATAGAATAATTCTCTGGAAGGGAACAAAGGATCAGATGGAAATATCATGCTCCAATGCCTCTAGTGAATGATTTATCATATCACTATAATATTCCTAAATTAGCATGCAGCTAATAGGAATATTAATTTTGCTTTTAAAATCTATATAGATGAATAAATGGGCAAGGAGGCTCATAAGTTGCTTAAGTATCAATAAAAATCTCTCATAACGTGAAAAGGAATCATTTAATAACTAGATCAAGCAGCCACATGTGTGAACAAGGTCTAAAATGTGTGGACATAGTCAAGTTGACCAAGTCAACAACATTTTATATTAGGAGTGGACCCTAAAATGAAGACAACCTAATGTGAATGGAAATCAATCTAGCTAGACAAAATGAAGACACCTTGAGTGTGAAAAGAGACAGGGCATGAAGATCCAGTCAAGGTTGACTAAATCAAACAGTGCTATAAAAGAATGAGCAAGGCACATAGAGACAATGTAATTGTGGTGGAGGAGCCTTTGCATGGAAGAAACCTCATAGTGGGGTGGGACCCTTGGTGAGGAAGCTCATCAACTATATAATGGAGGATATGGAAACCATATGGGGATATTGGAGATTATATTGTATTTGGTTTGTTTAGACTTCCTGCATACCTTGGCTATTTAGCTAAGTTTGTTGCACTGCTTAGTGCAAGGGTTTTCCCGAGCGGGGATTCCCTACTCTTTCTTAGAGATCTTGTCTAAGGAATCTAAGAGGAGATTTCTGAGCTGCATTTTCCACTACCTAGTGTTAGGCCAAGCATTTACCTTCAGAAAAAACGTAGTCCCTTCAGAAAACTACGTTATTTCTTAAGGTGTGCAATGGGAGGGTTCAAAACCCCGCTATTGTGAGCTAGTTTCCCAAGAGAAGGATCAGCCTTTTCTCCGGAAAGCTAGAGGAAGAGTCTACAACCATTTATTTGAATTTTCAGCCATTTTTATATAGAGCTTTAGCTATTCAGCATGATTCAGCCATATATATTTAGCAGTTCTTTCTTGTATATCATTTCTGTCAAGAAACCCTTGTCGAGTCATCTTGGATCTATGTAAAAAGAGACTATATCTTTGTTTTTATGCCTCATTGAGTAATCTAATAGAAGATCTTATTTGTCTCTCCATTTTCTGAGCATAACCCTCAAATAAACTACGCAGTATCTTATGCAGTAAATTCTGCGTGTTGCAGTCTTGGGGTTTCATCAATTTTTAATTTGTTCTAGCATGGGAGGCATGTTTAACTAGGCTAAAGACATTTGTTTCTGAAAATATTTTGCATGTGAGGCCCTTATTACATATTCTAAGGGACACAACCATTATTTTTCACTATTATAACTCAATCTTCAGAAAATAACGTTTTTGGGGCCAATATTGTTGCTTTTCCACGCTTGGTGATATTGTATGAAGGCATAGTTTTTTGTTGTGGTTGTAATATGATGGATGTGTGTTCCATACACTCTTATGAGTTGATTTCTTTTTGTTTATCCAACTTTAGAATATCTTAAGATATTCTTATTGTTGTAGAATTTCCTGATTTTGGGATATTACAGTGGTATCAGAGCTCTAATCTTGGCTCAACCTGTGTTCTTCATTATGGAGTCTTCTCATAGGGAGGAGAAGATCTGAAAGAGATGTCAAAATAAATCCTTTTTTTCTGGAGAAAAGAGTTTCTCAAAACTTCTCTTTCCAAATATGCAGGGCAGAAGCAAGGGCATCAAAGAAATGAGGAGGGAGAAACATGAAGATCCCTCAACAAGATCTATACAAGAGGAAGGTTCTAAGTCCTCATCTTATGGATATGAGCACTCAGCCATATCATCAAATCTACCATGTTATATCAACATCTTCTTCATGAAGAGGAAGAAAGGATATGTGCCAAAGAGAGATACTCTTGGTGATTATTTGCAAGAGTATGAAGCTCAATCTAAGGAGTTCAAAGATCACTTGAACTTCCAAGGGTTTTGAAAAATTAAGGAGGAAAGGAGCACAAGGAGCAGGAAGCACGGTGAGGGTAGATTATTTCTATCTACTTTTGATGGATCACTTTTATGTCCATCTAGGGCTTGGGTGAAGGAGCTAGACACCTATGTGCAACAACATCAAGTTTCAGAAAATGAGGCCATCAAAGTGGTAGCGCTACATTTTGAGGGTAAGGTTTATGCTTGGTGTTTGTTTGAATATTTTTCCTTGAGAAACGCAAATACATCTACTTAAGCATAGTTCATTAAAATAATAGTATAAAGATTTGATGGAGAATCATGTAAAACACTTTCTCTAGAGGCTATCAAACCATATCAAACAAAACTTTTTCATGGGTTGGGAGGATCTATAAATCCAACTCCATTTCTGGAAAATATTGAAGAGGATGTAAAATTGTGTTATACCTTGCCAAGGGAAATATCTCCATTAAATGAAGAGCTCTCTTCTCAAGAAGAAGAAATGAAGACTCCTCCTACAAAAGGGGACCAAGATCTAAGGTCTCTTGTTGATGATGAGGTATTTTCAATTGTTAAGGAGAAGGAAGAGGAGGCTGGGGTTAACAGCACAGTCATGACAAGAGCACATCTAGAACCTCATGGAGGGGAGGAAGGAGCAATTTCTCCAAGAAGAGGAACTCTTGCACTCTTGCAAGGAGTTCCAAAAGATCTCACATATGGAGGTTGTGGCACAATCTATGTGCAGCATGTGCCATCATTATAAAATGGTGAGAATCTGAATATTGCAGAGAATAAGAGGGAGGGAAAGCACCATATGATGAGGAGTATACACCTCTCTTTATCTCCAGAGATTGATGCACAAATAAGGCAGGATTATTGGCAGATAAAATGAAGCTAACATCTATGAGATTGAAATCTAGATCATATTCAAATATTCAAATCAATGGGAGAGGATTTGTTTCATTCTTTTAACGAGTTTGACACATTAAAAAATCCTCGCTCGAATATTTTGTTTCATTTTTATGGGAGCTTGAAACTTTAGAAAAAACTATGCTCTAGATGGCTTGTTTCATTTTTCAACAAGATTGACACAAGAAAAAGAGCTATGCATAGTTAACCTTGTTTCATTTTTTAATGATATCAACAAAAGAAAAGGAAATTTTCTCATAGATTTATCTTGAACATGGCCCCTAAAATGTCATAGCTTCCAATAGGTTCTCATCATATGATAGAATAATTCTCTGGAAGGGAACAAAGGATCAGATGGAAATATCATGCTCCAATGCCTCTAGTGAATGATTTATCATATCACTGTAATATTCCTAAATTAGCATGCAGCTAATAGGAATATTAATTTTGCTTTTAAAATCTAGATAGATGAATAAATGGGCAAGGAGGTTCCCTTTGAATTGCATACTTTGGCTGTTTAGCTAAGTTTGCTGCACTGCTTAGTGCAAGGGTTTTCCCGGGCAGGGATTCCCTACTCTTTCTTGGAGATCTTGTCTAAGAGATCTAAGAGGAGATTTCTGAGCTGCATTTTCCACTACCTAGTTTTGGGCCAAGAATTTACCTTCAGCAAAAATGCATTCCCTTCTGAAAAATGCGTTATTTCTTAAGGTGTGCAGTCAAAGGGTTCAAAACCCCACTTTTGTGAGCTAGTTTCCCAAGAGAAGGATCAGCCCTTTCTCCAGAAAGCTAGAGGAAGAGTCTACAGCCATTTATTTGCATGTTCAGCCATTTTTATGCAGAGATTTAGCTATATAGTGTGATTCAGCCATAGATCTGCAACATTTCTTTCTTGTATATCATTTCTGTCAAGAAACCCTTGCCGGGTCATCTTGGCTCTATGTAAAAAGAGACTAGATCTCTTTTTTTATGACTCATTGAGTAATCTAATAGAAGATATGATTTTTCTCTCCATTTTCTAAGCACAATCCTCAAATAAAATGCGCAGTCTCTTATGCAGTAAACTCTATGTGTTGCAGTCCTGGGGTTTCATCAATTTTTAAGCTGTTTGAGCATGGGAGGCCTATTTAACTAGGCTAAAGACATTTGTTTCTGAAAATATTTTACATTTGAGGCCCTTATTACATATTATAAGGGTCACAACCATTATTTTTCACTGTTATAACTCAATCTTCAGAAAATAATGTTTTTGGGGCCAATATTGTTGCTTTTCCCCGGTTGTTGATATTGTATGAAGGCATAGTTTGTTGTTGTGGTTGTAATATGATGGATGTGTGTTCCATACACTCTTATGAGTTGATTTCTTGTTGTATCTCCAACTTTATAATATCTTAAGATATTCTTATTGTTGTAGAATTTCCCGATTTTTGGATATTACAGTGGTATCAGAGCTCTAATCTTGGCTCAACCTGTGTTCTTCATTTTGGTGTCTTCTCATGGGGAGGATAAGATCTGAAAGAGAGATAAAAAAAATCCTTGTTTTTTGGAGAAAAGAGTTTCTCAAAACTTCTCCTTCCAAATCTGCGGGGCAGAAGCAAGGGCATCAAAGAAATGAGGAGGGAGAAACATGAAGATCCCTCAACAAGATATATATAAGAGGAAGGTTCTAAGTCCTCATCTTATGGATATGAGCACTCAAACATATCATCAGATCTACCACGTTCTATCAGCAACTTCTTCATGAAGAGGAAGAAAGGAGATGTGCCAAACATAGATACTCTTGGTGATTATTTGCAGGAGTATGAAGCTCAATCTAAGGAGTTCAAAGATCACTTGAACTTCCAAGGGTTTTTCCAAATTGAGGAAAGGAGAAAAAGGAGCAAGAAGCAGGGTGAGGGTAGATTCTTTCTATCTACTTTTGATGGATCACCTCTATGTCCAGCTAGGGCTTGGGTGAAGAAGCTAGACACCTATGTGCAACAACATCAAGTTTTAGAAAATAAGGCCATCAAAGTAGCAACGCTGCACTTTGAGGGTAAGGTTTATGCTTGGTGTTTGTTTGAATATTTTTCCTTGAGAAATGAAAATACATCTACTTATGCATAGTTCATTAAAAGAATACTAGAAAGGTTTTATGGAGAATAATGTAAAAAACTTTCTCTAGAGGCTATCAAACCATATCAAACAAAAATTTTGCATGGGTTGGGAGGATCTATAAATCCAACTCCATTTTTGGAAACTATTGAAGAGGATGTAAATTTGTATGATACCTTTCCAAGGGAAATATCTCCATTAAATGAAGAGCTCCCTTCTCAAGAAGAAGAAATGAACACTCCTCCTGCAAAAGGAGACCAAGATCTAAGGTCTCTTGTTGATGATGAGGTATTTTCAACTGTTAAGGAGAAGGAAGAGGAGGCTGGGGATAATAGCACATTCATGACAAGAGCACATCTAGAACCTCATGGAGGTGAGGAAGGAGCAATTTCTCCAAGAAGAGGAACTCTCGCACTCTTGTAAGGAGTTCCAAAAGATCTCACATATGGAGGTTGTGGCACAATCTATGTGCAGCATGTGCCATCATTATCAAATGGTGAGAATATGAATATTGTAGAGAATAAGAGGGAGGGAAAGCACCATATGATGAGGAATATACACCTCTCTTTATCTCCAGAGATTGATGCACAAATAAGGTAGGAGGGTCTATGTAAGGAAGGCCAAGACCAATCAGTCCATACATTTATACATCATGCTTTATGCCTTGATGTCTCTTTGCAAGGAGGCATTCCACCAGGGAGACCCCCGGATTGGAAGAAATCTAAAGTGTTCTCTCAACTATATACAGCAGCAACATATTTTTCTAGAGAAAGAACCTTGAAAGGAGCCACTACAGTGATGAGAATCATTGATGGGAGGCTAAGAAATTTTTTGAAATTGACTTTTCTATCTTCCATTCATCTATTTGCGTTGGAAAGGATAGATTCAGAAATCTGTGTTGATAGGAGCGTGGTATCAAAAGGCCACTCCATAGCCTTGGAGCAGCAAAGGATACTCCAATATATAATGAAAATTTCTGAATATAACAAGAAATTATTTCCATTTTTGTATGCAGGAGAAAAACTGTGGAATTTTTGGAGAAGGAGAACCTTTCAAAGGGAGGATGACTCTCCTAAACCTCAATCTTGTCTTGAGCAAGATCAGCTGCAAGAGAGGTAGCAAAAGAAAGTTGGGAATACTCCAACATATGACTTTGACATCAAGCATGTCAAACAGGAGAGCCATCCTATGACAAATGCCTCATTTCATACTTCTACAATGCTCTCAATGTTGGGAAGCCTAGACCCTTATTGGGAGTCCCAACTCTTGATGGAATATACCAAGGACCTATTCACATATAAGGTTCTTGATGGGAAAGAAATGGATGGGAGGTACAAGGTAGTTGATGGAATCATTTATTTTCATGATCATATCTACTTAACTAAAGATTCCAAACTCAAGAATAAACTACTTAACACAACCTATGAGGTCTTGCTTTCAAACCCCACTGGTTTCATTAGAACATATCATACTATCTTAGATGGATTCATGTGGGAAAATTTCAAAGAGGAGATGCACTCTCATATGAGTAAGTGCATGGATCATTTGCTGGTTAAGGAGGAACATAGCTCTTGGGAAGAGTTATCATTACCACCTCCTTATTCATTGAGTATGAGAAGGAGCTCATTCATGAGCTACATTTCTTATTTAAACCAAGTATATGATAAACATTGTATTGTTGAACATCATGATATATTTATTATTTAATTGCATCTTCTTAACACTCATGTGCAGGACTTGGCTCCCAGAGGGGGCACTCTTTCTTATGGGTCCAATAAGGATGGGGCAACAGACAAGTGTTGGGAAGAACACTTCTCATATTATTTTCCATGGCAGTTGGGGGTAAAACTGTGCTGGTTGCACATGAGAAACCATTATCCTTCTCCTTTATTTCATATGGCAGCTAGCATGATTTCAATTATGATTCCATATGCTGAAGATGTTCTTTTCTTTATTGAGGAAATGATTGGAGGAGAGGCACACTTGTTGAATGTGTCCTTGTGGAAAGAAATTTCCCACACCTTTTGCAATAAATGCTTCAAAGGGAGCATGGGGAAAGATAGGGCTACCATGGTAAATCACTTGTTTCTCTATGAGGTAGGCCATGTGATTGTTTGGAGCACTTGGGACATACCTCTCATGAGTATTTGGGAGGAGCTTTTCTATGAGTTACCAAGCTAGGAGGTAATTCATTTCATGTGGATGATAGCATGAAGGTGGGAGACCTTCATTGATGATGAAATTCCCCATGATTTTCATCACTTCTATTTTGAGAAGGCCACAAGGAGAAGAGGGAAGATTTTGCAGCACCCTTGCAGTTGCTTGAGGACAAGCACATTTGGGAGGGGAATACTTTAATATTCATAAATTAGCATGTAGCTAATAGGAATATTAATTTTTCTTTTAAAATCTAGATAGATGAATAAATGGGAAAGGAGGCTCATAAGTTTCTTAAGTATGAATAAAAATCCCTCATAATGTGAAAAGGGATCATTTAATTGCTAGATCAAGCATCCACATGTGTGAACAAGGTCTAAAATGTGTGGACATAGTCAAGTTGACCAAGTCAACAACATTTTATATGAGGAGTGGATCCTAAAATGAAGACAACCTAATGTGAATGGAAATCAATCTAGCTAGACAAAATGAAGACACCTTGAGTGTGAAAAGAGACAGGGCATGAAGATCGAGTCAAGGTTGACTAAATCAAATAGAGAAAGGCACATAGAGACATCGTAATTGTGGTGGAGGAGCTTTTGCATGGAAGCAACCTCATAGTGGGGTGGGACCCTTGGTGAGGAAGCTCATAAACTATAAAATGGAGGAGATGGAAACCATATGGGGATATTGGAGATTACATTTTATGTTGTATGTTTAGACCTCCTGCATACTTTGGTTGTTTAGCTAAGTTTGATGCACTGCTTAGTGCAAGGGTTTTCTCGGGCGGGGATTCCCTACTCTTTCTTGGAGATATTGTCTAAGAGATTTAAGAGGAGATTTCTGAGCTGCATTTTCCACTACCTGGTGTTGGGCTAAAAATTTACCTTCAGTAAAAATTCATTCCCTTCATAAAACTGCATTATTTCTTAAGGTATGCAGTGAGAGGGTTCAAAACCCCACTTTCGAGAGCTAGTTTCCCAGGAGAAGGATCAGCCTTTGCTCTGGAAAGCTAGAGGAAGAGTATACAGCCATTTATTTTCATGTTCAGCCATTTTTATGCAGAGCTTCAGCTATACAATGTGATTAAGCCATAGATCTTCAACAGTTCTTTCTTATATATCATTTCTGTCAAGAAACCCTTGCTGGGTCATCTTGGATCTATGTAAAAAGAGACTAGATCTCTGTTTTTATGACTCATTGAGTAATATAATAAAATATATGATTTTTCTCTCCATTTTCTGAGCATAACCCTCAAATAAAATGCGCAGTCTCTAATTCCTAAATTTTGTGTGTTGCATTCTTGGGGTTTCATCAATTTTTAAGCTGTTTGAGCATGGGAGGCCTGTTTAACTAGGCTAAAGACATTTGTTTCTGAAAATATTTTTCATGTGAGGCCCTTATTACATATTATAAGGGAAACAACTTTTATTTTTCACTGTTATAACTAAATCTTTAGAAAATAATGCTTTTGGGGCCAATATTGTTGCTTTTCCCCGCTTGGTGATATTGTAGGAAGGCATAGTTTGCTGATGTGGTTGTAATATGATGGATGTGTGTTCCATACACTCTTATGAGTTGATTTCTTGTTGTATCTCCAACTTTATAATATCTTAATATATTCTTATTGTTGTAGAATTTTTCGATTTTGGGATATTACAGCGTTATCAGAGCTCTAATCTTGACTCAGCCTGTGTTCTTCATTATGGAGTCTTCTCATGGGGAGTGTTATCCATGTTTCCCCCTCATTTAAATTTTTGGCCTAATGCTCCTCATAAACCCTCCAAATCAGCTATCGTGGCCAAAAACCCTCATATTCTATCTACCGTTATCTTTCCCGCTCACAAAATTACATTATTCAAAGGTCAAAATCCGCAATTTAAATTTTATCTGGCCTAGCCCCTAAAGGTATTAACCCCTTTGTTTTGATCCTCACATGACTCAAGTGCAAAACCGTGTGCCGGACAGGTAGGGGCTTATCCCCTTACGTTTTCGGGTGCAACCGTAGCCGTCCGATCTCAATTAAATCTACGGCCCGCAATTAATTCAGTCGTGGTGGTCCCCGTGCCTTTGAAACCACTGATTTTTATTCCGTACCACCTCTGCTGAGTAGGCGGTATTCCGCGAATCGCAGCGATTCCACACGCTGCGCGACGCGTGTCCCAATGTACTGTTCTAAAACCACTCAATTTCGCGCATTATTTTCCGGACAAAAGTCGGGTAGCGGAATTATCATCGGTCGTCCGATCCTGCACCCTCCATCCAACAGTGGTCATCCTCCGGAGTTGCACGTGTTTTAACCCATGTCTACCGCGCCCTGGGCCCACCATTTCATTGCTCTCCGATGCATTTAAAACCGTCGATCTCATTCAAATGATCATGTGGCCCATAATCACTCGCATTTTCCCCGCTTGACTAAGTCCTCCGCCACGTCATCTATTCCTCTTGGATTTTCGTACGCCTATGTGTCATCACCCCGCGTGCCCATTGTATTTCCATCCTCACTGTCTATGTATATGCGTTGCATTCATATTTATCGTTTTTATTCATACATCGTGTTTTAACTGTTCTACGTGGAAAACTTACATTCTGTCTGTTTATCAATGCTTCTCTGTAATTCTGCCACCACCCTGCATGTTCTTACCATGTGGCCATGTCCTCACCGCTACCATCGTCGACACCTCCACGTCCCTTGCACCTGTGTCTGGTTTTCTCTAACGTATTCGCGGATTTTGCAGGTTTTCAGCAACGGAGGGTTTTTATGATTTGCAGTCTTGGTTGCAGTGACAGGGCGCATCAAAGAAATATTCTACTGAAGCTGCAAATATAAAGAAAGGTCCTGGCAGCTGCCCTAATAAGACATCCATTACAGAAGTAGGATTCGAAATCTATCAAACCCTCCAAAGTCTTTTAAAATACAGATTTTGCAGATGGGGATATTAATAGAGCAATAACAAATATCAAGGAATGATCGAGAAACTTAGCCTCCGGCATTTAAGATCTTAGAAGCAAATTAAAAAGATGGAAGGAAAAAAGTACAAGCGCTTAAAAATCATATCCTCCAGCTTTAAACTTCCATAGATCTTTCTCTCAGGAAAGTACGAAGTGTTGCATATTATTTTTCGCATATCTTATCTCTAGAGGAATATACACCTACTGCATTTATATTATGGAGCAACCACAGAGTACTTACAGCTTTCTTACGCCATCAAACACTTTGGGCGGGCATTTTCTCACCATTTTGTTTCAATGAAATAATTAATTGTCGCACCTACTTCTTTTATGAGTTTTCTCACCCCCTTCCTCTATAAATGAGGAGAAGAAAAACATTGTAAGGGTTCCAGATTTCTATCAGCAAACTACGTAGTGAGAAGCTCTTGTATACATATTGTAAAACTTTTGTATGAAGGCTCAGAGCCCGTAGGGTCTCAGTGAGGAGAATTTATATCTGTAATGAGGATTTTGGTCTTTGGTATCCCACAGTATGTAATTTTCTCTCATGTGTTAATATAACATCTCATTTCATTTCATTTATCTTCTCGTGTCATGTTATTGGAATGCGGGTGGCTCGCTGATTTGGTAAGGATTCATCCTAGTTGATGCCCATATTTAGATCAGTCAAGCGCCTTAAATATGGCTCAGGCATGACATACTGTCCCATGTTCATTTCATCCATTTTTCTGCTATATTAGTTGCTTTGGGAAGGTGCTTTTAAAACGCCAGTGCCATGTATGGATTCTTAGATTGGTAAGCCCATGCATGGTTCTTTTGTGTATCTGGGTATCAGTCCAAAGTTAATTAATATCTTCTTATACTTATTTCATTGCATACACTTTCTGATATTTGATTTCTGTGGTATGCTACTTGAATCGGCCCTCTTTACAGTAAGCTGTCTCTGAATTGTCTGTTCCTATATGCTGGAGTTTTTCATGTTGTTCCTACACTATTCTTATCCCTGTATCAGCTTCTGAGAGAGTTTGGTTCCATTCAAAATCATTTTCCTTGTTTTACAAGTGATAGCATGAGAGCATTTGGATTGACAACCCAGATATTTTGATGCTCCTTGTTATGCTAAGATGTCCTAGGCACTGGTCTATAGCAACTCTAGGTTGTCTCTAGGGGTGACAAAATTGTCGACAACATCTTTCTGGCGTCGTTGCCGGGGAACGAATTTGAGAATATCACTTTCCCTGGGCCTCAACAAATCGTATTCACTCTCTAATCAGGTGAGCACAAAGAGTTGAAGAGTTGCATATCTCTCACCTTGGCGACTCCACACTATTTTTTAATTGATAAATATATTGGTAGTCCTGGCTCCTCGAAAGCCCCATTTAAGATCAGATACATCCAAGTCGAAGATACCCTCTATGTCTGACCTAGAGAAAATCATACATAGAAGAAGTTGGAGAGAGAGGAAATCAGCCCGTGCTGAAATCCCTGAGTTTTTCGATGAAGATTGTCCACCTTCTTCTTCTCAAGAAATCCCAGTAGGATGTCCCGACTCCACTGAGGAAAATCCTGAATACTATTCAGATAGCCCACCCAGGGGAAGTGCTAGAACCAAAGAGAAATTCTGTCTTACCCCTGAAGCCGAAGAAATTAAAGAAGTTACAGAAGTAGCCTCTGCAAATCGTGAATTGCTTCCATCTACGCCTCAGGCTGCTGAACAATATATTCCCATTGTTATTCATACTCCACTTCCTCCTACTCCTCTTCCTTCATTTGCACACCAGATTGTTGCACAACCCCCACCCCCTCCAATGGCTAATGTTCCTGCCTTTTTGTTGAATAAATATGCTCCCCTGGCATTACCACAAGTGCTGAATGATATGCCCCAGGATTATTTGAAGGTACTTCCCAGATTCACCGGAGAAAATGAAACGATGCTCAGAAACATCTTGAGACTTTCTGCTCTTTTGCAGAGAACTTTAACGTTGAACATTTAGATGTGGTCTTGATGTTATTTGTGCAATATTTGGATGGCGAAGCCAGAAAATGGTTCAAGACATTGGGAAACCGTTCAGTGACCACCTGGGATGACATGGAGAATACTTTTCTCAGGAAATGGGGAGAAAAGAAAGATCATGGACAGTGTCTCACTGAGTTCAACATGCTCAAGAAGAAACATAATGAAGGGGTGTCAGAGTTTATTAAGAGATTCAATAAGTTATACCTAAATCTCCCTGCAGATATGAAGCCTCATTAGAACGCTGCCAAAGTTGTTTTCATGGCAGCCTTTGACTCAGATTTTGGTTTCTCTCTTAGGGAAAGAAATCCTGCCACCCTAGATGATGCTCAGTCAGATGCACTTGAGTTGGAAGAAAAATTTGCTTCCACTGGAAAATTAAAAGGAAAAACTGAACAAGATATCAGAAGAAGAGGCAAAGAAGAAGTATCCACTTCCAACCAAGATAAGGATTCAGATAAAATGGAGGAAATAAGAAAAATGATTAAGAAGATGGTCAAGCTATAATTAGAGGCAAAGAACCCGGTTCCCAAGAATTTTTATAATGCTCCAAACAGAGGTTACAATCCTCAGTATAGAAAGCCACCCCTGTAGATTTTGCCAAGAGATCCAAAAGAACAATAAGATCAAGTACCACATCCTCTGTATTTGGATGGTCCAGAAGATGACTCTACTGAAAACGCTGCCTATGAGGTAGAATGTTCGTTGCAAGAAGATGAAGAACTTGAAGACACGGAAGAAGCAGAGATTGATCACTGTTGTAAACAGTTTGAAGACTTCATGTTGGCACAATTCAATAGAAAATATGATCTCAGATCTTCACGGAAGAGGGTCCGGACTCAAGATCAAGAAGAAGAGCCACCTCAGAAAGAAGCACCTGTTCAAAAAGAGATGACAATGCAGAAAGCCGCAGATAAAGGTAAGAGTCCTCTAAATACTCCTCTGCAGTCTAATAATCAAGGCCCTTCTTCTTCCTATATAGTTAGTCCTCCTAATGTTGAGTCTGTGTCCAAAGAAGTTAAATTCTCAACTGAAAATAAAGAGTCAAAAGAAGTTGTGTCAGAAAAGCCCCCTCCTACTTTTAGTCTGCAAAAAGAGCTTGAGAAAATTAAAATTCCAGTCCCCTTGACCGAGCTGTTAAAACAACCTGCATATCAATCTCAAGTTACCTCCTTTATGCTTCCTCCTGAAATATCCATTATTCCATATAGTCTAAACCTTCAAGAAGAAAGACCCATGGTAGTATTTGGTCCTCATGTTGAGGAGATAGATCATTCTACTCCTCCTTTTTATGTGTCTCTTGTGATTCATGACCTGCTGTTACACAACTGCATGTTAGACTCTGGGGCTTCCCATAATCTTATGCCTTTGTCAGTCATGGAACAATTAGGTTTACAAATCACACGTCCATATTGTAGAAATTAGCTGAATAAATCACTTATTCACTGAAGATTAACCCGATCATACATCAATTTCGAATTGCATGCATAACACATAACCTTCTTCTACAATTAATTGTCACATGCGGAAATAAAACAAGCAATAGCACATCAATTCATCATACACATTAAAACAGTATGTATGGGGAAATCTTATAGCTGAAAACCCAGTAGCTATTGTGTATATTATAATGGAGAAAACATGTAACAAACTCAGTACAATACTCCTCACAAGTACTCAGTACTATCTCATGAAGTTACACACAAACTAGCTCAGTTTTGAACAGGTTACTGGTTCAAAACTCACCGCCAATGGCCTTGCCTCTATTGCGCAATCCAGGCCTGTATATATAGAGATCCAAGGTTTGAATCTCCTTGTCTTGATAGAGCAATCATCATGGGTTTACTCCTCTAATATCATGTGTTGCAAATAACCTTGTTGATGTAAATTCAATGATAATACTAACTCTACCCTTTCATCTATCTCTTTCTTTGGTCTCCTTCGAACTGATCATGTTACCCAACATGGTAAATGATGTTCTTGAGTTGAATAATGAGTTACTAATTAATGAATTAAATAATATTTAATTCACTCCACTCATAACTAATTGATTAGCTAGTTAAGCTAATCTCAACTAGTTCAACTAAAATAAACAGAACACAACTCCACTATCTGTCTCATTAACTCCTCCAAAACTTCTGCCACTGAAGTCCAACTGAAGTCAACCATGCAAGATGCCATCAAACCCTAGGAACCACGTGATTCCTCTGTCAGTTGCATGAGCCACTTCCATGACTCGAACTGAAGTGCTCCAAGAGAGTAAACTGCTGTTTATAGTCTAAATATTATTAAGGGTAAATAATATTTGACTTCCATATTTTTAGGAGACACAGTCTAAAAATAGCCTGGGTCCTAAAAATAAGGGTCTCATTTATTTTTACCAACATGTCGCATACTTCAAGAATCTCCAACTGGAATTCCCAAATTATGCTCCGTATGTCTAAAAATAGACATAGTCTAAAAATAGACTTTGCGCCAGAATTTGCCTGCGGGCCCACATAGTGAAGGCGACTTCATTTCACTAAGCTCCATCATCTTGCTGCATTCTCAACACTCCCTCTCAGCAAGATATGGATTATCTGCAATCCCTATCCTGCCTCTATGGAATTCGAACTTGCTCCTGGTGAGCGCCTTCGTCAGGATGTCGGCATCCTGATCCTCCGTGGGAACATATGAAAGCATCATGATCCTCCGCTGAACACAATCTCTGATGTGATGGTACCTGATGTCGATATGTTTGGACCTATCATGAAATACTGGATTAGCCGAGAGCTTGATGCAGCTCTGGTTATCACAGTAGATCACTGTAGGTTCCAAATGCAACCTGAACAAACCTGCGAGGATCTTCCTCATCCAAATAGCCTCGCATGCAGCCAAACTTGCTGCCATGTACTCGGCCTCTGCTGAACTGAGTGCCACGGATCTATGCTTCCTGCTGTACCAGGAAACTGCTGTCGACCCAATGCTGAAAACTCCTCCAGAAGTGCTCTTCCGGTCCGTTGGGCTCCCTGCCCAATCTGCATCAGTGAAACCAGAAAGCTTCACTCCATCCTCCTATCTGTACCATAGACCATATCCCGATGTGCCTCTGATATAGCGCAATACATGCTTTCCCGCCTTCCAAAAGAGCTTGGTAGGCTTAACCATAGCTTGCGAAAGCTGGTTAACTGCATAGCATATATCGGGTCGAGTATTGACCAAATACATCAACGACCCCACCAACTGTCGATAGACAGTGGCATCCACTACCTCCTCCGAAGTAGCATCTCCCTTCCTCCAACCTCCAGGAAGAGGGGTATCAACAGGCTTGCGGCCTTGCATGTTGAACCTCTCCAGAATCTCCCGGGCATACTTGCCCTGAGAAACAAACAGTCCTCCACTGCGCTGCCAAATCTCCAATCCCAGGAAATAATGAAGGATGCCCAGGTCCTTCATCTCAAACTCTCGTGCAAGATCATCCTTGCATGAAAGTATCTCTCATGTGTTAAAATAACATCTCATTTCATTTCATTTATCTTCTCGTGTCATGTTATTAGAATGTGGGTGGCTCGCTGATTTGGTAAGGATTCATCCTAGTTGATGCCCATATTTAGATCAGTCAAGCGCCTTAAATATGGCTCAGGCATTACATACTGTCCCATGTTCATTTCATCCATTTTTCTACTATATTAGTTGCTTTTGGAAGGTGCTTTTAAAACTCCATTGCCATGTATGGATTCTTATATTGGTAAGCCCATGCATGTTCTGTTGTGTATCTGAGTATCAGTCCAAAGTTAATTAATATCTTCTTATACTTCTTTCATTGCATACACTTTCTGATATTTGATTTCTGTGGTATGCTACTTGAATCGGCCCTCTTTACAGTAAGCTGTCTCTGAATTGTCTGTTCCTATATGCTGGAGTTTTGCATGTTGTTCCTACACTATTCTTATCCCTGTATCAGCTTCTGAGAGATTTTGGTTCCATTCAAAATCATTTTCCTTGTTTTACAAGTGATAGCATGAGAGCATTTGGATTGACAACCCAGATATTTTGATGCTCCTTGTTATGCTAAGATGTCCTAGGCACTGGTCTATAGCAACTCTAGGTTGTCTCTAGGGGTGACAAAATTGTCGACAACAGGGAGGAGAAGATCTGAAAAAGAGATCAAAACAAATCTTTTTTTTCTAGAGAAAAGAGGTTCTCAAAACTTCTCCTTCCAAATCTGTGGGGCAGAAGCAAGGGCATCAAAGAAATGAGGAGGGAGAAACATGAAGATCCCTCAACAAGATCTATACAAGAGGAAGGTTCTAAGTCCTCATCTTATGGATATGAGCACTCATCCATATCATCATATCTACCACGTTCTATCAGTAACTTCTGCATGAAGAGGAAGAAAGGAGATGTGCCAAACAGAGATACTCTTGGTGATTATTTGCAGGAGTATGAAGCTCAATCTAAGGAGTTCAAAGATCACTTGAACTTCCAAGGGTTTTTCCAAATTAAGGAAGAAAGGAGCACAAGGAGCAAGAAGCAGGGTGAGGGTAGATTATTTCTATCTACTTTTGAGGGATCACCTCTATGTCCAGCTAGGGCTTGGGTGAAGGAGCTAGACACCTATGTGCAACAACATCAAGTTTCAGAAAATGAGGCCATCAAAGTAGCAGTGCTACATTTTGAGGGTAAGGTTTATGCTTGGTGTTTGTTTGAATATTTTTCCTTGAGAAATGCAAATACATCTACTTATGCATAGTTCATTAAAATAATAGTATAAAGGTTTGATGGAGAATCATGTAAAACACTTTCTCTAGGGGCTATCAAACCATATCAAATAAAACTTTTGCATGGGTTGGGAGGATCTATAAATCCAACTCCATTTCTGGAAACTATTGAAGAGGATGTAAAATTGTATGATACCTTGCCAAGGGCAAGATCTCCATTAAATTAAGAGCTCTCTTCTCAAGAATAATAAATGAAGACTCCTCCTGCAAAAGGG
The DNA here is from genome assembly GCA_034641835.2 of Pinus albicaulis. Lineage (NCBI taxonomy): Eukaryota > Viridiplantae > Streptophyta > Pinopsida > Pinales > Pinaceae > Pinus > Pinus albicaulis. The sequence continues at coordinate 179,867,132 of CM076584.1, forward strand.
GACCAAGATCTAAGGTCTCTTGTTGATGATGAGGTATTTTCAACTGTTAAGGAGAAGGAAGAGGAGGCTGGGGATAACAGCGCAGTCATGACAATAGCACATATAGAACCTCATGGAGGGGAGGAAGGAGAAATTTCTCCAAGAAGAGGAACTCTTGCACTCTTGCAAGGAGTTCCAAAAGATCTCACATATGGAGGTTGTGGCAAAATCTATGTGCAGCATGTGCCATCATTATCAAATGGTGAGAATCTGAATATTGCAGAGAATAAGAGGGAGGGAAAGCACCATATGATGAGGAGTATACACCTCTCTTTATCTCCAGAGATTAATTTACAAATAAGGCAGGAGGGTCTATGCAAGGAAGGCCAAGACCAATCATTCCATACATCTATACATCCTTCTTTATACCTTGATGTCTCTTTGTAGGGAGGCATTCCACCAGGGAGACCCCCTGATTGGAAGAAATATAAAGTGTTCTCTCAACTATATACAACACCAACATATTTTTCTAGAGAGGGAACCTTTAAAGGAGCCACTACAGCACTGAGAATCATTGATGGGATGCTAAGCAATTTTTTGAAATTGATTTTTCTATCTTCCATTCATCTATTTGCGTTGGAAAGGATAGATTTAGAAATTTGTGTTGATAGGAGCGTAGTATCAAAAGGCCACTCCATAGCCTTGGAGCAGCAAAGGATACTCCAATATATAATGAAAATTTTTGAATATAACAAGAAATTATTTCCATTTTTTTATGCAGGAGCAAAAATGTGGAAGTTTTGGAGAAGGAGAACCTTTCAAAGGGAGGATGACTCTCCTAAAATTCAATCTTGTCTTGAGCAATATCAGCTGCAAGAGAGGTAGCAAAATAAAGTTGGGAATAATCCAACATGTGACTTTGACATCAAGCATGTAAAGGAGGAGAGCCATCATATGACAGATGCCTCATTTCAGACTTCTACAACATTGTCAATGTTGGGAAGTCTAGACCCTTATTGGAAGTCCCAACTCTTGATGGAATGTTCCAAGGACCTATTCACATGTAAGGTTCTTGATGGGAAAGAAATGGATGGGAAGTATAAGGTAGTTGATGGAATCATTTATGTTCATGATCAGATCTACTTAACTAAAGATTCCAAACTCAAGAATAAACTACTTAACACAACCTATGAGGTATTTCTTTCAAACCCCATAGGTTTCATTAGAACATATCATACTATCTTAGATGGATTCATGTGGGAAATTTTCAAAGAGGAGATGCACTCTCATATGAGTAAGTGCATGGATCATTTGCTGGTTGAGGAACATAGCTCTTGGGAAGAGTTATCATTACCACCTCCTTATTCATTGAGTATGAGAAGGAGCTCATTCATGAGCTACATTTCTTATTTAAACCAAGTATATGATAAACATTGTATTGCTAAACATCATGATATATTTATTATGTACTTGCATCTTCTTAACACTCGTGTGCAGGATTTGGCTCCCAGAGGGAGCACCCTTTCTTATGGGTCCAAGAAGGATGGGGCAGCAAACAAGTGTTGGGAAGAAAACTTGTCATATTATATTCCATGGCAGTTGGGGGTAAAACTGCGTTGGTTGCACATGAGAAACCATTATCCTTCTCCTTTATTTCATATGGCAGCTAGCATGATTTCAATTATGATTCCATATGCTAAAGATGTCCTTTTCTTTATTGAGGACATGATTGGAGGAGAGGCACACTTGTTGAATGTGTCCTTGGGGAAAGAAATTTCCCACACCTTTTGCACTACATGCTTGAAAGGGAGCATGGGGAAAGATATGGATACCATGGTAAATCACTTGTTTCTCCATGAGGTAGGCCATATGATTGTTTGGAGCACTTGGGACATACCTCTCATGAGTATTTGGGAGGATATTTTCTATGAGTTACCAAGCTGGGAGGTAATTCATTTCATGTGGATGATAGCATGGAGGTGGGAGACCTTCATTGATGATGAAATTCCCCATGATTGTCATCACTTCTATCTTGAGAAGGCCATAAGGAGGAGAGGGGAGATTTTTTAGCACCCTTTCAGTTGCTTGAGGACAAGCAACATTTGGGAGGGGAAGACTGTAATATTCCTAAATTAGCATGCAACTAATAGGAATATTAATTTTTCTTTTAAAATCTAGATAGATGAATAAATGGGCAAGGAGGCTCATAAGTTGCTTGAGTATTAATAAAAATCCCTCATAATTTGAAAAGGGATCATTTAATAACTACATCAAGCATCCACATGTGTGAACAAGGTCTAAAATGTGTGGACATAGTCAAGTTGACCAAGTCAACAACATTTTATATGAGGAGTGGATCCTAAAATGAAGATAGCCTAATGTGAATGGAAATTAATCTAGCTAGAAAAAATGAAGACACCTTGAGTGTGAAAAGAGACAGGGCATGAAGATCTAGTCAAGGTTGACTAAATCAAACAACACTGTAAAAGGATGAGCAAGGCACATAGAGACAACGAAATTGTGGTGGAGGAGCCTTTGCATGGAAGCAACCTCATAGTGGGGTGGGACCCTTGGTGAGGAAGCTTATCAACTATATAATGGAGGAGATGGCATCCATATGGGGATATTGGAGATTATATTGTATGTGGTCTGTTTAGACTTCCTGCATACTTTGGCTGTTTAACTAAGTTTGCTACCCTGCTTAGTGCAAGGGTTTTCCCGGGCGGGGATTCTCTACTCTTTCTTAGAGATCTTGTCTAAGATATCTAAGAGGAGATTTCTGAGCTGAATTTTCCACTACTTGGTGTTGGGCAAAACATTTACCTTCAGAAAACTGCGTTATTTCTTAAGGTGTGCAGTGGGAGGGTTCAAAAGCCCACTTTTGTGAGCTAGTTTCCCAAGAGAAGGATTAGCCTTTTCTCCGGAAAGCTAGAGGAAGAGTCTAAAACCATTTATTTACATGTTCAGCCATTTTTATGTAGAGCTTTAGCTATATAGTGTGATTCATCCATAGATCTGCAACCGTTCTTTCTTGTATATCATTTCTTTCAGGAAACCCTTGCCGGGTCATCTTGGATCTATGTAAAAAGAGACTAGATCTTTGTTTTTATGCCTCATGGAGTAATCTAATAGAAGATCTGATTTTTCTCTCCATTTTCTGATCATAACCCTCAAATAAACTGCGCAGTCACTTATGCAGTAAATTCTGTGTGTTGCAGTCTTGGGGTTTCATCAATTTTTAAGTTGTTTGAGCATGGGAGGCCTGTTTAACTAGGCTAAAGACATTTGTTTCTGAAAATATTTTTCATGTGAGGCCCTTATTACATATTCTAAGGGTCACAACCGTTATTTTTCACTTTTATAACTCAATCTTCATAAAATAATGTTTTTGGGGCCAATATTGTTGCTTTTCCCCGCTTGGTGGTATTGTATGAAGGCATAGTTTGCTGTTGTGGTTGTAATATGATGGATGTGTGTTCCATACACTCTTATGATTTGATTTATTGTTGTATCTCCAACTTTATAATATCTTAAGATATTCTTATTGTTGTATAATTTCCCGATTTTGGGATATTACAATCACCTCTTGGAGATAGGTCAAAATAAATTGAGTAAACAATGAAATTATCATCCTCATCAGTAGGTATGGGCATGGGAAATTTTTCCACGTAATTGACCTATGGAAGGGGAGATACCACTTTCATATTTGGAACATTTAGGGAAGTTGGATGATTGGTAGTCAAGTCAATGAAAGTTGATCAATATTCACTATTTTCCATCATGTAGGAAACATATTAATGAAAGAGTGTCGAAAATACATTTTTTATAGGATAAACATAGTCTCCCCCTAGGAGAAAATTCAAATCCAAGGGACCCATGAATACCATAACATCAATACATAAAATTTTTCCTTACAAGGTAATAAACAATCGAGGAAATATCCCTAAAGGTTGATTTGTTCTTCTGTTAAAAGATAACATATTTGGATAATTTTACACAAGCTTAGGGGAACCCAAAGCTTTCCAATCCGCCAAGGATAAAATGCTAACATAGGCACCCTCATTAATAACAGTGTGATGGATGCTTTTATCACAAACCTTCACTATGATTTGAAAGGGAATTTAAGAAGGGAGATGAGGTTTTGTCAGTTGATTCCAATCCAAAGAAATTATCTCATTACTTGGAGAGGGTTTTGTGGGAACAATAGAAATGACCCCTTGTTCAGTAGAATCAAAATAAATGAGAAGAACCTAAGTGTTATTATCCTCACTCTCTGCAGGAAAACTATGATCGACTAAATTTGGAATCAGGTTAACCACTTTATGAACCATTGATTGGTTGGGAATGGACTCATGGGATTAATATTCAGAGAGATTGGGATTGATTGAAGATGGATTTGAGTCAATTGCTTCATCAATTAGAGAAGGATTCAGGGAAAATTTTGGGTAACCAGTTGGAAGTTGTTGTTGAGAAGAAACAAGGGTTTCAAATAGTTTGGAGGTGTTATCCAAAAGAGGGAAAAGGTGAATTAGGTGATTCCATTCACATAAATTACAGGGAAACTTAACTTCACCCTTATTTCCATGGACCTTATTAGCACTAGTTGAGAGTTGGTCACCAACATGATCTCCAAAGGCTGACAACAAGGGTTGATATGAGCCTGACTAACACACTACTAATACCTGAGGAATACCAGGACAATATCTAAGTAGGTGGTCGCCCTTACAAAGCATGCAAGGGAATTTGATTTTACAAGGCTTTGAAGGACTAGCTACATCAATAGAAATGGTTGATTTTTTCCCCTTCCTTATTTGGCTTCTTCATCTTCTTCCTTTTCTTATGCTTCTTAGCCTCCTGGTTACTAACAAAAATACTTTCACTAGGAAAGGAAGAATAAAGGGAACAAGATAAAATGGGGGAAAAAGGAAAAGGGTCAATTTGAGGATCAACTTGATTTTGATGTTTTTCAGGTGGAGGAATCGATTTTGGAGCAGTTTGGACATTTGGAACCAAATAGGTAAAAAATAACCAAACTGGTAAACCTATGGTGAATCCTAAAAGGGAAAATGTAGCCATATAAGGAGTACAAATATTTCCAAAAGAGGGAAAAGGACTAGGGTTCCTAGCAGAAGGGTTTCCTTGACTACTGGACTCCAAAACTGTTTCCATGAGATTCAACCTAAGGTCTATTAAGGAGTATAAAGTGAGTGAATTAATTGATTTTTAAAAGTAAAAACACAAATAAAAATAAAAATGGGTAATTAGGAATAAAACGATTACCAAGCCATTGTGAACTGCAATACACCATTGTGGGTACATGTAGGCAATCCCTTTGAATGTTATTTTCGTTATATCACATATGACAAGATGGCCAACTTGATTACCTATGGAAGGATTACAACCTCATGGGGACTTCCAAAATATACTCGAAGGTACGTGGAAGTGTATTCCATAGTAGTGTTTTATATTATGTAACTGTATGATGGGGGAATTTTGATATACTCATTGTACATGGACTATCATCCTATACACCCAAAAGTACATGGAAGAACAGAAGAACATTTTTATATACTTTGATGTATGTAGAAAATCAACTATCCCTGGGATGTAACGTTGACAAGTAACAACATCCCTCACATTTAATGATGTCAGAACACGTATTATATCCTAGACCACTATTTTTATTGGTAATGTTCCAAATGCTCCGTAGGTTAATTGAATAAATTTTGAAGTTGATCTTGATTAAATTTTAGATTCAAGTCTTACAAAACCAATTCACCTAAACTTCCTATAATGCAACTAGCATGATTAAAAAAAATATTTTTCTTTCAATGAATATCTATCTGTGAGAAGGAATAAACACACAATGATTCAACAAACAAAGATGCATCACATAAGAACTTCCTAACTATATATTTCAATTTCACTATTCCAATTCAATTCAAAACCCTAAATGCAATGTAAGAAATAAATTTTTTTTTTCAAATGCAATGAAAAAAATGTGATTAGATTATTGAATCAAAATAATTCCCACAAACTAAAAGTCTAATATGAAAATTCTTTTATCAAATAAAAAATCAAGCCAAGTGGTCAAAACCCTACTTGACAAGAAAAAACTAAAAACAAGAAATTCTAATTAAAAGGAAATCGCATTCAAATTAAACACATTGATGGATTTACATAGACATTAAATAGTTCAAAGGATTAGGAAAAAATCATTGCAATCAAACAGAATTCATGGCAAGGAATGAAAATGAAAATTTTTCATCCTATAGGGACCATCATAGGCTATATATGAAAACTAGTGCGAGTCATCACACTCACAGAGAGAGACCAATGCACTAGGTTGATCTACCTCAGACCAGTAAGTGCGATGATTTTGTTCAAAAGATGAGGAAAAAACCCTACCAAGCTCATATTTATACTTTCCTAAGACGAATTATTGTTTGAACAACTCAAATTAAGTCACTTTCAAAGGTATACAAATAATAGGAAAATGGAACCACTAAAGGAACCTCGTTCCTATAGAAATTATACAAACAATATGTATACAAATGGATTCATTCTGATCATGTAATATACTAAAAAAAATATTGAATCCTTCTACAATATTTGCGGAAAATAAACATGATCACACAATCACACCAAGTAATAGAAATAAGCAAATAAATCGCACAACACGGATATTTTTCCAGGGGAAAGCTTGTTGCTCAAAACCCCTCTATATTTGTTGTATAATTAACCAAGTAATCATGAAACAATACAATGCACTCTTCTCACAAGACTCTGCAGCACTCTACCAATTGTCTCACACTGATCCAGACAAAATCGACCAACACTTAGCCACTTTCCTGCCTCTGCTCAGCCTGCCTTCCTTACGCAATTCTAAGAAAAATTGATTCCTATTAATTGGGAAATTAAACCTTCCAAAACTGCGCAATACATCATGGGCAATCCTATGGTTTTCTAATTGTGCATCAAAAATTTACTAGTTGTAAAACTGATAGATAACATCCCTTTAACTTCTGTCTCAACTGGGTCTTCATCAGAACTGACATGCATGCAGCTATTAATAGTAAATCATCAGTCACTTGAAAGTTGAGAGATCACTGCATTTTAATTCACTTGACCTCTCACTAGTGCAACAATAGATTACAACTAGTTAGACTGAATTTAACTCACTTAATTGAGTTAATTGATTTCTCATGCATTAAAATAATACACTAACTGCAACTTGGACTCTAAAATAAATAGAATCCCTCTACATGCCTCACCAACCACCCTCAACTCGAATTTCATGAGCTAACTGACTCTATCACACTCAGTTAACTATTACAAGGGATTATGAGATAAGATTACAATTTATTGTCCAATTTAATTAAGGGAAAATTAAATTAGACACACATTTCTTGTTGAATTTTCAACACTCCCTCTCAACAAGAATGGGATTATCAGCTACCCCGATCCTGCCTCTGTGGTATTCAAATTTTCTCTTGGCGATAACCTTCATCGGAATATCTGCATCTTGATCGCCCATGGGAATGTACTGAAGTAACATAATGTGTCTCTGAACACAATCTACCAAATGTCAATATGCTTGGACCTGTCATGGAATACTAGATTAACTGAGAGTTTTATGCAACTTTCGTTATCACAATGTATCACTACCAAATCCATCTAATGACCAAAAAAAACAAAAAAATATTCCTCATCCATATGGCCTCACGTGCTACCTAACTAGCTTCCATGTAATATGCCTCGGCTAAACTGAGTGCAACTAATCTCTCCTTCTTGTTGTACCAAGAAATTGTTGTTGATCCCATGCTAAATATCCCTCCTGATGTGCTCTTCCCATCTGATGGACTACTTGCCCAATCTGCAATTATGAAGCCTTGAAGTGTTCGGATATACCATAATCCATACTTTGTAGTGCCCTTGAGATATCTCAAGACATGCTTCCTCTCCTTCCAAAAGAGATTGTTCGGCTTAACCATAACTTGACTAAGCTATTTAACTGTGTAGCATATGTCTAGTCATGTGTTCACCAAGTACATGAGTGAACCCACAAGCTTCCTATAAATAGTAGCATCCACTACCTCAACTGAAGTCAGTTTCCTACAACATGATTCTCCATAGGTTTATGTAGTATCCCCAAATGGGAACACTCAGCAATACATGCTGGAATAACACACTTCTCAGAATTATGTGCACTGAAATGAGTTTGAAGCCCTTGGATCCCTTATATCTGGAGATCTAGCATCTAAATCCAAAAGGGGAGCAAAAACAAATCAAACTAGGTAAAGTAAACAGACCTCCCACACCTAGTACAGCTAAAAAACACCCAAGAATGGGGCTGCATCAATATGCAACAATATTGCAGGAAAATAATGCATTTTATGAGCATGAGCAGGAGACCAATAAGAGGAATCAACTTTCATATATAAAACAATATATCAGATCCATAATGAAGTCCTTACAGTATACAAGAGAATGTAGAAGACAATAATAGAAGAAATTCCTCAAAAGAGGGGCTGCAACACATGTATTGACTGAAAAATAGCTTGAAAGTGTTATTTATAAGACCTACAGCAACTAAATATTACACTCCAGATCTAGAGCAGATCTGTGTACAAAATAATAGATCCATTTCAAATTTGTACACTAGAAAGGCTCCTTTACAAGATCCCCTTGGGGTTTTGATCAAAACATGTAACACAGAGAGTAGATCTGAGATCTAAAGTAGCATATCTGTAGTAATATTCAGAAATTTCTGAAGATGAATACAATAGAAACAGATCATATCTGTACAAAACATGGATTAGATATCTAATCCATGGATCACCATAGTGAAGGCCAGAACCCCAACACTAAAGATATCTCCTCAAAAGTGTGTCAAAACACCCTGCAATTTCCTTCTTGCATATAACGCAATCCTGGAAGGGAGACTGCACTATAGGCTGAAGCACTGGGTTGGCCTGGTGCCAAGATCTGAAATATCAGCTCCAAAGGTTCATAACTCTCTTGCCAATGGGATAGAAGACTTTCCCATTGAAAAGAGGCCCTGGGAATGGCCTAGATATGAGTAGATCTAGCCTCCACTTGCTGCAACTTGCAAGGAAAACCAAACCCTCAACAGGATCTATGTTGTATTTGGAAGATGAGCTTGGCCAAATTCCTGATAGTGGATGAGATCAACAAGACTCTCCCAAGAGCTCCTCAATGGAAGAGGTGGGATTCCCGAACACGAACACCCAAGTGCTAAACAACACTATCCTCATCTAAACAGCAGAGAATGATATATGTCTAAACAGAAAATATATTTAGAAATATACAAAATCAACAACCGTCTCATGTTTTCCTCCTCTTCCTTTTATAGGATGAAATTCTTGTCAAAACCTAAACCATCTCAATGATTTAGTTGCATTCACATGAGAAGTCTCCAACTAAAATTGTGATGTGCCTCTAAGAGATTCACTGTATCTAGACAGCGTTGTTGATTTGGTCCTGGTTGACTTGGTCAAGTGCTCCATCTCTTTCACACCTAAGTGTGCTTATGTAAATAGCCCAGATATTTCCATGTTCACATGTGGCATTGATTTATTTTGCTGATTAGGAGCTTTATTGATCCTTCTTTACATTTTATTCATGAAACAAAACATTGAAACAAAATTGTATATTCTCATTAGCTTGGGCTACTTAGTAATATTACAGTCCTCCCCTCCAAAATGTTGCTTGTCTTCAAGCAGCTGATAGGGTGAGTGTTGCAACACTTCTCCTTCTTCATTGGTAGAACCATCAAAGATCAAGCCCTCCTCATAAGCTAGGTGTTCACCAATCCAAGCCTCCATGAGCTGTTTCTCTAGAGTCATCATGAGATGTACAAAATCCATCCCACAAGGAGTCAAGAACTAAATGGAAACAAACATGGTTTGTCCAATACTCTCTCTAAAGCATGTAGCATAAGGTACATAGAGATTTTCCATCCCATGTGGTACGTACAAAATTCCATCCTCACTCCATACAATCCCATGAAAATTACAACTATATCATCCAAGTATGGAAGCATAATTACATATACACAAACATAAAGTTGAGCATGATGAGGTGGGTCAAAGTTTCACATATGGTGCCAGCATAGTGCATTTCCTGCCTACATCAGATCAAGGTATGGTAAGTGGTTCCCCCACCACTTACTTGCTACATAAGTTATCTCACCATGGCTAAAATTGTGAGATATGTTTGGTGCCTTTGGGAAGCACCCATCATGAAAAAGAGTGTCCCTTTGCACAACAAGGGAGTGGCCAATTTCAGAAATTGCAGTGGCCCAAGGTTTTCCATGAGGTTTACATGATACAAAACCCCTCTTGGGATTCATGGCCTGCAAAAAACATGGTGAAATAATGTGTCAAATTAGAAAATGAAGCTTTCATTACACGATCAGATTTTTCACCATCAATGTTTCTCTTATACATGGAGTTGTGCACAAATTTCTCTCCCTTTTCAAGAGAAGGAAGAAATGATTGAAATGACTCTTGTATAGAGTCCTTTGGCTGCCCCAACTCCACATAGCTCTTGCATTCTAGAGAATGATGATGTAGCTCTCCTCCAAATCCTTCCCATTCAAAGCATCTTATGATAGCATTGTAGATCTTCATAAAATAGGTAGGGCTGAAATAGAACTCCTTAAGGGCCCTTTGTAGCATCCTCTCCTTGAGCTTGGAGGCTCTAGGTAAGAAGATCCTATCATGATGATAGATGACTCACTCATGGACTAGATAGCCCTCTTCATGCACCTGGTCATCAAGCATCATACAAGTGTAGAGATCCTTGGAATAATCCACCAACAGCTAGGATTTCCAATATATATCTACACTCCCCAACAAAGACAGCGCTGATGATGCATCAATAGGAATGCCTGCCATGTTGTTGATCTCTCCTTTGACACTTCTTATGCCAAAGGTACAAGTAGGAAGGACATACCTTCCCTTTTCCTCCTCCAACAGTGCAGAATCAGGAATGAAGGATGGTGAGGATGATGAGAGAGGAAAATTTCCCTCCTTCTTGTGCTTGCCCAAGCCTTCCAGCATTGTAGCTGTGTCTCCTAATGCTCCCTTCCATCCTAGATCTGATTTTGTGGCATCAAGTAGTGAGATATCTCCCACTAAAACTGAATCAGGTGGCCTCCCTGGTGGTTTTCCACTAGATGAGAGTGTCCCTTGCAAGAATCTCATGAACATGAGAGAAGGGACAGTGAGGTCCTTGATTCCACTGCGCAAATCCATATCTGTTTCTATGTGGAAGTGTTATGTGAGAGGTAAGAATTCATGCCTCTGATCATTTGAGGTGCACAACTCTTCTTGTCCACCCATTCCATTTGCAAAGCCTCCCAATCAGTGGTGAATTTTCCCAATGTAATCAACCATTGAACACCCAAAATAACATTGGTGTTTGGTATGTCAACTACAAAGAAGTGATCCAACAAAGTGTAGGATCCCATGGTGGCTGAAAGTGATGGGACATAATGCATGCATTGCATTGTTCTATCTCCTGGGACCAAAACACAGAATCCCTCAAAGGTATCAGTGGGTATGGCCCTCCTTTGCACAAGATGAGCATTGATAAAGTTGTGGGTGGCCCCACTATCAATAAGAACATATACCCTCTAATTCATGATTGAAACATGAACTCTTAAGGTTAATTACTTAGGTACTCCCCTCAAAGATGCAATAGTTCCTCCAATAGGAGAAAAAGCTCCAATCCCATCTCCTGATGGTGTTGGATCTCCCTCAACATTGCCAGCACTGTGACCTCTTCTTGGTTCATCATTTTCTTCTTCCTCCTCAAAATCTGAGAAGACTTCTATGTAGTGTGCTTTCCCAACAACACATCTATGTCCAAGTGCCCATGATTCTTGGCAAGTGAAACATAGCCTCTTCTTCCTTAGCTCCCTCCGGACTTCAATATCAAGAGGCTTCTTGAATGAGCTCTCCTTGGAAGGAGCAACTTTCTCTTCCTTCCCTTTAGAAAGGTAAGAGGGCTTGTTATGAAAGTTTGCCTTTGCTTTTGGCAAGGCATATTGAAGGTATCTAGCTCACTCAATGGAATCATGTAAGGTAGTGGGCTTGGTATATTTTACCAACCCATGAAGAGGTTCATCTAGACCATCGATGAACATATACACCATCCTTGCTGCAAACGAATCAGGAACCATAATAGATAATCTCAAGAATTTAGAAATGTAAGAATACTTGTTACCTGATTCCTTCAACTTTGCAAGGCTCATGAAAGGTGCCTCTAGATCTCTTCTGTCAAATATTTCCACCACTCTTCTAGTGAACTCAGAATAAGTATTCATATTGGTATGACCCAATGTAGACAAGCCATGGAACCACCAGTCATGTGCTTCACCTTCAAAGTGTAGCACTACAATCTTGATAGCTTCCATTTCAGGGACCTTATTCAGCTGGAAGTAGATGTCAAGCGTTTCTACCCATGCTTTGGCAGAACTCTTGGATGACCCATCAAAATTGGGTAGGAAGAATCTTCCCATAGAGTGATGTCGATCATGATTCGAAGTGAATCCATCATCTCTATGTTGATACTTTGGTCTTCTTTTGTCCTTTAGATGATAGAACTCTTGAAAACTAAGCTAATCTTTGAATCTATGATTTTGAGACTCATATTATTCAAAGCGGTTTTCAAGGGATGCTTGTTCTTGTGGCCCTTCATTTCTCACAGCCAAAAAGGTAGGCATAGTGGAGCGTTGGGAAACTTGTGGCTGATTCATTGGTTGATCATTCCAGTGGTGAGATATGCCAGAGTTTTCTCCAAGATGAAATCTCTTAGGAGATTCTTTGATTCTATCTAGTCTCATCTCTTTTATCTCTCTAGAAATATCTTGCATGACTATCAAAAGATTTCTTGCAAACTCTTCTCCTTCTTTATCACTTCCAGTTTCAGGGGATTTACCCTTGTCTTGATCATCATTGGTGTAATCAAATTTATTCTGTCTTCTATCAGATACCTCCTTTACCTTTCATTAAGAGGCTCATATTATTCTGAAGTCATATTGGCTTTGGCTCTTCAATGAAAGCAGAGGTTGTGCCAAGAAAGGGGCCCTGATACCACTGTAATATCCCCAAATGGGAACACTCAGAAATACCTACTGGAATAATGCACTTCTCAGAATTATGTGCATTGAAATGAGTTTGCAGCCATTGGATCCATTAGATCTAGATATCTATCATCTAAATCCAAAATGGGAGAAAAAAACAAATCAAACTAGGCGAGGTAAACAGACCTCCCACACCTAGTACATCTGAAAAACACCCAAGAATGGTGCTGCAACAATATGCAACAATACTGCAGGAAAATAATGCAATTTGTGAGCATGAGTAGGATACCAATAAGAGGAATCAAATTTCATATATATAGAAATAAATCAGATCCATAATGAAGTCCTTATAGTATACAAAAGAATGTAGAAGACAAGAATAGAAGAAATTCCTTAAAAGAGGGGCTGCAACACATGTATTGACTGAAAAATAGCTTGACAACGTTATTTATAAGACCTGCAGTAGCTAAATATTACACTCCAAATCTAGAGCAGATCTGTGTTCAAAATAATAGATCCATTTCAGATCTATACACTAGAAAGGCTCCTTTACAAGATCCCCTTGGGGTTTTGATCAAAACATGTAACACAGAGAGTAGATCTGCAGTAGTATTCAGAATTTTTTAAAGATTAATATAATAGAAACAGATCATATCTGTATAGAACATGGATCAGATGTCTCATCCATGGATCACCATAGTGAAGGGAAGAACCCCAACACTAGAGATCTCTCCTCAAAAGTGTGTCAAAACACCCTGCAACTTCCTTCTTGCAAATAACGCAGCCCTGGAAGGGAGAATGCACTGTAGGCTGAAGCACTAGGTTAGCCTGGTGCCAAGATCTAAAATATCAGCTCCAAAGGTTCATAAATCTCTTTCCAATGGGATAGAAGACTTTCCCATTGAAAAGAGACCCTGGAATGGCCTAGATCTGAGCAGATCTAGCCTCCACTTGCCACAGCTTGCAAGGACAACCAAACCCTCAACAGGATATGTGTTGTAGTTGGAAGATGAGCTTGGCCAAATGCTTGATAGTGGATGAGATCAGTAAGACTCTCCCAAGAGCTCCTCAATGGAGGAGGTGGGATTCCCGAACAGGAACACCCAAGTGCTAAACAGCACTATCCTCAACTAAATAGCAGAGAATGATATATGTCTAAACATACAATATATTCAAAAATATACACAATCAATAACCCTCTCCTGTTGTCCTCCTATTCATTTTATAGGATGAAAGTCTTGTCAAACCCTAAACCATCTCAATGATTTAGCTGCATTCACATGAGAAGCCTCCAACTAAAACTGCGTTGTGCCTCTAGGAGATTCATTGTATTTAGACAACACTGTTGATTTGGTCCTGGTTGACTTGGTCAAGTGCTCCATCTCTTTCACACCTAAGTGTGCTTATGTAAATAGCCCAGATTTTTCCATGTTCACATGTGGCATTGATTTATTTTGCTAATTAGGAGTTTTATTGATCCTCCTTTACATTTTATTTATGAAACAAAACATTGAAACAAAATTGTATATTCCCATTAGCTTGGGCTAATTGGGAATATTACAGTTTACAACTCTCCATGTGGAAATTCCTCAGAATCTCTTTGGCATACTTTCCTTGAGAAACAAATAGCTCCCCATCCCACTACCATATCTCCAAACCAAGGAAATCGTAAAGGAGTCCCATGTCCTTCATTACAAATTCTCTTGCAATATATTATTTGCAAGAATTATGAGTTGCTCATCACCTATCAGAATAATATCATCAACATGAAGTACAATAATCAAAAGCTTACCACCAACCAAAATTTGGTACAGGTTTTCATCCACTTCACTCTTTTTGAATCCCAACCTGGTGAAATAGCTATCAATCCTGGTGTACTAAGCACAAGGTGCTTGTTTCAGCCCATACACTACTCTCTTGAGTCTGCACACATGCGACTCCCTCTCAAAGGTCTCAAAACCTTCTGGTTGCTCAATTTACACTTCTTCCCCAATAAATCCATTAATAAATGCATTCTTCACATGCATATGATGTATCTACCAACCCATCTGCGCTAAGAGTGCAAGGATAGATCTAATCGATGAGTATCATGCAACAGGTGAAAAAGTCTCATCATAGTCAATCCCCTCAACCTGTGAGAATCTTTGAGCTACAAATATAGCATTGTAATTCTCCACACTCCCATTTTCTGCCTACTTCACCTTTTAGATCCATCTAGATCCAACCATTGACTTCCCGAGTGGTCTTGGGACAACATCCCATGTGTTGTTCCTGAGAATGCAGTCATATTCCTCAACCATGGAGTCAACCCAAGTTGGTTGCTGCACTATTTCCTCAAAAGAGGATGGTTTTGTCACAATATACTTGCTCATAAGATCCATGTATCCAGTATACTTTTCGCGTGACTTTATTTGTCTGCATTGTGATGTAGGTGCTCCTACATGTTCTGTCACATAAAGTCTCAATCTGTCAGCCTCTGTGGTGCGCCTCCTACCATGTCTGGTGGATGGCTCTGCATGAGTGGTTTATACCACTCCATGATCGTCCTCATGTGGCTGCTCCACATCTTGAAGTTCATCCTTTGGAACAAACAGTTCCTCATCTACATGCAAATCAATCTCCCTCTCAAGGGATAATCGCATGGCTTTCTCCTCATCAAATTTTACATCATGTCTGACAATTGTCATTTGATATTCAAAAAATAATCCCAATAGTTGTGGGGAGTATTACTATACCCCACAAATATCCCAATCTTAGTTTTTGGTTTGAGCTTCTTATTGACATCTTTGGTTACGTGCACATAAAAATATGAGCCAAAATTTTTAAAATATGAAACATCAGGTTTCTTGCCAGAAAAAAAACCTCCTCTGGTGTACTCATTCCAAGTATCCGATGAGGACTATGGTTCTACACAAATACCATTGTGTTGCATTCCTCTACCCACATATGAAACGGTAGGCCCTGATCATGTAACATAGCTCATGTCGCACCCATAATTGTTCTATTCTTTCTTTCTGCAACCCCATTTTGTTGTGGGTTATGAGGCACAATAAAATCTCTCTGAATTCATTCTTTGGCACATAAGTTCTTGAATTCATTGGAGATGTACTCACCACCATTGTTGCTCCCTAGAGCCTTCACCTGCTTTCATTTATCTTTCTCAACCAGTGCTTTCAACTCACAAAATTTTGAGAACATCTGATCTTTCTTCTGCATGAAGTATGTAATATTCCCAAATGGGGAAATCAACAATATAAGCACTAAAAACGCATTTTTCAGAAAAATATGCTATAACAGTTAAGTATATCCCATGGATCCCTTAGTTTAAACATTATACCAACCAAATAAAGGAGATCAGAAACAAATCATTATAGCCTAGCTAAACAGGCCTCCCAAGCCCAGAACAACCTAAAAACACTGCAACTCCATGACTACTGCAACACAGAAATACTAAAGAAAGTGAAAATGCAGTTTATTGAGGGTTTATACTAAAAAATAGAGAGACAAAATAGATCTGCTGATATGTTAATCAATAGAGCTTAAAAAATAAGATCTAGTCTCTTTTACACAAATCCAAGATGACCCAACAAGGATTTCAGTTACAAGAAGTATATGTTGCAGATTTATGGTTGAATCAGGCAATATGGCTGAAGCGATGCATAAATATGGCTGATAATACAAAGAAATGGATGTATCTCCTCCTACTAGCTTTCCAGGAAAAAGGTTGATCCTCCCCCTGGGAAACTAGCTCATAAAACAGTGGTTTTAACCCTTCCAATGAAACACCATGAAAAATAACGCAGTTTCTCCAAGGGACTACGTTGTGGCTGTAGGTGAATGCTTGGCCCAATGCTTAATAGTGGATATGATGCCCAAAATTCTCCTCTCATATTTCTTCAACAATTCCACCAAGGAAGAGTGGGGAATTCCCACATGAGAAAACCCTTGCACTAAATAGTACAAAAACTTACCTAAATAGTTGAAGCATGCAATAATTCTAAACGAACTCAATCATAAATTCATATTCTCAATCATACCCCATATGGATGCCATTCCCTCCATTATATACTTGATGAGCTTCCTCACCATGGGTCCCACCCATTTATGAGGTTACTTCCATGCAAGGGCTCCTCCTCCAAATTTATGCAGTCTCCACTAGTTCCACTCTTCTATTTACAGTGTTGTTTGATTTGGTCAAAATTGATCTAGTCTTCATGCATTATCTCCTTTCACACCCAAGGTTGCTTTATTCTAACTATCTAAATTGTTCCTCATTCACACTGGGTTGTTTCTATTGATGATTCACGCCTCCCATAATAGTGTTGTTGACTTGGTAAAACTTGACCTTGTCCACATGCATTAGCCCTTGTTCACATATGAGGGTGCTTGATCCAACTATGAATATGATCCCTTTTCACATTAAGAGGGATTTTATGCCTACTTAATATATTTATGGGCCTCCTTACCCATTTATTCACCTAACTATATGTCAAGAAAAAAATTAATATTTGAATTAGCTACATGCTAATTTAGGAACATTACAAAGTAGATCCAATACTTTCTAGAAAAATCATCAATAAAAATCACATAATACATGTGCTTTGTTGTAGAATCTGTAGAGAATGGTCCACACACATCTGAGTGAACTCTCTCAAGGATTTCCATTGCTTGGTAATCCTTCTCGTGAAAAGTGGCCTTTGTGTACTTCCCCATGGTACATCCCTTGCATGTGTATATCTGCACAAGATTACCCTTTGGAATCCCAGTAGAAATATGCCACATGACCTTCAAAGCACTGTGGTGTAGAAGGCCTAATATCCTGTGCCATAACTCACCCTCATCCTGGCTCACCACTCTGTATTCTTTACTCATCAATGTTACGCAACCACCTACATCAAGTTTGTAGAGGTTCTTCACACGAACCCCAATCTTCTTAACCTGTCTTGTGGCTTTGTGATGAAGGAATTCTTTCCCTTCACTAAAAACCACATCATATCCTCTATCCTACAAAATACCAATTGAAACTAAATTCTTTTTCAAGCCTGGTACATGCACGACATATTTTAATAAGAAAGTTTTACTTGACTATCTCTGGAAAGTAACTATACTAATACTAACAGCGCTATACCTCCCGTCATCACCCATCTCGATGTGCATTTTAATATTCTTCTTCTCCAAGCTACTAAAGAGTTCTTTTTCTCCCATCATGTGGAAAGATGCACCACTATCCAAGTACCACACTTATCCCATCGCACTAGACACCATTCATGCGATGAGTGAGAAGTCTAATTCAAACTGTGAAGCCAAAGCATCACCTGCTGCAAATCTTGAAGCCTTCTTGTTGTTCTTCTTATTCTGTGGAAAATTAGTGGCATAATGTCAATGCTCGTGACAGTGAAAACATTTCACTCTGGACATTTCATGCTTATTTCCTTATTTTCCGGTCTCATATTTGGTAAAGGATTTCTTTCCCTTCCCCTTCTTTGCCTTACCAGCCAAGGTGCGATTTTCCTCATCTTCTGTTTTGGATGAGGATCCATCCCTGGTATTCCATTTGAATTCTTCTTGTACCAAATCTGACCAAAGTCACTCCCAATCTGGTAGCTTCTCCCTCCCATTGATAGAGTCTTGATAATTATGCCAACTCTTGGGAAGGCCTAGAAGTACTAGGCTTACAAAGTCATCATCCACTATAGTAATCTCGACACTTCCAAGGTCATCTTGACATTGGATGAACTTGGTAAAGTATTTTGGAATAGTGTCACCTTTCTCCATTTTGATTTTCCTGAGCTTGTCCTTCAGTGCCAATTTTCTGTGGTCAATTTTGTTTTGAAAAAGATCTGTCAAGGCCTTCCACATTGCATATGGATTCGCCTTGCCATGGAGACTCAAGACAATGTGATCTCAAACTCCCTCTAATAAGATCCTCCTCACCTTTACAAACTTCTTTTTGCCAAGCATCAAGAGGAGTGACGTCTGCTCTTGTGGGCCTTGGCATATCAATGTCGATAAATTATTTCAACCTGTTGTCCTCCAAAACTTCCTCCATTCTGTCTTTCCATGTAATATAATTAGAACTACCCTCGAGTGCACATTCAAATCTTAATCCATTGAAATCCATCTTGATCCACATGTCACACCAAAGAATATTTTTGCAAATTCGAATGTTGTTTAACACAAACTCAATTTCTTCTCCACTATAGTGATTTCTGGCGCTCCGATACCATGTAGAAATTATACAAACAATATGTATACCAATGGATTCAATTAGATCATGTAAGATACTAAACAAGATACTAAATCCTTCTACAATATTTGTGGAAAATAAACATGATCGCACAATCACACCAAGTAAGAGAAAGAAGAAAATCAATCGCACAAAACAAATATTTTTCATGGGAAAATATTGTTGCACAAAAACCCTATATCTTTATTGTATAATCAACCAAGGAATCATGAAAAAATACAATTCACTCTCACAAGAGTCTTTTTCACTCTACCAACTGTCTCACACTAATCTGGACAAAATCAACCAACACATAGCTAATTTCCCTCCTCTTCCCAGCCTGCCTTGCTTGCACAATTCTAAGAACAATTTATTTCTATTAATTAGGAAATTCAACCTTCCAAATCTACGCAATACATCATGGGAAATCCTATGGTTGTGTGCACCGACAATTTACTAATAATACAACTGATAGATAACATCCCTTTAACCTCTGTCTCAACTGGGTCTTCATCAGAACTGACATGCATGCAGCTATTAATAGTAACTCATCAGTCACTTGACATATAACTGCATGTGAATTAAATATGATTTAATTCACTTGACCTTTCACTAGTGCAAAAATTAGTTACAACTAGGTAGACTGACTTTAACTCACTTAATGTTAGGTCCCTATATTACTAGTATAGTCCCTTATTGTTGTTAGTGTGACCTCCTTATTGTTATTATTGTACCCCTGTAACCCCCACATTGCTATTATTGTGCCCTTAAATTATTATTGTTAGGTCGGCTAGGATTACATTGTGGCCCCACTAAGATTACATTGTGGCCCCATGGAGTCATATATATAGAAAGGATGTTTTGTAATTTGTATCATCCAAGAATTGTTCATTCATGTAATGTATTGGAGGTTTCCCCCTCGAAGTGGCTTATTTCTAAGGTGTTTATATCTCTTTTCTTCTATTTTTGGAGCTGGTTTCACAATATTTAGTATCAGAGCTTTGGATTCTAGGGTTTTCGCTACTCCAAACTGGTCATCGTGGAATTTTCGCTATAAATTTTGTTATACGAAGTTTCAGAAGCTGAAATTTTTAGAGTGAGAAGCTGAAATATTGAGGAACATCATCGCAAAATTTAAAAGCTTACTTCGCAATATTTTTGGAGATATGATCTGTGGAAGTTAGGGATTTTTGCAGGCTCCTGAATTTAAGCTAAACATGTCATCACGGAATTTTCGCTATAACGTTGTTTCTATGAAGATTCAGAAGCAGAAATTTTTTGAGAGAGAACCTAAAATCGTAAGGAATATCGTCATAAAATTTCAGAGCTTGGATGGAAACATTTTTGGAGATATGATCTGTGGAAGTTAGGTGTGTTTCAGGCTCCCGAATTTCATCTCAAAGAGGTTATCTTGGGAAAATATTCATAACTCTCTCTTTGATCATCGGATTGGAATGATGTAAAAAGTGACCACAAGTACATGGACTGTAGTTTCCTTGCTATCAATTGCAGATCCAAAGGAGGAAACAGTAACAAGTGGCAAGTCATACAAGTTTGCTCTACTGAACCAGTCCATAATTGGGTCATTGTGGGAGATTGGACATAAATTTGCCTTGAAGAATCCAAATCAGGTTATACATGTGACATTTGAAAGAAGCTTCATAGGGCTACTATAAGGCTGAATTTTAGATATTGAAGATCTGCAATTATAGAGATAATTCAATTTCAATATAAAGCTCCTAAAAAGAAAGTAAAAGGTGTGTATTTTTTTCCCAAATTGCATAAGTCTTGTTTGAAGAATCAAGTTGAATTGATTCCAAGGGCATATCGTATAATAGATATCAGTATTGGATTCTAAAATTGCCCCTAAAAATAATTCAACACCCATTAAGCCTTTAGAAGGCTCTACTATGACTCATGAAGATGAAGAATGGCAACATGACATATCAAAATTATAGGAGCAAGTGCAACAAATTTCGCTCTCGCAAAAAGCAACAAAAAATGACATGGAAGTTTTGAAGAAAGGCATGGAAACTAAGATAGATGGTTTGAAGAAAGGCATGGAATCTAATATGGATGGTTTGAATAATGGCATGGAATCTAAGATATATGACATGGAAGCTGGCATGGAATCTAAGATGGATGACATGGAAGCTAAGATCGATGAGAAAATGGACAACATTAAGAATGATCTAAAAGAAGACATGGAAGTTTTGATAAAGTTGATACAATAAATCTTTCCTAATGGTGAAAAGATAGTAGAGAAAACTCATGGTGAGAACAAAATAAATGTTAATCGCGATTTCATAAACTCTAATGTTGGTGGGAAGAACCAACATATTCCAAAAATGGATATGAGGAAGTTTGATGGAAAGGATCCTGTAACATGGATACTATAGATGGAGCAATATTTTGATCTCCATAATGTGCAAAACACACAAAAGGTATGCATTGCAACTTTACATTTAGAAAAAAATACATGTGTATGGTATCGATGGATTTTCTCCCGTAAAAAAATTGTCACTCGGTCAATTTTTACGGAGGAAATGATAGCACATTATGAGGATACAACGAGAAATGCCTTCTTTAACCAATTGATAAATCTCAAACAAAAGGGTTTAGTGGGGGAGCACATTGAGGACTTCCAAAAATTGAATATAAGGGTAATTGATATTTCGGAGGAACACAAGATTGATCTCTTCATAGGTACTTTAAAGGATAACATCCAACATGAAGTTGGCATTTTGTAACTTGATTCATTGGAGAAGGAATTCAGGTTGGCAAGAAAAATTGAATGTAAAATTATGGCGACAAGGAAGCCTACCACTCACTTCTATAAAGAAGGAAATGTTGCTACTCCTAGATTTCCACAACCTACAAGGTTGACACCACAACAATTGGAAGAAAAAAGAGAAAAAAGGGCTTTGTTATAGTTCTGATAGAAAATACACTAAAGGTCATAGGTGTGCTAAGAAGAAATTATTTTACATAGATTGTGAAGAGGAAGAAGAAAATGAACAAGAAGAGGATATACACCAGGAACCAACCCTAGAAGAAGAACAAATGAGTCTGACCATATCATGTAATGAATTGGCAGGAATTACCACTCCTCAAACTCTCAAGATAGAAGGACATATCAAGAAGAAAAAGGTAATAGTATTGATTGATTCGGGTAGTACCCATAATTTTATTCATTATAAGGTATCCAGGGAATTGAATTGTTTCCTATACCCAGCACTAGAATGTCAAGTGATGGTTGCAAATAGAGGAACTATAAATTACTCTAGAAAATGCCATAATATCAAGCTAGCCATGGGGCAATATGTATTGAATAGTCCAATGCTTTCCATCCCAATGGGAGGTGCAGATGTTGTAATAGGAGTACAATGGTTACAATCTTTAGGGACGATAGCTTTTAATTTTCAAGAAATTTTCTTGAAATTTTTTTCGGAAGGAAAGGAGATCGAATTATGTGGTATCACAGGGAAGCCAGGAAAGATAATAAGCTCTAATGTCATTACAAAGCTTCTAAAGAAATAAAAACGAGGCGTAATTGCACAATTATGCTCACTAGAAGTTCCAACATCAAAATCATCTATTTCTCCAGATCTCCAGAAAGTCTTGGACAATCATTCCAAGGTGTTTGATACTCCCAAAGGACTCCCACATATTTGTGATCATGATCATGCTATTCATTTTATTCCAGGAATTTTTCCTCCAAACATCAAGCCTTACAGATATCCTTATGTCCAAAAGAGTGAAATTGAACGTATGATTGCAGAAATGTTAGAGGCTGGTATAATTCAACCTAGTCAAAGTTCTTTCTCTGCTCCTATAGTATTGGTGCACAAAAAAGATGGATCATGGCACATGTGTCTGGATTATAGGGAGCTCAATAAGCTCACTATTAAAGATAAATTTCCCAATCCTGTGATTGATGAATTATTGGATGAATTACATGGAGCAATTTATTTTACCAAGTTGGATCTTCGTTCAAGATATCATCAAATTAGAATGAAGACTGAAGATATTCCAAAAACAACATTTCGAACTCATGAGGGTCATTATGAATTTTTAGTCATGCCTTTTGGCCTTACCAATGCACCTTCTACATTTCAAGGGTTGATGAATTCCATTTTCAAACCCTTCCTTAGAAAATTTGTGCTAGTATTTTTTGATGATATACTAATCTACAATAGGTCTTGGAAGGATCATGTTCAAAATGTTGATAGGGTGCTCAAACTATTGGAGGAGAAACAATTATATGCAAAAACATCCAAATGTTTCTTTGGAGTACAAGAGGTGGAATATTTGGGTCATATTGTATCTCACGAGGGTGTTAAGGTAGACCCTAACAAAATTAAAGCCATTGAGGAATGGAAAGTCGCCACAACCATAAAGTAGTTGCACAGATTTTTCAAGTTAACAGGGTATTATCGCAAGTTTGTTAAGAATTATGGGAGAATAGAAGAACCTCTAACAACACTATTGAAGAAAGATGCATTTTCATGGACTCCTGAAGCAACTAAGGCCTTTGAACATCTTAAAGAGGCAATGTGCCTAGCACCTGTCTTAGCTACGCCAGACTTCACAAAAACCTTTATTGTGGAATGTGATGCCTCAGGAAATGGAATTGGTGTTGTTTTAATGCAAGAAGGAAGACCCATTTCTTTTGAAAGTCGTTCAATCAAAGGAAAGTATTTACAAAAGGCTATTTATGAGAAGAAAATTTTGGCAATACTACATGCACTAAAGAAATGGAGACCTTACCTAATGGGAAGACACTTCAAGGTAAAAACTGATCATGATAGTCTTAAAATTTTTTTGGAACAAAGACGATCTTCAGAAGAGCAACAAAAATGTTTCACAAAGATGTTGGGTTATGACTTTGAAATTGTCTACAAAAAAGGGAAGCTAAATGTTGTTGCAGATGCACTCTCAAGAAAGGATGAAGAGGTGGAAGAATTTCTTTGTGCCATTTCAATTATCCAACCAGATTGGATAACCGAAGCAAGGGATGAATGGAATAAGGACGAAGAAGTGTGGACTCTCATTCAAAAGTTGCAGCAAGATCCTAGTACATCTGATACATTTAGTTGGAAAAATGATTCCTTATGGTACAAATATCGCTTATATATTTGCAAGAATTCCAAACTAAAACAAAAGATTCTTTTGGAATTGCACACTTCTCCTTTAGGAGGACACTCAGGATTTTTAAAAAATTACCATAGGGTGAAGAAAGAATTTTTTTGGGATGGCCTTAAATATGATATTCAAAATTTTGTGGTAGAATGTTTGGTTTGCCAGCAAAATAAAGTTGAGACAATTAAGACCCCGGGTCTTCTACAACCTTATCCATTCTGTTAGCCATCAGTAAATTTTGTCAGAGCAAATGATGGATAAAAATAAGTCCTGAGCCTTCAAGAGATCATTTTCACAAAAAATTTCTCACTCTTGAAGCCTTCTGATGTTGTCCAAGCTCAGCAAGTAATCTTCACTTTTGTTTCATTAAGAAAAACCCACCAAGGAGCCATGTTGATATTCAAAAAAGACTGTTCTTAAGCCATTTCTCATCATTTTCTAAAGCCTTTTTCACTCATTATTTTTCCTTATTCAACCTTCTTTTTCCCCAGAAAAATTCCTTTTCTCCTTCTCATTTACCCTTCATTATTCTTAAAACTTCCCAAAATCCCTTCTTAAGCTATAAAACTCCTTTTTATGGTTTAAAAACCCCTTTTTTTCCTATCGAAAGTTTTAAAAACCCCTCAAAAACATTTTTTTGGACTAAATAGCACCCTTCTTTTGTAACACAGGCTTTAGCCCCTTCTGGCTTAGCCCCCAACCCCCTTTTCTATCATATGACCTATATCCCACGACCCGGCACTAAGCACCTTTAGCCCCTTCATCGCATCACCCTTTTTTTTTTTATAAACCTACTCTTTCTTTATAAATTTTCCCTGATGCGATAAATCCTTTTCCCATAGCCCCTGGTCATCTCTCCCCTCCACATGACCATTACTCCGCGCTAAGTACTTGACCCCTGGAGCCCCTGCCTTTCCATTCCTCCCTTTTCCTTTTTTCCCTTTATCCCCGCGTTGAAACTTTACAAAAACAATCCCAACTGTCGATCTTTAAAGATCAACGGCTATCGCGCCTCCTTTCTTACCTTTCCTCCATCCAAATCTTGTCATCTATTCACCTTGGCCGAAGAATCTCCTCCGTCGATCCATTTGATCTGACGGTCCTCATCTAACCCGATGACCCAACTCCACCAGGGCCTACCATCCACCACATACAACACCCGCCCTATCGAATGCTACCACCTGTCTTCCACTTTCACTCTTGTCGCACAACTCTTTCATCACGCCCGATCCGCTCCATCGGATCTCGACCCTTTCATCTGACGGTTGTGGCAGCATATCGCATAATTTTTGCGCCCAGAATTTAACACTCCAAAGCAGTGCGATACCAGCAATTTCCTAAAGGACAGGTGTCACGTAGTGTGTGGAATCATGTTCAAACGCGTTTAAACCACTTAACATTTATTTTTCATGCGATAACCGCTCACGGTATTTCCAAACTGCTTTTGCTCGTTGTAATATCCCTTTTTAATAAATATCACAAGTCTGTGCCAGAGATGGACTGCTGAGGCATTTACTGGTTATGTCTCCTTCCAAAGAAGGGAGAGAACCAGAGGCTACCTGGCCTTTTGCAGTCTCTGTATACAGATATGTGATTCTTCCTACTCAGGAATTGCTGCAGCAAGCTCCTTAGGGACGTTGTATAAGGAAGAAGATGTGAGAATAAGGCCTTACACTACTGGAATGCCTTAGAAAATATATATATCAACCTCCTTGCATAATTTAAGCTCAAAGAAATAACGGTAAGCAGGTTATTCAAATCTCCCATAGTGAACTAGCTGAAAATGGCAGCAACATGTAAGCACAAAATAGCTGTCTCGAGAAAATAACACTTTATAAGTGAAAAAGGGGCTGAGATCCCTTATATGACTCAATATATGAATCACTTACAAAATTAGATGTAAAACAAATGAATCTAGCTCATATAAATAGATCTCCCAAAACAATATGCCTCAATCTAGCTCAAAACCCCATAGTCTAGCTCGTGCAGAAAAGACTGAAACAAGAACATAGTTATTTCTATTAGGGTTTCTGTAGTAAATAATTGACATATCAGATCTGAAATGAACAATAATCCAATGGCTAAGAAAATTTTATTCGTTTACTCTTTATACACAATAAAGTTCACCCACAAGGGGTTTCATGGAAATACAAAGTGTACAAGTGCAAATCTACAAATATATGTAGCTGGAAAATGCAGTCACTGCAACACTAAACACAAATATGACTGAGAATATGAAAATACAGAAGAGGAATGGAATATAGATCCTTCTGGGAGAAGGGTTGGCCCTTTCTCCAAAGGATAAGCCCTCAAGCAAGGGATCAAACCCTGCAACTGCTGCTCTCCCAAAATAATGCAGTTTACCCAGTGAACTGCGCTGTAATGATTGGAACATGAGTTGGCCACATGCCAAGATCTGAAATGAGCTCTGAAATCTCCTACAAAGCTCCCTCAATGCAAGATAAACTCCCTCCACTGAATGGAAATGCACAAGAGTAGATGAAACAACCCTCCCACTGCACTGCCTAGCAACACAGCATCCTCTGCTACAGAAATCACACTATAAATGTGAGAAATTCTTGGCCTAAAATC
Source organism: Pinus albicaulis (assembly GCA_034641835.2). Classification (NCBI taxonomy): domain Eukaryota; kingdom Viridiplantae; phylum Streptophyta; class Pinopsida; order Pinales; family Pinaceae; genus Pinus; species Pinus albicaulis. The sequence continues at coordinate 179,894,185 of CM076584.1, forward strand.
CAGATGTGGGATAAATGAAGCACAACCCCTTCAAGAGATCACTCAATGAAGGAGAGGGAATTCCTAAACAAGAATTTTTCCAAACTCTGTTGAGAAGCAGGAGTTTGCAGAAAATGTCTGAGTAGACATGAAATCGAAATACACAAGATAACCCCATAATGCTGCCCTTCTCCTCCTTTATAAGTTATGAGCTTCTTCACCTTGGGTCCCACCTCTTAGGTTTTCCATCTTCATTTGAATCTATTCCCTCCAAAACTGTGCTATTCCTCCTTAGGTTGCGCTGGTTGACTTGGTCAACTTGACCTTGTCCTCATGCAATTAACCCTTTTCACACTAGGAGGTGCAAAATAAGTTGCTCAAAGGTCCCCTTTTCACATTAGGAAGGGTTTTATTCATGTTAAGAGACCTCCTCTTCCTTTTTATTCACCTACTACACAATATAAGCAAAAATTAATGTTCCAATTTATTCATTAAAATTTTGGAACATTACAGTTCTCCCCTCCCAAATGTTGCTTGTCATCAAGAAAATGCAAGGATAGAGCTGAGTGAATCTTTTCACCACCTCTGGTAGCATCATCATATGATGGAATCCTCCAAGGAATATGATTCCATCTCATCCATGAAACTCCATAGTGCCTCTCCCAAGCATATAGACTAGCATTTGGTGAAGCATCCCCAATGACTAAGATAATGAGAAGGAGAGTGCTCAAAGAGACAACCATGTGTGGTCTAGAGGTCTTCTCAAGTCATGGAGTGAAAAATGCATGGGAATTCATCTCCCCCAATGTGAAACCTCTACCCCAAGCTATCATCCATATGGAATGAGCCACCCTCCTGCATGGTAACTCATGAAAAGTTTCCTCCGCCTTTGGCTCCAGAAGTGTAGGTGAGCTACATAATGGAACATGATAGGAAATAAGGGCTATCCCACGCTTTCCTCCTCTCAAATTATGAATATTGCAGAGTATGTGCTGCTTATGGGCTGCAAATTCATTGCCCTCAAGTGGAAAAATGTAGAGCAATCCACCAAAGATTTCTCCTCCAACATTGAAGAACAAGCTGCCCCAAAACATTTCTTCCATGATGAAGAGGACATGATCATCATACAATGTCCAAATGAGATGTTTGTGTAGGCTTTAAATTTTTTTGTATGATACAAACAAATTCTCAAAATGACACAGCGTAATCTCATCCATTGCTCCCTCAGAAAATGGCATGGCAAGTAGTATGTGGCTAAATGACTAGTGGTGAGAATTCTTACATCCACTAGTAGAAAGTAAATGGCCGAATGGATCAGCTAAACACACAAGTCATATTTGGTCACTTGCCCATGATTATAAAATTAATGATCATCGTACTTATGGCCCACCTCAAAAGGAAACAAATTCTTAGCTGTAGTGGCCATAGTTTTTCTCATGTTCCATTTAGAACATGCAATGAAGAAAATGTGGGAATCCTTCCCCTTTAGGGACACTCCCCACTCATGTGTCATCCTTCCAATCATGCACCCAATGTAAATAAGACCCACATCAGCAAGGGATGTCGTGACCAACAACAAAATGAGGAAAATGTTGAAGGTTTCATGTGATGCAAGGAAGTACCAACAGTTTCCCCAATAGTGGCAGTGCATTTTTCCAAGTTGCTGCTTCAGAAATTTACATGGAAAAATGCTTTGTGACTCATGGATGATAATGTAAATTAGCTGAACATGTATGCAATGGAAAAACATCTGCCATAGGCCATGTGAAATATGGCTTCCCCCATCATATAGTTTGGCCCAAATTTTCCTGTGGAGCAATCTGGTAAGCTTGCCCTCTTGTAGAGCCATGCACTACAAGATAATGGTAAGAGTATACAAATTAGCCAATGTAAAAACAGATTTCTTACCATATGCCGAGAGTAAAATGATGTATGGATCCATGAATGAACCCTCCATAGTTTTTTGGCATGCTCCCATGAAGAGGAATGAGCTAGGTGCTGCAAGAAGATCCTTCTTCTCATACTTGGGAATCCAAGTCAAGAAGAATGTAGCATAGTAATAGATGACTCCATCTACCACCTTATCCATCTCACCTCCTCTCTTTTCATCAAGTGCAACCAATGTGAAATGATCCTAGAACCTGTGGGTTATGGATCCACCACACTTCCACTGGGCACACTTCATCCATTGGTTACTGCTCCAAAGAGATAACGATGTTGGCCTATACACAATAGCTCTCATCCATATCAAGCTCCATTATTTGACATGTAGCTTGTCAAATATATTCTCCACAATGCTACCATATATGAGGGGTCTCCTCCATGAAGAAATCACCTCTTGCACCATGATAGTGCCATACTTCACCCTTGCAACATTATGCCACGTGGGAGAGAAATTTTGCCCTTGCTCTCTCCCAACCCTCTGAAGCAAAAAATCTCCTTGCTGCCTCTCCATACCTCCATCACTCATCACATGTGGTGGAAACAAAATGACCCTACCATCACAATGCATCCACACTCCTTGTTGTCCCATGATGTAAGTATCCTGCCAAGCTCCTTCCATCCACATACCCTTGAGAAAAGGACATGTCTCATGATGGCCAAACTCTCTCCTTAGTAGCCATCGCAACTTTTCCTCTTGCTTCCCTATGTCATAGATATGCAAGTGGCTCACAAGCCTCTTGCTCTCCATCCAATCTCCTCTATCAAGATATGGTTGTCCCCAATCCTTCTCTCCTTTGGCATCTTCCTAATGAAGACTAGTGCCATTATCCCAAAGCAAGTATTCCTCCTTACACCTCATGGGATGTTGGGATGTAACCCCTTGAAGAATTTCCAGGAAAAACCTCTCACCAATCAAGCCCTTGAATCCACAAGAATCCAAGAGTGCTAAGGACAAGACATCCTTAGGAGATGGCACCTCATGCATGATGCTCCCCAAGTCCTTGCACCATAACTCCTCATGTTGCATGCAACTCAATAAGGGTGCAAAGGAATGAGTGTTGATCCCTTCTTGGATAAAACCCCTATTGTACAGCGTTGTATCAACTTGCTTCTCTTTATCAGCATGAAGTTTCGATCCTGGGCCATGTGAATGCAAATGTCCCAAACCTTCTATGAAGTTTTCTGAATGGTCACTGCATGGAAATTTTTGCATACCTTTGTGGGTCTTGGAGACATCTTGTATGGCTGTAAGAGTCCCTTTCTCTGATTTGTTGGCTGATCCCACTGCAGATATGGTGGGTTGCTCCTCTATGAATTGGACAGCGCTGGTAGAAGCCTCCTCAATTGGAGAAGAATGCTCCTCCTCCTCTGGCCCTCTATCCACTCCCTTTGGTGGCCCTCCATACTCTTCACTTCCTTCATGAGCATAGGAAGTTCTTTCATATTCTTCTACCTCTTGAAACTCTCTAGAGGTTTCACTGCAGATTTTCTAATCTTGAAACCCTTTTGGAGTTTCACTGCACCTTTCTTCCCCATTGGTTGAACCCCTTTGGAGAGGCTCTTTCTGATCTGAAAAATGGATGAGAGTAACCTCATCCTCTCCATATTTTTTCTCCTCTACTTTGTATTCTCTAGGTGGATCTGAAATACATAGGCTGAGCTAAGATAGCTTCTCCTTTCTCTTCTTTTTAGTTTCCTGAAAGCTTGATCTCACAGGCAGTGCCAGAGATCATGCTTTGATACCACTGTAATATCCCTTTTTCAGAAATACAACAAGTCTGTGCCAGAGATGGAATACTGAGGCATTTACTGGTTATGTCTCCTTCCAAAGAAGGGAGAGAACCAGAGGCTACCTGGCCTTTTACAGTCTCTATCTACAGATATGTGATTCTTTCTACTCAGGAATTGTTGCAGCAAGCTCCTTAGGGACACTATATAAGGAATCAGATGTGAGAATAAGGCCTCCCACTACTGGAATGCCTTATAACATATATATTTCAACCTCCTTTCATAATTTAATCTCAAATAAATAACCTTAAGCAAGTTATTCAGATCTCCCACAGTGAACTAGCTGAAAATGGCAACAACATGTAAGCACAAAATAGCTGTCTCGAGAAAATAACATTGTATAAGTGAAAAAGGGACTGAGGTCCCTTAGATGACTCAATATATGACTCACTTATAGAATTAGAGGTAAAACAAATGAATCTAGCTCATATAAACAGATCTCCCAAAACAATATGCCTCAATCTATCTCAAAACCCCATAGTCTAGCTCGTGCAGAAAAGACTGAAACAAGAATAGCGTTATTTATACTAGGGTTTATGCAGAAAATAGGTGACATATCAGATATGAAATTAACAAGCATCCAATGGCTAAGAAAATGTGATTCCTTTCCTCTTTATACACAATAAAGTTCACCCACAAGGGGTTTCATGGAAATACAAAGTGTACAAGTGCAGATCTGCAAATATATGTAGCTGGAAAACGTAGTCACTACAACACTGAACATAAATATGATTGAGAATATGAAAATATAGAATAGCAATGGAATATAGAGCCTTCTGGGAGAAGGGTGGCCCTTTCTCCAAAGGATAAGCCCTCAAGCAAGGGATCAAACCTTGCAGCTGCTACTCTCACAAAATAATGCAGTTTACCCAGTGAACTGCGCTGTAATGGTTGGAACATGAGTTGGCCACATTCCAAGATCTGAAATAAGCTCTGAAATCTCCTACACAACTCCCTCAATGCAAGAGAAACTCCCTCCACTGAATGGAAATGCACAAGAGTAGGTGAAACAACCCTCCCACTGCATTGCCCAGCAACACAGCGTCCTCTGCTATAGAAATAATGATGTAAATGTGAGAAATTCTTGGCCTACAGTCCAGATGTGGGAGAAATGAAGCACAACCCCTTCAAGAGATCACTTAATGAAGGAGAGGGAATTCCTAAACAGGAATTCCTCCAAACTCTGCTGAGCAGCAGGAGTTTGCAAAAAATGTCTGAGTAGACATGAAATCGAAATACACAAGCTAACCCCACAATGTTGCCCTTCTCCTCCTTATGAAGTTCTAAGCTCCTTCACTTTGGGTCCCACATCTTAGGGTTTCCATCTTCATTTGAATCTATTCCCTCTAAAACTGCGATGTCTTCTTAGGCAAGATACTCCTCCTTAGGTCGCGCTGGTTGACTTGGTCAACTTGACCTTGTCCTCATGCAATTAACCCTTTTCACACTAGGAGGTGAAAAACAAGCTTCTCAAAGGTCCCCTTTTCACCTTAGGAAGGGTTTTATTCATGTTAAGAGGCCTCCTCTTCCTTTTTATTCACCTACTACACAATATGAGCAAAAATTAATGTTCCAATTTATTCATTAAAATTTTGAAACATTACACTCGTTTTCGCTCCAAAATTCAAATTTAAACCTGTTTTTGCAGGTTTTTCCTGAAAAACCCCTTCGCCTGCATATTCACTGCTTCCACCTATGCTCATCCGCTTCCACGTCAGCCTCTGTAAGCAGTTTTTCCAGCCCGCAGGGTTTTTATAACATTTTTCGTTGTTTTTGCAGTTTTTTATCATGGTTGTCGGGGCAGAGACCTTGTCCTCACCTAGCGAAGGGATAGAGCCAAAGCCCTCTATGTTTGAAGGCTAAAACATGAATTAAAAGTTTGTTTGGTTTCATCTGCGGGTTTGGACAGTGCTGCGTAAGTGCTGGGCATACCCTTGAAACCCTCCACTGCACTAAGAATCCCCTGTCTGTAGTGATAAAGAAAAACAGTAAGGAAAGAAGGCGAGGATCAAATAATTAAAGAAAATTGAATTTTAAAGATTGAATCCGACAGTTTGGTGGTTAATACACAGTTTGAAGATTTCTGCATAAATGAAGGGATCAACAGCAAAGATTAAAGTTGCAAAGGATTAAAACCCCGACAGTAAAGAGATATAACACAGATTAAGGGATTAACAGGTTAAATCCTGCTATGTTAAGGTTAAAACACAGTGAAAGGGTGAACACAGTCAGCAGATCAGGATTAAGGACTCCGAGATGATTATAATGGCATAATCAGTCTTAAAAGCATAATCAGGGCTTAAGCTGTGTTTAAAGTCACCAAATTAGCATAAAATCAGTGAAGGAGCCTCCAAGTGCCACATCATTGAGGCCATAACTCCTCAACTGCCACTTGGGGACTTATTTCATCAAAATAATACACAATGAATGGACAGTCAGAGATATTTTGCCAAAGACAGCTCAGAATTTATGACCAGCCTACCAAAGCTCCCAAAGTCAACAATAGTAACTAAGGTTGATGAACTTTAATGTAAAATCAATTAATAAAGGTTAATACATGTCATTCCTTCTCCATTGAGTCTCTCAAGGGCCGAGAAGCACTTACTCCTTGTTAAATGAGCAAATGAACCCTCCTTACACTCCACCTCCTCTTTCTTCTATAAATATTTCTACATAAGACAGTTTAGTGGTTGCTCTTTGAATATCTTTTGTATGTAAATATTTTTTGAAGTTGTTGTAGCTCTATTAGTAATTGAAGATACATAATCTGAAATGAGAAGTTTGAAGCTGTAAAAACCCACTGGACTTGAATATTGTAACTGGTTTGAACATCAAATACAAATAGTTGATTTATGGGATCCTGGTCTATGTCAATGGTGATGTGTTTCCCACTGTAATTGTCAATTTTATTTATGTTTTCATTCTGTTCATTTTCCTCTGATAAATAACAACAAATATAGATTAGGATTTACTTCTCAAGTACCCTAAATCTCACTGATAAATCTTTTTCCTTTATGTTTTCTGCTGATTGTTAATTTGAAGGTAATTCAATAGAGTATAACCAGTGAAGTGTTGGTAGGCCCATATTTCTTTAGTACAAATTGAGATTTTATCTTTAAATGTTCTTCAGAAGTCTGCTAATTAAAGCTGAGATAGAGAAGTTTATGGTTAGCCCTGTCCTCTGGTTTATCTTCAACAGTTGCTTTGAAAATTTCCCTTAAGAGTATGTTGAAAGCAAGCTAGTTTAAAAGTACTTACTTGATCTTAGACTACTTTTTATGTTATCATGAATGTTTTCTTTTGAGAATATGCTGAAAGCAAGCTAAATTAAAAGTCTTTACTTGATCTTAATCTATTCTATGTTTTTTCAATTTTTTCTCTGGATAGCATGTCAAAAGCAGGCTAGTTTCAAAGTACTTACCTGATATTAGACTGTCCTTGTTTCTTCATGTATTTTACTTCTTCCACCTCATTTCTTACTATTCATTCCATAAAATCAACTTAAAGAGATCCTTTGACATATATGACTTGCCCCATGGACCACTCTTGAACCTTGTTGTTCAATTAAACCCTATTATGACTCCATAGCCCAATGGATTGATGTTGTTCCTTGCTTGTCTTATCAGCTGAACCATTATTTCACTTACTCACACCTTCACCCTTCATACAGACTTCCTTCATATTCATATGATCATGTCCAACCAAAACAAAACAAAAAACCTTGTTCTTCATAACTAGCCTAAAATCATACTTAAGCATAAAGAAACATATTTGAGATACACATATATAGATATATCCCTCTCTGAATCTAGGATGGCTAGGTCCTTAGATTCCAAAGTGGTTTTATGTAGGCTCTACAACGTTTGTACTTGCCAATCTTGCAAAATATGGAGACCTAACATACTGGCGACCATACCAGGGAACTTCTGAGTAAAATACTTAAAACTAAACACTCAGTATTCAGTGCAGTATAAGTAGCTTTCTTCAAGCACTACCAAGCATATTGGTAATCATGATAGGACTTGTCTAGATCAGTGGCAATCTAATTTCTTATTAGGATTCTAGCAGACCCTTATCAAACCTTGAAGAAATCATCTAATAAGCCACAGAGTAGACTCTATTTGTCTCATCACCGTAGCTAAGTGCTGAAACAAATTTAGGACACTCTCATAACTCACAGGACTATAAAAAACTCAGAAAACCCAAAAACATTTCAAATTGGTGTTCAAACCTTTTAAATGGTGGTGGACCATAAAACATTTTACCTTCTAAAAGCTAAAAATTTCCACCTGGTGACTCCACAATCTTGAATAGACCTAAAGACTCCACTCAGAAACCTATTTCTATCATAACATCATACAAAATCAGTTAAGGAAACTCCGAGAATTAAAGTTTTCTTGTTAAAGATCAGTTAGCCTACTAAAGATTTTCATACTTGGTTAAATTTTTCCTATTATTGGGTCTGAAGACATAGCATAGTGGCTTCTAGAAGAATTTATACTAGAGCCTATCCTGACCCAAATCCTCCTGAGATAGTTGATAATCCAGAAAATATACTTAGGAATTCTCCTAAGTCTAAAACTTCAACTGTTGTCAAACCAGTCCATAGAGCTAGTTCTGTTCCCGAAAACCTTGCAGCTCTACAAGATTCAAAATTTGACTTAAGAAACCCATTCATAACTAGGTCACTTGATGATATTTATCAGATAGACTTTGAGCCTTCACACTCACCCCAACATAGTGGTGAACATCCTGGTAGCATAGAAACTACCCCACCTTATTTGCATTTCCTTCATAATTTTGGTTTCTCTCATCCAATATCTGCTCAATAGTCTCTTGCTGGTCCATCCACTTCTATTTCCCATACCCCAACTATTCTAACCACTCCATTCCACCAACCCCCTCCTTTTTTACATCCTCCAGCTGTAAACCCCCCATTTTTTCCACAACCTCCTATCATGGAAACATGGTATGCCCCTCTAGTCATTCCTTTACCTTTAGTCAATCTGCATAGGACTATCACTCCAAGATTCCATTATATGATGCCAGTGGTGTTACTACTTCTTCACAATGTGTGACAAGATGAATGACTATTTTGATAGAAATTAGATTGATGATGAAACTATCAAACTCATATTTTTTTCTCAAAGCTTAGGGGGAGAAGCAAGAAAATGGTTCAAAATCTTAACCCCTAATAGTATTAATGACCTCCAAACTCTCCATCAGTCATTCCTAAACAAATGGGAAATCATAAAAAACCCTCTCCAAATACTTTCAAACTATAACAACCTCAAAAGAAACACTGGGGGGAGTGTTCAAAATTATTGAACTAGGTTAAATAGTGTTTATAATGCCCTACTCCCAGAATTGAAAACTCCAAAAGGCTCAGATTTAGCAAAATTTCCTGAAAGATTTGATCCTGAGATGGCATATCAGCTAAGAGAGAGAGATCCTTTGACTTTAAAGACAGGCAGAAAGGAGCTCTTGTTGTGGAAGTAAATATGATTGAAAAAAGAACTAGGATGAGAAATGAAAAGAAAGTATCAATTAGGGAAGAAACTACACCTTCCACATCTAGCTCAAAGATGGAAAGAATGATGGAGGAAATGATGAAGAAGATGAGCATACTTGAGAGAGCACAATCTAGAGAAAATCAATCAGCTCCCCAAAACAGAAATCAACCTCAAAATAGACAAAGAGAGGATGATCAATAGATCAGATCTCCCTTCCAAGAAAATTATGTGAATGAGGATGAAGAAACCAATGAAAAAACATAGGATGACAACATGAACATGCCAGGAGTAAGTAATGAGGATTCTGATCTCATTTATGAAATAAAACAAGGTCTATATAGACCTTATGATGACAGAAGACCACAAACTGATTATTATGAACAATACTCTGAAAATGCCATCATAGGATCACCTAAACAATATGACCTAAGAAGTAAAAAGAAAAAAGAAACTCCCAGAAACAAAACCTCTGATAAATCTGCCAAAAGCAACCCTGAAAATGTTTCCAAAAAGACAACTGAAACTCACAAAACAGTGGCTATGAAATCTGATTTAAACAAAGGGAAAAACACCCAAGCCAATGAAAAACATATTGTTAACCCCAGTAGCACTAGCACCTCAGCTAATGCTCCTGAAAAAACTATTTTAATAGCTGTAAGTAATAGAAATCAGCAAACTGATTTTGCTGATGAGTCAGTGAACAAGAAGGCCGAATTAAACATTTTAAAAAACTAGATTCCCTTCGGCTTAGAGAATGAAATATCTAAAATCAAAATCTTTGTCCTGCTTACTAAATTAGCCACCCAAAATGTATATAGAGGTCAGATTTTGAAAGCTTTGAACATAGAATATGTTCATGACACAGTTAACTTGAATGATGATACCCCAGAGCTCATTTTTGGACCAAAAATTGAAGGAAAATTTCAAGAAGGAACCACCCCTCCATTATACATCAGCTTAAACATACATGATTGTAGGTTTTAACCCTGAACAGAAATATCTACACACGAATCTTATAACAGAAAGTAAACAATAGCGAGAGCATAAAACATAAAACAGATAAACACAGAGATTTTCCTCTGGATCCCAAATTGGGACTACCAGCTTGATTTTTCATTATATTCCTTTTAGTGTTACAACACATATATATACATGCCGAAGCATACATAAACCCCAATCCATTAACCCTGGATTATAACATAACCGTAGTTCCCTTGACCGGATCTACAAAATACCAGGGGCCGAAAACCATCGAACCCCAAAACCATGTGCAAAACCATGCACAAAACCATGGGCGGATCCACCTATGAGTGGGTCCGCACAAAAACAAATTTTGGCCGGGGCGCTGCCCCGGACCCCAACGGTGGGGACTGCTTCGCCCCTCGTGACCCCCCAGCTACGCCCGACGCAACATACAACGCGTGGGGCTAATCGTGGAAAGAATATAACACATACCCAACATTCTCCCACTTGTTGTTTTCTTTCCACAGGGGGCCACAGGAGAGCTTAGTCATTGGGTCAATTCTTCAACACCCATTGTTTCTCTACACCAAGAGAAATTCTGAGTGCTCACAGACTTCGTCAATGCATCTGCAACATTCTTCAAAGTGTCCACCTTTACCAGCAACACCCTTTTAGCCTCAACCATATCTCTAACAAAGTGATATTGATCATCAATGTGCTTTGTCTTTGAATGGTAAGCAGGGTTCTTAGCCAGGAAAATTGCACTTTGGCTATCACAGTCTATCCTTATAGCTTGCTGTACCAACCCCATACTTGAACACAATATTTGCAACCAAACTGCTTCCTTGCTTGCATGAGTGGCGGCTATGTATTCTGCCTCTGTAGTTGAAAGAGCCACTACAGACTGTCTTTTACTCATCCAACTGACTGCGCCTCCAAATAGGCTAAACACATATCCACTTGTAGATCTTCTTTGGTCCAGATCTCCAGCCCAGTCTGCATCAACAAAACCACGAATGTCCAACATTCTTTCCAATCCTCGTCTTCCCTGGTAGCACAAGCCATAATCACTAGTGCCACGTAAATATCTGAAAACCCGCTTCACTGCTGTCCAATGCTCCTTCCCTGGGTTTGACATAAACCTGATCAATACTCCCACTGCATGTGCAATGTCTGGTCTAGTACATACCATTGCATACATCAAGCTACCCACTGCACTTGCATATGGAACACGGGACATATACTCCTCTTCTTCTTGTGTCTTGGGACACTGTTCAGCAGACAGCTTTACACCTACAGGAATAGAAACATTCACCGGTTTACTATCCTGCATATTGAACCTCTGCAATATAGTCTCGACATACTTCCTCTGGTTTAACCAGAGCTTCCTCTTTGCCCGATCTCTCTTAATTTCCATGCCCAAAATATAGTTTGCAGCACCAAGATCCTTCATGTCGAATTTGGAGAACAGTTGGGTTTTCAAATCTTGGATAATTTCTTTGTCATTTCCAATCAACAACATATCATCCACATACAAGACCAAATAAATAACACGGTCACCAATTAATTTAAAATAAACACAATGATCCTCCTTGCTTCTAGTGATTTCAAGTCCCTGTATATAGGTATCAAATTTCTGATACCACATCCTTGGTGACTGTTTTAACCCATACAGAGACTTCTTCAACCCGCATACCAGTTCTTTCTTACCCTTCACCATAAAGCCTTCAGGTTGCTTCATGTAGATCTCCTCTTCTAGATCCCCGTGAAGAAATGTTGTCTTCACATCCATCTGTTCTATCTCAAAATCAAATGCAGTAGCAACAGATAAAAGTAATCTAATAGAAGTAACTTTGGCAACAAGAGAAAAAATATCACCAAAATCAATTCCCGGCACCTGGGAATAACCTTTTGCTACCAACCGAGCTTTGTATTTATCCACCTTGCCTTCTACATTCATCTTCTTTTTAAACACCCATTTGCTCCCAATGGGCTTCCTTCCAGCCGGCAACTCCACCAGATCCCATGCATCGTTTTTGTGCAAGGATGCCATTTCATAAACCATGGCCTCCTTCCAGAGTTTTCCATCCTCTGAATCTACTGCCTCCCTGACAGTTCTGGGTTCATCATCAGTTATAGTTAAGGCAAAACCTGAACAGAAAGCAGATGGACTATACCTTTCTGGTTGCCTTCTTTCCCGAACTGATCTTCTCAAAGCTGGAGTTTGTGGCTCTTCATCTTTTGAGTCTTCTTCTGTTGTAGAGTCTGATTCATCCTCCTTTAGCTCAAACTCTATCTTCTCAGGTTCCTTTGGTATGACTTCATGTGTAACAACATCTTTTACCTCTCTAAACACCACATCACGGCTGTACACAACCTTCCTTGTTTCTGGGTTCCAAAGCTTGTAACCCTTTAAACCATCCTTATACCCAATAAAGATGCACCTTTCTGATTTATTATCCAACTTGGTCCTTTTCTCCTTTGGAACATGTACATATGCATCACATCCAAATACCCTTAGATGTGAAAGAGAAGGTTTCTTACCAATCCATACCTCATGTGGGGTCTTATCCTCCAACACTGATGAAGGTGATCTGTTAACCAGATAGCATGCAGTCTCCACTGCCACTGCCCAGAATTCTTGTCCTAACCCGGTACCACTGAGCATGCTTCTTTCCTTTTCCATCAGTGTTCTGTTCATTCTTTCTGCAACTCCATTTTGCTATGGTGTGTATGGAGTAGTCTTCTGTCGTGCTATACCACACTTCTTACAGAACTCTTCAAATTCCTTCTTGCATAACTCCCCACCATTATCTGTCCTCAGCACCTTTATCTTCTTCTCTGTCTGGTTTTCCACCAGAGCCTTAAATTCTTTAAATTTGTCAAAGACTTTAGATTTCTTCCTCAAGAAATATATCCATGTATTCCTTGAGAATTCATCTATGAATGAAACATAGTACACAGACTTTCCCAGTGATGGAACTGACACAAGCCCAAACACATCACTGTGCACAAGTTCTAATATCTTGTTTGCCCTCTTAGCACCAGAAGGAAAACTCACCCGATTCTGCTTCCCATATACACAATGTTCACAAAAATCGAAATCCAAAGAACAATTAGACATACCTTCTACCATACCATCTCTATGCAGTATCCGAAGGCCCTTCTCTCCAATATGTCCAAGCCTTTGATGCCATAGCATGGTCTTTTCTCCAGAGACAGCTAGGCTTTCCGCTCCACTTTCAGGAACCATAGAATTGTTACACCCATCAATAACAGTGCTACCTTGTAGCTTGTACAGAGTTCCAGTCCGAACTCCCCGCATTAATACCAGTGCTCCCCGAACCATCTTGCAGGCATCTTTCTCGAACACTGTTTTTACACCTGCATCATCCATCTTGCTTACAGAAATCAGATTTCTGGCCAATGCAGGAATATGCAAAACACCACGAAGTGTTCTAATCCTTCCACCTTGCAGCTTTAGCTTTACCTTTCCACGTCCGACGATTCTGGCCTTCCTATCTTCCCCTAGGAAGACATCACCGTCATATTTTTCATACTCGCAGAACCACTCCCTATGGGGAGTGAAGTGAAAGGATGCACCTGAGTCAATCAACCATGACTCATGATCTACATGTGTATTTGAAGAAGAAGCCAAATACACATCCCCACCTTCATCCGAGGTGGTCTTTGCCTCTGCAGAAGGACCTTCATCAGATCCCTTTCCTTTCTCAGGAGTTTTAGATCTGCATTCCTTTTTGTAGTGCCCTTCCTTTCCGCATTTCCAGCACACCTTTACAAACTTTCCAGGAGATTTAGATCTCCCTCTAGATTTAGATCTCCCACTAGAAACCTTATTCTTGTTTCTGTTCTGGGACCTTCCTCGTACAGATAAGGCATCTCCATTCTGACCCTCCATATTTCTCCGTCTCATTTCCTCCGACAGCAAGGCTGAGACAATGTCATCAAAATTCAAGGTAGTTGTATTGCTACCTATTGCAATAACCAGACTGTCCCACGAGTCTGGTAGAGAGCACAACAAACCGATGCACTTATCTTCATCTGAGATTTTAATATCAACAGACGACAGCTGACTTACCACAGTATTGAAGGCGTTCAGATGCTCTGTCACCGAGTCTCCATCCTTCATCCTCAGGTTATACAGCTTTTTCCGCAGGAACAACTTATTCACCAGAGACTTAGATTGGTACAAAGTCCCAAGTTTTTCCCACAAGGTCTTCGTCGTAGCTTCCCCAGATACATTCAACAATACTGAATCTGAGACACACAACCGTATTGTGCTCTTAGCCTTCCGATCCAGTTTCTTCCAGTCTTCATCTGACATTCCCGTTGGTTTAGTACCTGGATCTACCGCGATCCACTGATCTTTATCCACCAGCAGATCCTCCATCTTGAGCTTCCACAACTCAAAACTCTGACCATTAAATTTTTCGATCTCTATCTTTCCACCGCTCGCCATCTTCTTTCACCACAAGAATCGATCCCGCAGATCTCCCACTGAACAGGGTCTACCACAGGCCCGAGCAAAAAACCCTCAACAACAAAGGCGTCCCCTTGAAGCCGAAACAGCTCTGATACCAAATGTAGGTTTTAACCCTGAACAGAAATATCTACACACGAATCTTATAACAGAAAGTAAACAAATAGCGAGAGCATAAAACATAAAATAGATAAACACAGAGATTTTCCCCTAGATCCCAAATTGGGACTACCAGCTTGATTTTTCATTATATTCCTTTTAGTGTTACAACACATATATATACATGCCGAAGCATACATAAACCCCAATCCATTAACCCTGGATTAGAACATAACCGTAGTTCCCTTGACCGGATCTACAAAATACCAGGGGCCGAAAACCATCGAACCCCAAAACCATGTACAAAACCATGCACAAAACCATGGGCGGATCCGCCTATGAGTGGGTCCGCACAAAAACCAATTTTGGCCGGGGCGCTGCCCCGGACCCCAACGGTGGGGACTGCTTCGCCCCTCGTGACCCCCCAGCTACGCCCGACGCAACATACAACGCGTGGAGCTAATCGTGGAAAGAATATAACACATACCCAACAATGATAACATTTTGCACAATGCCATGCTTGATTCAGGAGCATCACACAACCTCATGCCCAAGCTGATTATGGAAAGATTAGGCTTAGAGGTAACTAAACCCTACAAAGATTTATATTCCTTTGATTCAAGTAGGGTGAGATTCCTAGGCCTAATTAAGGATCTGTGTGTTAACTTAGCCCAAATACCAGCCAAGAGTTTAGTAATGGACATTGTAGTGGCTGATATACCCCCCAAATATGGCATGCTCCTTTCAAGGTCATGCGGTGCTAAGTTACAAGGCACAATGCAAATGGATATGACTTATGCCACCATCTATGTTTTTAGTCAGCCTAGAAGAATCAATAGGGAAACACACATGAAATATATGGTGAGTAACCAAGAAAGACCAGAGAATCCTCCTCCATATTCCATCCACACTGACCTTGACTCTTTCATTATTTTTAATGATGATATTCCTAAAGAGAAAGAGCTAGTCAATGAAAAAACCTCAAACGTTGTAATCACTTCCCTTTCAAATATAGCTATAGCCACATTTAAAGAGGAAAACAAAGAGGAAACTAAAAAATAGTTTGCTGATTCAAAAATTTACAGCAAATAGAGTAAAGGTCTTGAGGTCCAGAAAAGTCATAAGCATGATGCAGATCATGAGAATCAAGGAATAAAACCTAAAAAAGTTGAAAACTTTGAGGAACCAAACAAAGAAAAACGTAGTGCAGACCCTCTTATAGAACAGAAAAATGAACAAAACGGAGAGAACAACAATGAAATAAATCACAAATCTGAAAACAGTTCTCTTTGGAACATGAATTTCAATGGGTCTTGCACTAAAAATGATGCAGGAGCAGGCATATGGATACACAACACTGAAAACAATCATGTTGAAGGGCATTCCTATATATTAAACTTTCAATGTACAAACAATATAGCCGAGTATGAAGCTCTCCTTTTAGGCCTGCATTTATTGAAAAAATTAGGGGCCAAAATGATAAAAGTTCATGGGGATTCATAGTTGATTATTAGGCAAGTAAATGGGGAGTATAGTGCCAAACATCCTAGACTTAGAGCCTATAGAAATGACGCCATGGATTTATTAAAAAATTTTGATGAATTTCAACTTATCTTTGTCCCAAGAAACCAAAATTTCCTTGCTAATGGTTTAGCCTTTGCTGCTATAACTTGTTTAACACCTTATGATACCAAGAAATGCACCACCCAAATCAAATTTAGACCAATTGTCCCAGATAATGAAAAATACTGGCAAGTTTCTGATGGAGATAAACAAATAGAAGACTTCTTACAGTCCAAAAATGAATTTGAGACATCAAACTCAGATTCAGATTATGATGAAGACTGTCTTGATGAATAAAACCCACTTACTGTAGAAGAAAATTCTCCCAAGATTGCAGAAATAAATCTGTTAACCAATGAACCCAAATAGATAACAGAAACTAGCACAGTTTTAGAAGATGAATACTTAGAGGTGATGCAATCCAAAGACCAAAGCTTGACAAAAGGACTAGTTCCTTTAGAGGAATTATTTAACTTAAATGATGTTGCTAAGAAGCCAAAACTGGAACCCATAGAAACTGAAGTGGAAGAATGCAACATAGGCAGTGAGGAAAAACCCAAAATAATCAAACTATCTAAAACTTTGCTAGCTCATATCAAACTAAAAGACATTGAGATGTTTAAAGAATTCTCTGATGTGTTTGCATGGAGTTATGAAGATTTGAAATCATATGATACAAAAATAATTCAGCATAAGATACCTCTCAAGGAAAACCAGAAACCTTTTAAACAAAAATTGCGCAGAATCAACCCTGTTCAATTACCTCTGGTAGAGAAAGAAATCAGAAAAATGTATGATGCTGGAATTATAGTCCCTATTAGATACTCAGAGTGTGTGTCTAATCTTGTATCAGTTAGAAAGAAAACAGGAGAGATAAGGCTTTGCATTGATTTTAGAAACTTAAACAAAGCCTCACTAAAGGAAAACTATCCTTTGCCCAAGATGGATCATATTTTACAAAGGGTAGTTGGTTCTAGAAGAATTTCTTTGCTAGATGGCTTGTCAAGTTACAATCAAATATTGGTACATCCTGATGATCAACTTAAAATAGCCTTTACTACACCTTGGGGTACTTTCATGTATTTGAAAATGCCTTTTGGTTTAATGAATGTTGGTGCCACATTTCAGAGAGCCATGGATATTGCATTTTCAGAAGAAATAGGTTACTTCAATGTGATTTACCTTGATGATATAACTATTTATTCTAAAACAGATGAAAAACACATAATACATTTAAGAAAAGTCGTTGAAAAATGCAGAAAATTTGGACTGTCCTTGAATCCAAGGAAAACCCTGTTTGGTCTCCAAGAAGGAAAACTTCTTGGGCATAACATATCAGAACAAGGAATAAGGATAGACCCAAAGAGGATTGATGAAATATTGCAAATCAGCCATTCCAGAAACATCAAGGAACTTCAATCTTTCATTGGAAAGATTAATTTCTTGAGAAGGTTCATACCCAATCTAGCTGAACTCCTTAGAAATATAATAAACATGCTTAAAAAGGAAGAAGGATTTAAATGGACCTTAGAAGCAAAGAAATCATTTGAACTGGTAAAACAGGCACTCACTAAAACACCAGTTCTTATCAGTCCTGATTTTTCAAAATATTTCTTCATTTTTTCATTTGCATCAGAACACAGTAGTTGTTGTCCTATTACAGAAGAATTCGAATGGACAAGAGAAGCCCATTGCATTTTTCAGCAAGGCATTAAGAGATGCACCTCTGAAGTATAACATAATGGAAAAACAAGCCTTTTCCTTAGTCAAAGCCTTAAAGGACTTCAGAGTTTACATTTTACATTCCCACATCATAGCGTTTGTGCCTCATCCAGTTGTGAAAGACATATTGACCCAAGATCCAAATGGAAAAAGAGGAAAGTGGATTGCTATAATTTTAGAGTATGACTTAGAAATCAAGCCCAATAAGCTCATAAAAGGTCAAGGACTAGCAAAACTTATGGTTGAATCCAACTTTCAAGCTCTTGATATAAACATGTTTAATGCATTAGATGAACAGGATGAGTTGTCAACTCCAATTATTGAAGATCATTTTCTGAATTCATCTTGGTATGCTGATATTTTGTATGTTTTGCTCAATCTTAATGTTACTCTTGGTTTGTCTAAAAAACAAGCAAGATTTTTAAAGTAAAAAGCTGTAAATTATTGTATTTTAGATAAATGTTTATATTGGAAAAATGCTAGTGGATTATTGCTTAAATGTTTGCCTGAGAATGATGCAGATATGATCAAGCATGCGTTTCATGAAGGAGAATGTGGAGGCCATCTCTACTGGAAGTCAACTGCTAATAAAATCCTTAGAACTGGTTACTACTGGCCCACTCTTTTTCAAGATGTCCACAAAATGATTATTGCCTGTTACAAATGAAAAATAGTTGAAGGCAAAATAAAACTGCTTCCCTTACCTCTCCACCCAATCACTATTGAAGCTCATTTTCAACAGTGGGGTCTAGACTTCATTGGGGAAATCCATCCTCCCTCATCCGCCCAACATAGATGGATCCTCACAGCAACAGACTATTTTACAAATTGGATAGAATCCATCCCATCTAGGAATGCCATAGACTCAGTCATCATCTCATTCCTTGAAAACCACATACTTTCCAGATTTGGTTGTCCTAGAAAAATCATAACTGATAATGCTGCTAAATTTGGTTCTAAGAAGATGGTATAATTCTATCATAAGTATCAGATCATATTGGGTCATTCCACAACTTATTACCCTCAAGGTAATGGACTGGCAGAGTCCTCAAATAAAATTCTGGTAAACATAATCAAAAATTTGTTGGAAGATAACAAGAAGTCATGGCACAATAAGCTAGTACATGCTTTATGGGTAGACAGATTGACAATTAAAAAATCAATTGGAATGTCTCCCACTAGCTAGTTGATGGAACTGATGCAATATTTCCAACCAGTTTAGGAGTGTGAGTCATGAAGCTGATCCAGGAAGTACAGTCTGAAGATAATGATATGACAAGAAGAATAAATCAGACTATACATCTGCAACAAACCAGGGAAGAAATATACATCAGAGAACATCAACTACAAGAAAACATCAAGAAGTTGTTTGACAAAAGAACCAAGGCAAGTGATTTCAATATTGGTGATAAATTTTTGAAATGGGATTCAAGAAGAGAAGATAAGGGAAAACATGGAAAATTTGATAACTTATGGCAAGGCCCTTATCTTATCCAATCTGCTATTGGAAATAATGCATTTTTTCTGCAAGAATTGGATGGAGTTGAATACTTTGGGGATCCTGTTAATGGCAGGGTTCTCAAACATTATTACAGTTAACTGATACTTTAAAATTTTCAGAGCGTTTTATTCATTGTATATAACACTGTTTTTCAATTTGAAGAAAGAGAAAAGACAAAAACAATAGAAAAAGAAAAAGAGGGCAGAAATAAAACAAGAAAGGTACAGCCCCATACCAAAAAGAACAGAAAATTTGAAAGTGAGCAAGCTTAAATGCCACTACCAAAAACAACACTGCTATTTTAGTCATATAGCCTAATCATGACTGAGATAGATTTCAATTTTCTGCTGATAGGTTAGTGAGGAAGATTTTCCAAACTATTTAAACTTGGCTTATCAAGTAGAATAGATTAGGATAGAAAAACAATGGTTCAAACAAGATTAAATCCTAAACCTTTAAGTTTGTTGAAAATTGGTTCTAATATGCTCAAAATCTGAACCAAGAAAAAAAAGAAAGAACGACTCAAAAAAGATCAAAATCAAAGCTGCAAAAAGAATGAAGGATGTTGTAAAGATTTTTAGATCCTAAGCCTTCACAATTTTGTTTCAAATTTCTGCAAATAAAGTCTATGTGTAGCTTGTACATACAGCCATAGACATCATGGAAAATCAGACAGTCTAATCCTGATTTCACTGTGTTTTAAATTTTTGTTTTAGAAGATAGAGAATAAAATCTGCCAGACAGTCTAATCCTAGCAGATAGTAGCTTAGGTAGAGAATTTATGAATTCAACAGTCTAATCTGAACTCATGGAAGAAATAAGGGTAGACTTAGATTATTTTTTCCTACTTTAAAAAGAATAAAATGTTGATGTTTAGGGTCTGCAAGTCCAAATGCACCTTTTGAAGAAAAAATGATAGGAATTAGGCTGTATAGGCAGTTTTTTGGGAAATAACTTTGTTTGATATAAATGTTGATCATCTTTCAAAGTTTCATGATCAAAGAAGAAGAAGTTTTCAATGGATAAAGGCACAGGTCTACATCCCAGAGATCAAATTCTGAAGATTCTTGACACCTCCAAGGAGCTGCCATCCCCAAGTGGAGCCACTGTTAGCCATCAGTAAAAAATTTCAGAGAAAATGATGGCTAAAAATAAGTCCCGAGCCTTTAAGATATCATTTTCACAGAAAATTTCTCACTCTTGAAGCCTTCTGATGTTGTCCAAACTCAGCAAGTAATCTTCACTACTATTTCATTAAGAAAAACCCACCAAGGAGCCATGTTGATATTAAAAAAAGATTGTTCTTAAGCCATTTCTCATCATTTTCTAAAGCCTTTTTCACTCATTATTTTCCCTTATTCAACCTTCTTTTTCCCTAGAAAAATTCCTTTTCTCCTTCTCATTTACCCTTCATTATTCTTAAAACTTCCCAAAATCCCTTCTTAAGCTATAAAACTCCTTTTTATGGTTTAAAAACCCCTTTTTGCCTATAGGAAGTTTTAAAAACACCTCAAAAAACTTTTGTTGGCCTAAAAGCACCCTTCTTTTGTAACACAGGATTTAGCCCCTTCTGGCTTAGCCCCCAGCCCCCTTTTCTATCATATGACTTAAATCCTACGACCTAGTGCTAAGCACCATTAGCCCCTTCATCAAATTGCCCTTTTCTTTTTATAAACCCGCTCTTTCTTTATAAATTTTCACTGATGCGATAAACCCTTTTCCCGTAGCCCCTGGTCATCTCTCCCCTCCACATGACCCTTACCCCACGCTAAGTACCTAACCCCTGGAGCCCCCACCTTTCCATTCCTCCCTTTTCCTTTTTTCTCTTTATCCCCGCCTTGACACTTTACAAAAAAAATCCCAACCGTTGATCTTTAAAGATCAATGGCTATCGCGCCTCCTTTCTTACCTTTCCTCCGTCCAAATCTTTTCATCTATTCACCTTGGCTGAAGAATCTCCTTCGTCGATCCATTTGATCTGATGGTCCTCATCTAACCCGATGACCCAACTCCACCAGGGCCTACCATCCACTACATACAATGCCTGCCCTATCGAATGCTTCCACCTGTCTTCCACTTTCACTCTCGTCGTGCAACTCTTTCATCGCGCCCAATCTACTCCATCGAATCTCGACCCTTTCATCTGATGGTTGTGGCGACATATCGCATAATTTTGGTGCTCGGAGTTTAACACTCCAAAGTAGTGTGATACTGGCGGTTTTCTAAAGGACAGGTGTCGCATAGTGTGTGGAATCGCGTTCAAATTTGTTTAAACCACTTATCATTTATTTGTCGTGCGATAATCGCTCACGGTATTTCCAAACCGCTTTTGCTCGTTTTTGCTCCTAAATTCAAATTTAAACCTGTTTTTGCAGGTTTTTCCCACAGAACCCCTTCACCTGCATATTCAACGCTTCCATGTCAGCCTCTGTAAGCAGTTTTTCTGGCCCGCGGGGTTTTTATAACATTTTTCATTGTTTTTGCAGGTTTTTATCATGGTTGTCAGGGCAGAAACCTTGTCCTCGCCTAGCAAAGGGACAGAGCCAAAACCCTCTATGTTTTAAGGTTAAAACATGAAGTAAAAGGTTGTTCGGTTTCATCTGCGGGTTTGGACGGTGCTGCGTAAGTGCTGGTCATACCCTTGAAACCCTCCACTGCACTAAGAATCCCCTCTCCATAGTGATAAAGAAAAAAAGTAAGGACAGAAGACGAGGATCGAAGAATTAAAGAAAAATTAAGTTTAAAGATTGAATCTGACGGTTTGGTGGTTAATACACAGTTTGAAGATTTCTGCAAAAATGAAGGGATCAATAGCAAAGATTAATGAAGGGATCAAAACTGTCGGAGTTTTAATGGCATAATCAGTCTTAAATGCAGAATCAGGGCTTAAGCAGTGTTTAAAGCCACCAGATTAGCATAAAATTAGTGAAGGAGCCTCCGAATGCCACATAATTGAGGCCATAACTCCTCAACTGCCACCTAGGGACTTATTTCATCAAAAGAATACACAATGAATGCACAGTCAGAGATCTTTTTCCAAATACAGCTCAGAATTTATGACCAGCCTACCAAAGCCCCCAAAGTCAACAATAGTAACTAAGGCTGATGAAATTTAATGTAAAATCAATTAATAAAGGTTAATACATGTCATTCCTTCTCTATTGAGTTTCTCAAGGGCTGAGAAGCACTTACTCCTTGTGAAATGAGAAAATGAACCCTCCTTACACTCCACCTCCTCTTTCTTCTATAAATATTTCTGTAGAAGACAGTTTAGTGGTTGGTCTTTGAATATCTTTTGTATGTAAATAGCTTTTGAATTTTTTGTAGCTCTGTTAGGAATTGAAGATACATAAGCTGAAATGAGAAGTTTGAAGCTATAAAAACCCACTGGACTTGAAGATTGTAACTAGTTTGAACATCAAATACAAATAGCTGATTTATGGGATCCTGGTCTATGTCAATGGTGATGTGTTTCTAACTGTAATTGTAAATTTTCTTTATGTTTTCATTCTGTTCATTTTCCTCTGATAAAGAACAGCAAATATATATTAGGATTTACTTCTCAAGTACCCTAAATCTCACTGATAAATATTTATCGTTTATGTTTTCTGTTTACTGAAGGTAATGATCCGATTATGCAAAGAAACACAACAACAGCTTAAATAACCGTACACATATAAATACAAGTGAAATAAGGCCGCATTTCATTAATATCAAAATCATAAAATATGCTTACAAACATGATGAAAATAAAATAGTTGAATTTTCCGAGAAGAGATGTGGTGAGACACTTCGAATCAACATTACAATGAGGCTCGAGGGCCTATTTATTATGGAGAAATAATGGAGAATGCAATCAAAAACCTAACCCTAGGATATGAAAGCTAAAAACATAGCCCTGCTTAAGAATATGTTTTCAACTTCCAGGGATTTAACTTCAAAGATATATACATGCCTCAGTTAGTTTCTGTATCTTGGTTCAGGATCCAAAATGCTAAAATAGAAAAGCTAGAAAAACTGAGAGATGGGTTTGTGGGGCACCCAAGGGACAAAGGGCAGGTCATCATTGTCTGCCCCACGCTCCACCTCTTAGGAAGAAATGTATCCATTCAGATGAGTTCTCCATGAGATGAGGAAACTTTGCCTGAACTTGGTCCTCTGCAATCACTTGCCTGGGTGCAGAGCAGCTGCCTTGACAACCCGGAAGGCTTGGATCTTCTGCCTACGTAGTGTTTCAGATTTGCATGTCCATGATATAACATGGTGGCCCGCTTCCATGCAACTGGCTTAACTCTTTGGTGAGTTCTTCTCAGCAATGTCGAGGGTGTCCAATAGAGGTGGAAGTAGGACAAAAGGCGCCTACATTGAATACTGATGCGCACTAAGGAATGGTGGAATACCGAGCTCGGCTGGCATTGTTCCTATAGCCTGTGATGGTGTACCGCCCATATCTGAGCTGCAGAATTCCTGCGATGGTGTCCAATGAGGCGCTCCTTCCTCGCAAATGTAGCCACACTTGTCCACCGAGTTGTGTGGCACTCAATGTTGATCATGTCGTTGCTTGTACTTAGCATTGGCTTTGGCCTTAACATGTCATGAACTCCGTCATGATGTTGAATTCACTCGATT
The DNA here is from genome assembly GCA_034641835.2 of Pinus albicaulis. Taxonomy (NCBI): domain Eukaryota; kingdom Viridiplantae; phylum Streptophyta; class Pinopsida; order Pinales; family Pinaceae; genus Pinus; species Pinus albicaulis. Next base: position 179,918,387 of record CM076584.1, read on the forward strand.
ATTGTTTTCGTTTGTTGTCGTACCCATATGAGCCGACCGCCCGAGTAGTTAAAATGGCATGGCTACGCCAATGGGACATAGTGGTTGATTCCCAAGCCCACCCGAAAGGGGTCAGGGTCGATTGGGAGTTGTGGAGAGCCCGCTATAATCGTGTTGTACATAGGGGAAGGATCTCATCCCATGTGCGTGGATGCTTTGAATTGTACATGCGTAGAATGTTTACAATCATCCCGTTGACGACCTCTCGTCCGGCCATCAACATTGGGGGATGGAAAGCTATGACTCGTGAGCTTGGTGTCCAACATTGACCGTAGGCTCGACCAAAAATTTGCCGAGGAACTCCGTCATGCCGCGATCTGATATGATAGACCGTGGGATCCCAAAGTGCACCCACACTTGTTCAAAGAAGAGTTTAGCAAAGGGCTTCCTCGCTCGTGATATTCTTCGTGTGCCGCCATATCATTACCTTGATAATCAGTCGACGACCACGAAAAACACAAGCCATTTCCATGCTTAGTAGAAGGAAGGCTCGACATGTAATCCATGGAGATGGAAAACCCAAGGTCGACTAGTGGTAGCGGAGTATAGAGCCTCGTCGATGGTCTATTACACGCAAGGTAGGATCTGATACCGACATCCTATCGAAAGTTCGGCCAATAGAAGTCAATTCATAGCATCGCCACTATTTTCGACCCCAAAATTCCCAAAGGATCTCCTGATCAGAGGCGCTTCCCATATCATCTTGCATGTCACAAGGAACACAAAGGTGTCCTGTGCATTACACAAAGCATCTTGGAGGTGAAAATTTGGAACTTTCATACCCCAAGAGTGCTCAAAGTGTAGTGGCTGAATTCGGACGTTCTTGTAGAGAAGCGGCCAATCGAAGTCTCGTCTACAAGAGTTTAGAACGGTGGTTATGGCCACGACGGTGGTCGTCTCGAGGCAATCTGCAACATTATTAGTGCTACCTCTTTGTACTTGATGTTAAAATGAAATTGTTAGAGTATATGTGGACCACTTCGATGGCGATCAGCTCAGAATTCCCTTGTGTCCGTATGAACTCGCAAGGGCCTGGGTGTGTGTGGATGATTGTCTCCTTCCCCAAAATGTAATGCTTCCATTGTCGACAAGCCCGCACAATGGAATACATTTTGTCATATGTGGGATACTTTCGAATCAGTGTCTTACAATGTCTCATCGTGATATGCCAATTTCAGATGCCCTCGTTGAGTAAGAACTACCCCAATAGCATAGCCAGTCGAGGCATCCGTCTCGATCTCAAATGGTTGTTGCAAGTCTCGGTAATGTGAGCACGCGTAACAACGTTTATGTTTCAATTTATGAATGCCTTCCTCGCTTAGATTCCGACCAAATCGCAATTTTATTTCGCTCTTCCTCAGACTGACGATGGGCTGAAGTGATATGAGAGAATCCTAACAATTTAACCTAGAAGGAAATTAGCAAGACTTAAAAGCCGCGAAGATCTATTAGGTGTTGGGGGTTGGCCAATCCCGAATGATTTGGATCTGGCCGGATCCACATGCACCCTCCTTTTCATCAATAATGTATCCCGTGATATTAAACCTAGGTCATGCCAAAGTGTACTTCTCCAAATTTGCAATAATAACCAGGTTGTCGCAGTTGTTTGGAGGACTTCTGAGCGTGGTGGAGGTGCCTTTCCCCAAGTCCGGCGCAAGATAATAATTTCATCCAAGTATACCACTACAAAATGAGTTGGTGAATGGACGCAAGATGTCATCCATCAACCTCATGAAGGTTGCGGGAGCATTTTCTAATCCAAAGTCACGACGAGCCATTCGAAAAGGCCCTCCTGTCTTTGAAGGCAAGCCTACACACGTAGGGTTCGATTAGTACCTCGGTGATACCTGCATCAAGTCGATCTTGTCGAAATATTTTTCCCCTTTGAGTTGGTCTAAGGTCATCAACTGTGGGATCGTGTACTCGCTCCATTGATCTGTCACGCTCCGATAATCAATAGCGAGTCTCCAAGTCCCATTCTTCTTTTGTACCAACACGATCTAGCTCCTACGGGGTGATGAACTTAGCCGGATGTGACCTTCGCAGCAGCTCCCGAATCTTCCTCTCTCTCGATTTCGCTATCTTCCATAATAGAGTACCTATAGATCTATCTATCAGGAAGGAGCCATATCTAGGGTTAGTCAATGGGGTACTACCCCATTTAGCTTAGAGAGGCACCCCTATGGTGAGGTGAAGATGTCCCTGCATTCTCCACAACCTTGTCCATTTGTTGTTGTCGTGGTAGAGGAGCCATGTCCGGAGGTCGGGCTACAATCTTCTTCTTCCCCGGGGATCTGACACGTAAAACAACTTTCCTGGTTTGGGAAATGAGCTTACTACATTGTTTCAGCAAAGAACTAAAGAGATAGTGGAGGCTATGGTACCGGGTATCCTATACAATATATTTCCCAAAGTAGAAATAACAACAGCGAGGTCGACTCATACACATCATATCACTTCCACAAGTATGGTTGGCCTAATAATACATCAAAAACATCAATAGGAGCAATGTCACACAACATCTCATCCGTGAAGGGCTTGATGCCATAGGGAAGGCTAAGATCATTGGCCTAATTTTAAGATCCCGCCCTGGTGAAGCCACCCGATGGCAGTGGCGGCTGTGGGTGCGCGATGGCAGGGAAGCCCAACCGCCCATGACATTCATTGAAATGAGGTTCTTTGGCCCTAATATTTACAATGAACCGTAGTTGGGAACCCTTTACCCACATCCGGGAGTGGAAAGACGCTCGCCTCTCCGGATCTTTGGTTCCTCCTTTGATCTTCGTAGTGAAAACAAGGGCGCTGGGCTCGCATCACACCGTCTTTTTCATCTACCTTGTTAGGTTTTGATTCGAGAGTCCTGAGCATGCATCCGATTTAGAATCCTCATCTTCGCCACTGCCGATCGCTGGCCCGACACTCACTTATGTTGTGAGTGGAGCTCTTATGGAACTCACAATTCACTTTCTCTGTCCTCTTTTAGCTTCGCGGTGTTGTTCTTTGTTTCCGTGTTCGGGCAGTTGTCTCAGGGTCGCCATGCCTTGGCTTTGTCCTTTGTTTTGCGCTTGGGGGCACTTTCCTTGCTTTTGATTTGGTGTGATCCAGTGCTCCGCTTCTTCGTTTTAATTTCGCTCAATCTGCAAAGATACCGTATAAAATGCATCAAGTGAGGAGATGTCGAGGAACTCCATTTCCTCCTAAATTTATCTATGTAGACAACCGCGATACTTTAGCACCAAATGTTTCTTTGAATATTTGATACCCAACTTTGTGCTTAGGGTATGGAAATGCATCACCATTAGTCACATGCAATAACTTGATCCCTTTGTTGCCACAAAGATATTATTTATGTTTGTCCTCATAGTTCTCATCAGATAGAAGCCTCTCTTGATGGCATTCGAAATAATTCCAAGTGGTACCTAACAGAATGAGGGTTTTGTCTCAATAAGCTCACGTTAGGTTTCCCCACCGAAATTCTGACATGGGGTGTTAGCCACCTATACTTTGACTAGCAAACAGTAGCTAAATATGTCTTAAGTCTTCAAGAGAGACATTTCCTTTGTAAATCTATCATCTTTGAAGCCTCCATGTGTTTTCTATCCTTTAAAGAGCCCTCATTGTTGTTTCCATTGAGAAGCCTTGTTGTTCTATGAAAGAAACTGCTCTTAAAGAGGCCTCCATTTGCCCTATTTCACTCCCACGGAGCCTCCATTTTCACCTCCTTTTTCCTTTTCAAAATCTCACAAAATCCCTTCATTAACCCTCCAAATCATAAAAATTCCCTTTTGAAACCTTATAGCTCCCTTTATTTGGTTTAAAAACCCCCTTTTCCTCTACCGAAACCCCTTTCTAAGCCTTAAAACCTTCCATTTACTTAAAAACACCCCTTTTACATTTACGACTTAAGCCCCTTTCTACTTATCCCTTAAATTCCCCATTCTCTGCATATAACCCGGCTCCCGTAACCAGCGATATGCCCCTCTGCGCTATCGCAACGGAATCAGTTTATCACGTCTTTTCCTTCGTTTCTCCAAAATCTCCGCGATTAGTCTCCCTTTCCACCTCCGCCGCAACTTCCATCGCCGACGAAGCATGGGACATACACCGCGCGCATCATCTCCCGCCCATAACCCTCTCATCTCCTCCGATTGAATATTGACCGTCGATCTTGCCTCTCCTACATCCGACGGCCCTCGCATGATCGCCAATCGCAAAATCTAAGTGCTACCCCCTTTGTTCCTCCGATTTTCCATCCTCCGATTCAATCCCGACCGTTGAATCCACAAGAATGAACTATAGATTCATCGCTCTACCTCAGGCTCCTTCGTCATTGCCCCTCCGATATGATCTCAACCATTGATCTCTCCAATGATTCGATGGTCTGCGCTAAATCGCAAATCACAAAATCAAAGAACCGTGGAGTTTTGGCCCCCTACCTTTCTTCGATGCGATTAAATCTCTGCCATCCATTCCGCCGACTCCGACTCGGGCCCAACCGCATCGCACACCGCCTTCCTTTCCCCATTCCATTGATCCGCCGGGACCCCTCGATCAAATCTTACACCATCTCTACGTATCCAACGGCCAGATTTAACTGCTAATTCTCCCCACCGTATCGCCCGCGCATCTCTTCCCATATCGCGTCCTCATCCCCTCTACGCCGATCTCTCCGACCTTATCCAACAAATTAAGAATGCATATCGCATGATTTCAGATCCAGGTTGAATGTTTCAAAACATGATAAAAGCGGTTTGTTGGGGGGGACACGTGTCAGTGCCGAGGCATATCGCGCTTTTTTTGGAAGATTTTCAAAACCACTCGCTGTGAGTCACAGAAACCAGCATTTCTTTCTAAAAGCCACCCTTTCCCAATATATAACCTGCCATGATCCCGACCCGTTCATTTCATCTAGATCTCATCGCCTAGATTATATTATGCCTCCATCTTATATCCCATTCGTCGGATCTTTCCAGCGACTTCATCTAAGATCTCCACCGTTGATCCCTTTCATGATCCAATGTTCATTCACTCTTCCTCCGCCCTCTCGTCCCACCACCTAATGTGCCCCCATTCCCTCCACATTTCACATGTTTTCCTTTGTATTTGTCCCATGTTTAAACTTTTATGTTTAACACTAGTTACTTTTTCCACTAATTTAGTCTAAAACTTGGTTTCTCGGCGTTGCGCCATGTAACCTTTCCGCTCATCCATCTAACTCCTTTCCTCACACAATCTCCTACCTTGTAGAATACTCTATTTGATATAATCTAACTACCCGTAACCTGTCCTCGCACCGCACCTCTTCATCGCCATATTTTTCTTCCATTCCGCCATGATTTTTACCCGTTTTTTTCGCCTACATCCTCCATTTCACGTTGTCGCCACCATTTCCACAGCTCCATTACGTTGTTTCTCCCCTCCACTCCCACTCGGCCTCCTTAACATGTTACTCGTGTTTTTGGGTGTGATTACAGAAGTTGTGAATTATCTCTATCTCCACAAATAATGCTCACGTGACTCGTAGCGCGTAAAGACCATCACGTAAGGGCAAGGAGTATCGTTGAAGGAAATTAAAGGATTAAGACTTTATTGAAGATTTAACTTATAATCCGATTCTCAAAGGACGAAGATGTAAAGGAAGACCATATGAGGATGATTAAAATTACTAGTTCTAGCACCATGGAAACAAGTTATATTAGTATTAGATTTTACAGAAAGTCCTTCTCTTCCAAATATGACTAATCACACGTCCTCTTCCATTGTTCCATCGAACACCAAAACTATTATTACACCGACGTAATTTTATAGAGCCGTCAGACAAGAGGTTATGGAAGTATGGAAGACCTTAAAGACTTTAGTCACCTTACTTATATCGTAAGATATAACAGAAAGTACCTACAGTCGAAAGGACCTCAAAGCGCACACCTCAAGAGATTGTCAACCCGAAAAGTGACTTCCGAAACAACCTAAAGAGTACACACGGCCACGTGCAGAAGCATACAGAGGGCATCAATATTTCCTCTACTCGTCTTAATGAATCATTCAAGCTAATATCTACTACTAATGCTACTCATTCTCCTATAAGAACTCCCGAAGAATACATTGTAAGGTTGTTGTTGGTTGATAGGGATTTTATCGGGACTGCTAGGAATCAAGTATTGGGGAAAGTGGTTGAGTAGTTTGTAAATAGTAGGCTGAGGAGTGGCTTGATGAATGTCACCGGTAAGCCAAAGTATGTGATCGATTTTCACATCAATTGAACAAGCAATTTCACATGTTTCCTGTCTATATTACGGGCATATTTTCTTAGCTTATGATTGTCTCATTTCATGTCTTTCACATCAGTCTATTTATTTTCATAAAGAATGATGGACTCAGCTTTAGATATATCACAGTAAAGTACCTCTAATGCTTCATGCTCTTCTTATCTTTGATGTTTCTTTTTGCTGATTGTATATCCGAGAGAAAAATCTACATAATTTAATCAAAGATGTTGGTTTTCCCATGCTATCGATGTATGGATTTGGGGTTTTCAGTTTAGATGTTCTTGTTTGGTTTCAAATTCTGAAGAATTGGGATAATCGTGGATTTAGAGTTTAGCCCGGCCCACTAGGTTCTTTTCCAACAGCTTGGCCTTTCTAAGATCCCTTGAGCTAGTTTCAAAAGTATCAATAGTCAAGTCCTTTCTCCGATCTTAGGCCTTGCTTCTATGTTTAATCTTAAATGTTTTCTAATTCTAACAGCTGGTTATGAGGACTACTAGATTGTCTTTCTCAGAGTATGCCGAAAGCAAATCCATTTAGCCAGATCTGACTCCGATCTTAATCTACCTCTTTGTAGTTCTATTGGGAGTTTCCTTTGAAGTATGTCAAAGCAGATAGGCTCAAAGTCCTTACTCCTGATTCAGACCGCACTTGGTTTTCTCATTTCACTTACTTTTAAAATGTTCCATCCTACCATATATCTAAAAAGATCCTTTAGTATGCATTTAACTGGGTTCTATGGAAACTCTTGATGGTTTTTGAGTAAATTAAACCCTATCATGACTCCATACCTCAATGGATTGGCACTTCTCTCGACCATCTTCCTCATAAGAAACATCTTACTACTTTGTTCCTTTTTCAATTCCATGACCTTCCCGCCTGATGATCTCCAACCAAAGAAACAAAATTAAAACCCTGTGCTTCATAACTAGCCTAATACCTCAATTTGAGCTTTAAAGGATATATCATTCTGTTTATAGAGAGATCCTCTCTGGATCCAAGGAGGGCTAATCTTAGATTCCAAAGTGGTTTGATGTTGTCTAGTCTTTGGTCTTGCCAATCCGGGCCAAAACACCGGAACCACAACATAATGGCGACTCCACTAGGAAATCCGAGTAACCATCTTATATACCCTTAGTACCTCAAGACCCATAAGGATCAGCATCAGATGAACAGCCGATGGTGGACAACATCCGCTTCAAATATTCAAATTCATCCACCGTGACTCCACACTCCATAATCCTCAAAAGACCAAATGACTCCACCGGTAAGACCAACCGGTTGCGAAGACAATGACCTCTTCTTACAAACATGGATCCAAGCATAGATAGAGAAACAAAGCTAAATGTTAAGGATAGAATGACAAGAGTAGAACATTTTTGGTGAAGTAATAGTGAAGAGTTATGAGGCCGGGCCTAAATGTTGGATTATCCGGAATCCCATGCTTCTTCCAACAAGAACAACTCAAGACCTAGACAATGAGCAAGACATGGACAGATGCCAAGAATCTATAGAAGATGAAGAGGAAGGTGATCAAGAATGGCTCGATCGCCTACTCATATTTTGTATTATGTGCCGATAAGAGAATATCATGACCAAATGGAAAATTCAATGTGGAACGTTGCTTCGTGAAACAAGAAAACCACTTAGAAGATGCAATATGATGTGGAAAGAGAACGAAGACATATGTGAACTTCTCCTCTAGATTATAACTCATCTCTAATTGGCACAAGAAGAGTAAGGTACCTCGATCACATAGGGAGAAATGACCCATGAGCTCGTATTCTAATTTGAGAGTATCACTGTTGCATCAAGAGGAGTTGTTTGAAACAGAAGAGATCAGAAAACATCAGAAAATCCTCAAGGTTTCCATCAAAGACAAGTGAAGATCTCCTTTAAGAGGCTCAAGACATAATCTACCCAAACTACTTAATACAAGAAACATAATGCTACAATTTGCCAAAGAAACACAAAGAAAATTTCTGAGGAAGAAGAATAGATTAATTTATCAATAGATTTAAAATGACCTCCTGAAAGATATTTTAGTATGTAACAGCACTTTTCTTCTCATTCATCTATTGAATTTGATTATGTATTTAGAAAACTCGTAAATCGGGACAATGAAGAACTATTGATAAAAAAAACTGATTGGTAGCATTACTGCAACTGTGATTTTCCTATTTTTGATCCATCTCATGATGATGTTCTCCCAAACATAGCATGATTCATGTGGCCATCATTACACGATGGGAGGAAGATCTAAATCTCTGAACTCCATACATGCTGAATTAATGAGCCAAGTAGGCCTATCTATGATAACTGATGGGAAAGTTATGACATATGTATGCATCATGAATTTACCGCTTATATCGATCATCAGCAGTTTTAAGGAAGGTGGAACCTGATCTCATTTCAAAGGCAGAAGAGGAAGACAATGAAGAAAATTTTGATGATTGAAATTAAGGAGCCTTCCTAAAAAGAGGAAGCAAAGGAATATACCCCTCACAAGAATACGCATCTTTTCACAGCCAAATGGGACAAGATATCTCGTATACAAGAGGATGTACTCGCAATGATATAGATGAGTCCTCCATTTCAAATGAGATGATGAAGTGAGGAGATTCTCCACCTGCAGAGTCTTGTTCGATCCCAGAAGAGAAGGAATCAAATAAGCCTCATAAAATACCGACAACTGTGTGCATCATTTCACATCCTTATGCCATTTCCTGCAGATGAAGAAGGATCAGCACATGGAGTACCAGGTGATAACAAGAAATATTTTAAAAACTGGCAGCAGTGTCAGTGAGATTTAAGGACTTCGCCATTCAAACATGCTCAAAGAGATGAGCAGAAAATGTCATGGATCATCCGAATGGATTATTGAAAGAGATTTTGTCAGCTGGGCATTATGTAAATATTTCAAGTTATAGGGTAGGCAGGAAAGCCTGAATAAAGCTTCTAGGTCTCAGAGAATTCAGTCAGCTTGTTTCACTGAAGTTTTACCCATGAGCATCTTGTCTCATGCCATGGACCTTACGCTGTCATGCTCTTAACTCGGCTCGACTATGTTTCACTTCATGAACAGAGAAAGAAATCACACTGGGCTGAACCAGCGCATTAGCTGAGAGAGAAGCCAAGGAGTCCAAAATGTTTAACTGGTCTCAAGGTGAGAAATAAGGTAGAAGGTGAGATAGGTTTATTTTTCTGTTTGTACAAAAATCGATGATGGTATGTCCGCAAGTCCAAATACCTCAAGAAAATGTTAGGACTATAGGCCTAGGTAGGTAGTTGTTTTAACATTTTGTTGATATATTGTTCTTCACATTGTGGCAAATTGATCCAAGCAAATAAAAAGATGTGCCAAGTATCAAGTATCCGGCCTACTCAAATATTATTTCATATCTTTATATACTTTCAAGAAGATATCCCCACGTTGAGCATCATAGGCCACCTATAAATTTTTGACAAGCAAACAGGTGGCTAAATATGTTCTAGCCTCACACATTTTCAGAAATCATCATTCTGGAAGCTCCATGTGTTGGTCTTATCCTTGGTATTCTCATTGTCATTTCCATTGAGAAGCCCTGGGCTATTTCTATGAAATAGATTTAAAGAGGCCTCCATTTCCCCTTGTTTCACTCCCACATAGCCTCCATTTTCACCTCCTTTTTCCCTTTCAAACTCTGCCACAAAATCCCTTCATTAACCCTCTCCAAATCATCAAAATTCCCTTTTTAAACTCATAAGCCTCTTTTATTGGTTTAAAACTTTTTCCCTACTTAACCCTTTCTAAGCCTTAAAAACCTCATTTTGGCTTAAACACCCTCTTTACATTACTTACCTTCTTAAGCCCTTTGGGTTTAGCTCCTTAGTTCTCTTTCTCCCATACATAACCCTAAGTGTTGAATCCAAGTATATGTCTCCTCAAAGCAGAATTCCAATTCCTGAACTATCTATTAAATTTTTCCTTTGTTTCTCTGTAAAATCTCCCCATGGCTGTCCTCTCTTCTCCCACTTCCACTCCACCTACCCATGATCTACATGGATCGATGCCCACGTGCATTATTCATCTCCGCCATAACCCTCTCCTTTACCCCTCCGATTAATTATTGACTGTTTATTACTTCCAGATCCATGTTCTCACATATCCACACCTAAAAATTTTAAGTGCCATTCTCATTCCTCCATTTTTGATCTCGATCAATCACCATTGAATCCACAAGAACCAACTAAGCTGTGGTTCACTTTCCCGCCTCTTTGCTCTCCCGTCATTCCTCCGATTCGATTCTCAACTGATCTCTCAATGACCCGACGGCTCGCTAAATCGAAAATCGCAACCAAAGAACCGCGGAGTTTTGGCTCTACCTTCCCATGTTGTATTTTCACCTCCCACATCCCATTCTACCTCGCATCTCACGGTCCAAATTGCATCGATACTCTTCTCCCTTTTCTGCTCATAATGTTTCTACCATCCCCATCAAATCTGGCCCATTCTACAAGAGATCCATCTGCCGGGATTTTAACTACGTTGGTTCTCTCACCGTACGCCGCGCATATTTGTTGCGCTCTCATCCCCACCGTCGATCTCTCCAAACTTTCCATCCAACGGAATACGAGAATTCATATCATGATTTCGCCTCCGAGGTTTAATGTTTCAAAATTACGCGATAAAAGCGGTTTGGGGGCACGTGGTCAGTGGGAAATGAGGCATATCGCATTTTTTTAAGATTTTCTAAACCCATACTTCTAAAGCGCTGAACCAAATAGTTTTTCTTAAACTAACTTTCCAATATAATCCTTTCCATTTAGTCCCAACCGTTCATTTGATCGCACAATACCCATGATGAGACAATGCCCTCCATCATCATCCCACCATCGAACCTTCCAGCGACTTCATTGGAAGATCTCCACCATTGATTCCTCAGACTGTTCCGTCCAAATTCACTCTTCCTCCGCCCTCTGGTCCTGCACCACCTAATGCTTCCCATTCCTTCTACTCACCTATTTTTCCTTTGTATTTGTCCTGCGGCTAAACTTTTATGTTTAACACTGCTATGTCAAATAATGCATTTAAAATTGTTTTGCTGTTGGTAATCCTTTCCATTATCCGTCTAACCTCTTCTCACAATCTCAGCCGTAGATCACTTCTTCTTTTGATCTAATCTAACTGGTTTGTCCTGCCTTCATCTGTTCCTTCATCGCCGCTTTTCTTCATTCTCATGATTTTTACTCCGTTTTCACTCTGCATCCTCCATTTTCACCGCTCGCGCGCCCATTATTTCCAGGCTCTGCCAAATAAGTTCTCCACTCCTACCCTGGCTTTAACATATATTGTGTTTTTGCAGATTTCATGAGTGGTGAATTCATTCTGTCTCCAGACAACACAAATACAAGGATCAGTGGTAGAAAGACCATCAAATAATGGCAAGGAGTATCATGAAGAAATTAAAGGATTGACTTATCAAGATTAATGCCATGAATCCATCGCTTCCGTGAAGAAGAATAAGTACACACGTAGGTGATTAAAAGGCTCATATACAGCACCATGAAACAAGTTATTATATCAAGCCATATCAAAATAGAAAAGTCCTTTTCTTCCAAAGATGACTAATCACATCTCTCCATGTTCCATCAAACACTGACCATATTATTGCACCGACATAGTGAGAGTCACAGATGAAGCAGGAAGTAAGTGGAAGACCTAAAAGACTTTCAATCACCTTACTATATCGAAGATAGAATGAGTACCTGTTATAGTCAAAAGACTTCAAATCACACACTGGAAGGAGATTGTCAGAACCCGAGCAAAGGACTTCAAACAGCCTAAAGAGTACACACGGTCAATGTGCAAGCTATTACAGAGTGGGCACTAATACTTTCCCCACTCTGCCTTAATAGAATCATTCAGTGCTGAAGGTTCATTACTTTTACCAGTTCTCCTATATAAGAACTCCCCAAGAATACATTGTATGTTTGTCATTGGTTGATAGGATTTTATCGATCATTGAACTCATTGGGAAAGTAGTCAGTAGTTAAAATAGTAGTAATGGAGAGAAGTTGGACAGGCATACCAGCTCAAAGTATGACTGGATTTGCAAATCACTCATCAGCAATTTCACAGATCTTGTCTATATTATGTGATGTTTTCTTGGCCATGATTGTCTCATTTCATGTCTTTCAGCACGGTCTATTGCCTTCGGGATAAGAACTGCATCTAGTTTAGATATAAATTTCCAAGCATGTGCTGTACCTGCACGTTCTACTGCTATCTGATGTTTTCAATTTGCTATCTCAGAGAAAATTATAATTAAAATCAATAAAGATGTTGGTTTGCCTGTATGTTTAATGTGAGATGTATGGATTTGGGGTTTGTTTCTGATGTTCTGTTTGGTTTTACTGAAGAATTGATGGGATTTAGGGATTTGTTACCCCGTCCACTTAGGTCCTTTTCCAATGCTTTTGGCCTTTCTAAGATCTCTTTGAGCTAGTGTCAGCACAGGTTAGAAGTCCTTCTAATCTTAGGTCAGTTTGTTTAATCTTAAATGTTTTCTATTGATGTTGAGCATGAGGGATTCATTTGTTTTTCTTGAGAGTATGTCAGTGTACTGATGGAAATGACATATAAATTTAGATTCTTTGGGTTACCTTTGCCCATTTGGAGTTTCTTTGAAGTATACAAATGTGATAGGTTCTAAAGTCTCCACTGACTAGATCAATTTTGGCTTTTTCATTTCACCTTTGTCTGATGTCTATCCCACTATCATTTTAAAAATATCTTTGTATAGATGGATTTGTTTCAGAAACTTTGGATGGTTTTTGAGTAAATTAAACCCGCATTTCATGACTGAGCAGCTCCAATATTGCACTTCTTCACTTATCTTCACAAAGATCTTACTACTGCTTCATCATGACCTTCTCAACTTGATGATTCCAACCAACACAAACAAAATAAAACTTTGTGTCATAACTAGCCTAATACCTCACCGCAGAGTTTAAAGATATATCATTCTTTAGCATTTATGAGATCCCTCTCCGGATCCTGTGAGGGCTAGATCCTGTATTCCAAAGTGGTTTCGATGCTGTCTAGTCTTTGCCCTGCTATCCTGGCCAAACACCGGAAACTGTTAGGTAGGTTTAAGGAGTAAAAATAATCTTCTCATTTCTGGAAAATCTAACCGAGAAATATCATTCTAATAGATTCAACTATCTGCATTCATGATACTCGCATCTATTGACCTCAAATAAGTGGAATACTAAAGCCATTTCCCACTTAAATGGGAGTCGAATTTACAAAGGGTCATGGATGGATGCGCCACTAGGGGTACTTTGAAATAGATTCAAGTAAATTTATCCATTCTGCCTCCCTTTGTTTTCGTAGGCCTCCGAGCAATATTTGATAGATATCCCCGCTCCTCATCTTTCTCCTTTGTCCTCCCCAGGGCTGTCCTCCTCATTGTCGGTTTATGAGGCCGATCTTGCAAAGGTTCCACCAGATCGAGCCCCTAACTCCCCTTATACCCCGACCATGGGGACATGCAAATAAAGACGAGAAAAAGCATCAGCCTGGACAATATCAATCTGACAGAATGCAACAGACTGGCAATAAATCCAAGAAAGGAATACGTAGCCAAGGCTTCATTTCATTAATATCAAATTCAAACATGCTTATAAAACATGATGGAAATAAAATAGCTAGGTGATGGTAGTGAATCTCTCAGAAGAGATGTATGACATACACTTAAACTACAAGAGTTTGAGGGCCCATTTATTATGGAGAAACAATGGATAATCTTAAACTGCCCAAAAACTCAGTCCCAGAGAGTGTCAAAATGAGGTGTCCATTTCCTGGGGTGAAATTAGTACTAACTCCCATGACTATGTTTTTGGCATACTATCTGGTTTTGGGGTTTCAAAACTAATCTCGAAGTTCAGACTAAAAACTGAAAATATAAGTTGTAAAAAACTCAGTAGAATAATGAAATTTTGGAATAGTGGTGGCCACCAATATCCACCTAGATCATAATTCAATAGAGTATAACGAAAGCAGTTTTTGTAAGCCTGATGTTTCAGCTAACTTCGATATTGTCTTTGAATACTTCTGCAGTACCTGCCATTAAAGCGATCTAGAGAGTTTGATATAGCCTGCCCTCGTTTATCTCCAACAGCTTTGAAGAGTTCCTCATATATGTTGAAAGTGCTAGTTTAAAGTGCTTACTTGATCTTATCAATTTTTATGTTTAATATGAATACGCTTCTTGAGAATATGTCAAAGGTATTGCTAAGTCTTTACTGATCTTTGACTTGGTCTTTGTTTTAATGTTTTCTCAAAGTATACTAAAAGTGAGTTAGTTGTGCAATTTACTCCCATCTTAGGTTACTTTTGTGTCTTCCATTAAGGTATGTCAAATCAGCTATTTAGAAGGCCATTCTATCTTAGGTTGCCCTTTGCTTCTTGTGTGTTTGGCTTTTCAACACTCTTACTATTTCATTCCATAAATCAACTTTCTGAAGAGATCCTTTCACATGTATTAGACTTTCCTCATGGACTAATTTGAAACTTTCTATGTAATTAAATCCTTTATGACTCTGAGTAGCTCTAATGGATTGAAGCTTTGCTTTCTGTTTATCTATCAAATTTAACCATTTTCAACTCAATTGCACCTTTTACCCTCATGGTTAATACTTTTATTTGATGAGTTCATCCTAACCAAAACAAACAAACCCGTACTTTATAACTAGCCTGAATATCATACAGGCCTTAAATATCATATCTTGAAAACACATAGATCTCTGAAATCTAGGATGGCTAGATTCCTCAGACTCCAAAGTGTCTGATGTGGCCTGGTGTTTGTACTTTCCACATTGCAAACTACTTGAGAACCTGTCAAATTTTTACAAAAGGAGTTTTCTCCTATGCCAAGTTTGAAGAATCCAAAGATTTTCCTCTCCAAAACAAGGTTCCAAAATACATTTTTTTATTTAATATTTCTTTTTATACAAGATGAATGGCCTTCATATCCCCGACTTTTTGAACTACCTCATGAGTCTTAGACTTTAATGTGACCTTGAAATTATATAAGACTTTTGGACTTATGGTTTGAACTTCTACGACTCATTTGTCCACATGACTTTTGTACTTCCACTACATTTGTCTTTTTCTTGAAAATACATCAATACATTCTTACGCGATGTTGTGGCATGAAATATGTATATTGTTTTTGCATACATATAATTTGCATAGCCACAATTGACTATGATGGTTATGAGGGATGATGTAGCTTTCAAGTTTCTCTTTGTTGTTTTGTCTTTGTATCTTCATGTAAGACCTGATCAAGAATTCATATTCGTGAAAGTGCATTTTATATTAATATCTACCCTCCAAAGGGTTATTATATGTCATCAACTTCTTTTTGGGCTATCACCACAGACAAGTGTATTCATGCATGGGTCCAAGGATCTACTATCCTCGATGATAGTTCTTCTTGTGTCGCTTATCTAAATTACTTCCTTGTTCATTATCTTCTTATGTTCCTTTAGCATCACTCTTCCTCTTGTTGAGTAGGACAACTATCAATGAAATTACTCATGATAAGAAAAATCAGCCTTGAAATGATCTATCCCTTTCTACTTAGCCACTAAGAAGTTGTTTATTATAGCCTCTGAGTGGCTGAAAGAGGAAGGCTTGATAATAATGAATAGTTAAAATAAATGTTGGTTTAGGAAGGAATTGGTATTGATTGTTACTACATGATGAATACAGAAGAAGTGCTGGAATTCAAACACAAAAGGGGAAGGCACAAGCACTAATGTTGATGAGTCGGATGGTTGCACTTACACCATGATAGGAAGGAAAGAGAGAAGACTAAGACAATGTAGTTGACGATCAAGACTAAGATATCTTTACTAAGATTTTACGCACTAATAACGGCAAGGCTTATGAGAGAGGCTTGAGAAAGTGTTCATAGAGAGGGGAAATACAAGGAACACTTAGCTAATATTGGGCCTTACTATGCTATACTCTAGTTTTGGGTATGAGGCCTTATGTTAATGCATTTTTGTCAACAAGCGTCATTTTTCATTTAATGTGATTTTCTCATTATAGTATATTTTGACCAATAGTAACTGGTCATTCATCCTGAATGCACTCTTCATTGTATAGAAAATGTAGGTCACTTAGCCTAGGAAATGCTTCACTGATTGTGGAGGGAGGAAGGACTAGAGGGCTGATTTTCTTGAGAGGGGATGAAGGGGGTGTTCTATCAATCCAGAATTTCATCTTCATGTAAGGAAGGGGTGTTCAAAATGTAGATAGTGATTCAATATGATCCAAGGTTAGGTGACTATATTAGTAGGGCTTCTCAATATAGGTAGTCATTAGAGATGGATTTGAGAATAAATTTATGAAAAGTATCGATGGGAAAGATATCAATAAGGTTCAGGAATGGCCTACTTGCATCACCTAGTAGGGGATCTATGAATTCACAACAACAGTAGGAGGATCATGAAGAGCCTAAAATGGATAAGCAATCGTAGAGTAAGGAAGGTGCATATGAACAGTAACATAGATCGCTTTACATGAAAGCCATCAATACAAAGGATTTATTAAGACTTCATGAACAACAATCACACCTGAAAACAACAAATAAATTGACATGCCTTAAGGTGAGATAGTTAAAATGCCACATATCAGGTAAGTCACTAATATGTTTGCATATATTATCAGTCCTAAAAGTAATAACCTCAGAATAATAGGCCTAGTGCACAGTATATTCATGATATGGACAGCTGCATCTTCTAACATAGTTTTCACTGTGAACAACTCTAGTGATGTGTGAAAAGGTGTGACATACAAGAGTTGAAATGTGCTAGAAGTGATACTTGAAATCAGAAGAAAATGGGAAACAATTACCTTGAACAAAGCTAAAGAAATTAGCTTAAACGTGCTGAGAAAAGAAGAAAACACCACTTGTTAAAGAAACAAGCAAAATGATAAAGAATGTGAACATGAGATAGAGCATACAAAGGCAAGAAAGATAACGCTAAAACCTGTCATGAAATAAAGAATTTTAGCCAAAGTAGTGGGAGACTATTTGGCTATAAGCACACTGGATTTACTTCCAGACATAGGTTGAAAATTAGTAATGTAATCATCACTGGGTGAAAATGTAGTGATATAAATAATGCTAAAGCTTGTACGTAGGACTTTCAAAAGTATCATCTCAACATGGGAGGGTGACACACTTAGAACTATGAGAATACTAAAAATTTATCAAATCAATAACTACAATGAAATTACTAAGAGAAATCAAGGAAAAGTTGGCATTTAAAGACTGAAATAGGCCCCAAAATTTAAGTGTTGGAAAATTTGGAGGGCATTAGATCGCAACGTCAACAACACTTGATGAAGGTCTCACTGCATTGAGTGAGAAATTTCCTAGGGAAGGAACTTCCTCATATTTTCCCACCAAAAATCTTCCCAAGAGCCATTTGGGCCTCATTTTCCTTAGGAGTTCAAGAATGGAAAACATATAAGAAAAAACAGAGGGTATATTACCTTCATTCCTCTCGGTATATCAAAGAACCATGAAAATAGTGTATCTTTACTACTATTGTAAACCTAAGAGATAACATCATCAAACCGTTTACCTCGAAAAATAGGAATGTATTCTAGAATACTTCACTGTAGACTGGGAAATTAAACTTGAGATCTCGAAACAAATCTAAAACAAAAACCCAATGAGTTGTGATCATTTCAAAGGGGAGCTGAGAAAGATCTAATAACAAAGTGATGAATCTAGTACCATTAAATTAGCCTTGCCATATATCCACTAGAAGTACATAAAGGAAAAATCCATTAGAAATTTTTTTATACAAAATCATATTGTTATTATTTTTCTAATTTGAAAATTTAAAATTTTAAATGCATTGCTCTAAATATGTTATGCATCATTATTTATTGTTTAAATAAATTGAAAAAACCCAGTACTCATTTTAGAGAGGGACTTTGTTAAATTAAGAGAATGGATTTTGAGAAAAATATTTAGTTTTTGTATTTTATACATTTACTATTTTAGCCCCCTTGAAACTTTCCAAAAATATTTCACATAAGGTTTAAAAGAAATTAGATGAAAATACTTCATGAATTGGCATACAAACTCAGGCTGCTGGAGATTCTCAAATCCTTAGTATGACTAACATTTTAAACTATGTAAGACAGTTTTAAGTTTTCCATGCTAAGTAAGAGGAAGTCAGAGAAATCATAGGGTGAGAGCTTAAACTTTGTTTTTAGGCCCTCGACAATTGGAGGACAATGAAATGAATCAATATATTTACATAAATCTGAAAGGTATGACCGAGAGTTTACAAACTGACAAACTATGATCCATGGATATTGTGTCCATCCAACTATTCCACTGACCATTGCTCTTTCTCTCATTTCCTACTGTAGCATAATTATTTTTGGGAGTTTTCAGTATCCTCAACTTCGAGATTACTTTGAGGCCCTGGAATAACATTTTTTAAAATGGGCATTTTCACGGAGTCTTTTACTAACGTTCAGAGTCAAAAATTTAGTCCTCTGATAGATTTTTCTAACGAGGTATCATGCACGTCAAATGAGATCGTATGCCAAAAGTTACAACCTCGGAAATTTGATGTACTAATTCTAACGGCCCACAATTTTGTGTGTTTCATCTCCAAGGGTTAGGTTTCGATGTTTAGGATTTTCCATTGTTTCTCAATAATAAATAGGCCTTTAAATTCATTGTATCATATCAGGCATGTAGCTACTACATCTCTTCTAGAGATAAGCTACCATCACCCAAGCTAAGTTATTTTCATTCAGAGGTGTAAGCATAGTTCAATTCTTTGAGATTAATGAAATGTATGTTATTTTAATGATTCTTTATTAATGGTTATATTTGTATTCTAATGCGTCTATGTTTGGGTTTGTATCGTTGGTATCAAAGAGGTCTACTCTTTCTCTATTTTTTCTTTTCATGTCCCCAATGAGTCGTGTATATGAGTTAGGGCTCAACTCGTTGAACCATTGTAAGACCAGCCTCTCGCAAATCTCAGATGACTGCATGGTAGAAGAAAATAAAGACGACAGGGTGAGGACTTTAAAATATTACTCAAAGAAGCCTGAGCAACAAAGGAACACGATGCAGATGGAAACTCGCCTAGATCCTTAGATTCCTAATAGCCTCATATTCCTCAACTCCGGATTTATAGTTGGGAATTTTCCTAAATCATATAACAGAGGGAATACAAAGGTGAAATATGACTCTATGAATCATTTTCCTTGTTTTCAACGTATAATGCCTTAAAAAAACCACGACCTTCTTGCTTAATTTTAAGAAAGGAGGAAAATTGGGAAGACTTTGTACAATTTCAGACTCGATTCCTAGTTTCCTAAGCATGATATTTTATCTAAAAGAAAGGTGAATTCATATTCCAAATACGTAGCCAAAGAATTCTAACTTAAGCCGCCAATATTTCTCTCATATTTGCCGAGAGAATGGATCTATTTGCCACAACTTTTTCTTCTTCAATATGGCAAACTTTGATTATTGGTTCGTGTTCAATAGGAGTTTGATGATTCTCCAAAATTGGAAACATTTTCTCAATTGCTATATGTGAATTAAAACGCATGTAGTCGATAACACAATTGACCTATCTTTTAATTAAAATTGTGAAGAATTAAAATTGCTTCATATTAATTTATTATATCAAAATATTCAGAACAAACAACATGGGAAATTGGAAGATTTTCAAAAAGGGGTTGAGTGCCAACCAAGAGGAAGCTCGAGAAATTTCTGTGAGAAAAGATGAGGCAAAGTTGAGCAAGATTAAGAGAACAACAATAACAAGGCAAATATAGGTGATTCTTTTGTTTCATTTTTCCTATTACAATTATAAATTGCATGCATTAATTATTATAAACTAAAAAATTATATTATATATGGATTCCAAAGATCTTATGTACCACTTATAGAACATAATAGAAGAAGACAATGAGATAAACTAAAGGAATATGAAAAAAATAATGGTCATATAAGCCTATATATGAACAAAAATATACAATGACTATTGGTAATCCAAGAAATATGATTTAAAAAAAAAAAAAAAAAAAAGGAGGATGAAACAATAGAACCGAGATAAAATAAGCAGTGAAAGTAATAACATGTATTTAAAAATTGATATGAAACGACAACTAAAGAATCCATAAAATATGCAATTGCATAAAATCCCCAAGAAAATCGATGATATCCTTGATAGTGGTTTTCAATGATGGACCATGATCTAGGTGGATACTGGGTGTTACCCACCTAGTCCATTTGACCCCCACCTACTGCCATGGCCAAGACAACTTACTATTTTTAGCAAGCTTTTCAAGGCCCCAACTTCCGGGCCGTTTCAGGCCCTAAAATGTAGGCATCAGAGGAGATTTCTAATAAGGTAATGAGCGCATCAAAATGGAGATCGTATGCCAAAGATACGGCCCCGTGAAGATTTGATGTACAAATTTATCAAACAAAATGCATGCTTTGGCATTTCATCTCAGGGTTAGGTTTTTTTATGTTTAGGGTTTTTCATCGTTTCTCAACAATAAATAGGCCTCGCGCCTCATTTTAACACAGTCAGGTTATAGCCCACCACATATGTTCTCGAGATACGCTATCGCCCCGGCTAGTTTATTTCCATTATCTCTCGTAAGCATATTTATGTTATTTTGATATTAATGAAATGAAGTATTATTTCGCTATTATCTCTGTTTATGTTTATTTATGTATTATTGCGTTCCCGCATAGTCCGGATCAAGCCCATTTTAAAATGGCTTAGATTATTTTGAGATGAGCATGTATACTTAATTTTATTTTTAGGCGTGGCATGGTCAAATGATATCAATGTAATGGTTTAAATCCATGAGAAGGAAACTATATCTCATAATCGCAATGATAATGGTTCATGTTAAACCAATAAACATTTTTCGAGAAAATGAACGTCCGTGGTCAATGACAAATCACTTAATGTGTTTAATGGTTCATTAAAAATCGGAAAACCACCGGAGAAGTGAGATTAATAGTGTAATGTACCTGTGAATCACCTAAAAATCGTAATGGTTGAAGGTAACCTACAAAAAGTAAGGATATGATTCAACCAAATAAAAACCATTACATTTCCATACTATTCTACATGAATTACAATTCATGGAAATGTTTTCAAGATTGATTACCAAAAAAAAGGTTTTCAAATAGGTGCTCTAAAACCTCGAAACATTATAATGGGATTAATGCTCGAGACCTGTAGGAGTTAAAAGAGAGAAAAGGTGTCAAGATCTGAAGGAGCAAGTGTATACCTCCTTCCATTTGCATGTTGAGAAGACATTCTGTACAAAACATATAACAACATGTTAGTAGTCCATGACATCCATCATTAGAAAATATAGCTCAATCCTAAATGATGATTCCTACTCTTTGAAAGCACCAATACGTTTCTTCTTGCAATCCTCATGAAGGTTATGAGGATTTTTCAATTGTGTTCAAAGACATACAAGTGTAGTAGTGATTCGCTTGCACAAAAATGAGTCTATTATTGCATATCACTACAAATTATCCATAGAAGGCTCATGATAAATTAATATTATTCATATATTATAAATTCAAATTAAATATTAGTATGTGTATATTGATGATGCTTTAAATTTTTTACAATGTTAATCTTCTAAAATGTGGCAATATAATGTTGATTTTGAGCTAGCTATTTCTCAACATGTAGTTGTGAAATATATTAAAAGAAAAGTATGTTTTCAGAAAATTAGAAAAGAGGTTATAATTTTTAAGATATAATGGAAAAATAATTAAAACATAAAAGACATTGTGTATCCTTATTTCAAGTGTATAAAGGGTTCCTAAGAAACACTATATACTATGACATTACAACACAAGAAATATACCTCTTGTTTTGTGTAGTTGAAATTATTTTTCACTCTGAATTTTGGAACAAAAGAATTGAATACTGACACACAACATTTTCTGATGAAACTATCAAGGGACATCATAAATTACCATTCCTAGATAGCTTGTTCAAATATAAAACTCTTCATAATTTTCTGAGAAAGTTTCTATAATATGAGCATATTTTTTTGATGTTTCATGCCCATTGTAAGAAATAGCCTGGAAACATAGATGTTTCATTCCACTGCGCTCAATTTTAGTCATTCTTCTATTCTATTCCAAATACAAAATTTAAAATACCGAGACTTTCTTTGACAAAGTTTTTCTACAAACCATTCCATAACATTGCATTAGATATAGAATTTTCAAGTGAAGTATGATTGAAAAATAGTGGAATTTTAGATATCACAAACAGTATGTTGATTAGGCCCTTAGTCATCTCGAAAATAATAAAGAAGATGATGAATTCCTCAAACAAGAATTTGATGTTGAAGATTATTAGTAAAGAATGATCACTTGTATCCAATCATTTCTACAAACAAAGAAATGTTTCATACATTCACAATCGTTTTTGAAGTGATTTTGATATGTATTTTAAATGTGAACAAACTATGTTCTAGATTGGCCGCAGCTATTTCCAATTTTATAAGAAATTCTAATCCAAAGGTGTTGTTTTCTAATAATTCAGATGGGAAAATTTTGGTTTTCAACATCTTCATTTTTAGACAAATAAATGACTTGATTTTGAGATTATTTTATGTTATCCAATTGAATATGAAAATTCCATCCTCTTAAAGTGATTATTCAAGGAATAATTTGCACTTCGAAGTGTTCGTCCTATAAATTTTATAGATGAGTTATTGTCTTACCCGATTATCTGGCTCGAGATGTAAATAATGATTCATGTCTGAAATTACTTCCATAGAAGAAAAAAAAAAAGATAGAAATGCCCTAAAAAAAGAAATACGAGGGAACAAAAAAAAAAAAAAAAAAAAGAAGAAGAAGAAGAAGAAGAAGAAGAAGAAGAAATGATAAATAAATAGGCATAAAAGAAAGAAAAGCAGATATTAAAGTTATCTCAAAGTGAGAAAGTCTAAGTGCCACCAAAACAATAAATAAATAAAAACAACATTAAAAGTAAATTAAAGTCTTTATAAGAAGTAAGAACTTGTTTTAAAATTTACTTAGGAATAAGATAAATAGAAATAAATTAGGCTAGTTAACAGTATATTTAATCGTAATTAGATCTGAAAGCAACATTAGATGCAATTATCAATGGATCACACTCTTTTAATCGTGATTTAATAGTTTAGAAATTAGGATAAACAAGGCAAAATTTAATTCAATTTATAAGAATTAAAGAGTTTGTTTTTCTGAAATTTGTAGAGGTAGGAGTGTTAAATGAGCCTTAAAACTCGAATTTGTAATTTTCCTGCCTATTGTCGCCAAAAAGTGATTTGAAATGTTTTTCAAAAGGTAAGTGAAGTCATCATGAAAGGTTGTTTATGACATTTTAAATTTGAGATGTCTTGGTTACCTCATCACTGATGTCACCAAGTTATAATTGCTAAAAGAAACAATTCCAATCATATGTACTACCCTCCATCAAATATTCCTCTCCCTCTATCTTTCACTCATCCATCTATCCATTCCATCTCCCTTCATCATTGCCCATCAATCAACTTCACCACTCCCCTCATTTCCTTTCCCATATTTCACTCATATCCTTCATTTCACCAAAGGAGAACGTGAGCATTTCCATCACAACAACAAATAAGGTCAATCAGAGTTTCGAGCATTCATCGTGGCAGACAGCAAAGACCGGCGTACAAACCTTGATCGTGGAAAGTGATTGTGCAAGTTTACCCTCGTCTGCCTCACTCGACAAAATTTTCTCGATTTTCTCCACTAACATACAATGTGTAACTTTACAAAACTCATGTCTCGATTTTCCTGTGATCGCCCCCCATGTATGAAATGCATTGAAATTTTTGAGGTGATCGCGCAAAGACAAAGTATTTCAATTTTGAATTCTCCTCCGATTTCCAAGTTGATTTAGCTGCTAACTAAAACAACTCATTGTGCCTCCCTAAATTCTATGATCACTCCTTCCCTTAGATTTCATGTTTAGGTAAATAAAATCTTATTTTCTTACCTCGCCTAAACCCCGCTATACAAATCCGCTGTGTCCATAGATTTCATCCATTCACCAAGAAACATTAACATTCCCCGTCATGTCACCCCATCAAATTATTTTTAAGGATAACTCACACCATTCTACTGCTATTTTCCCACCCTTCATCCTTTGGTTCATTTATTATGTTTATAACTCCCCAAGAGATTCATCATTTTGTGCTAAAAACATTACTCATATCTATCATCCCAAAAGCATAAAACAATGATTAATTTCACCAACAAACATGCCTACATCGTAAGGCAAAGAAAATAATCACAACAAAACCCATCAGAATAGAACCTGTGATAATTAGAGACATTGAAAACTGGCACAACCATTCGTTAATAACATTCGAATAGGTAGATGTAGAATTTTGTAAAAGTGTCAAATTCAAGGTTTTCACTCTTAGGTTGGTGTGTTAACAATTTGCCCAATCTCAAAGGAAACATGGTAAAGATTGGAAAACATAGAATTTGAAGTTTCAAAGAAACCATTTTCGCTTCTTACAGATATCCTCTTCGACAAGATATTGTTGGTTTAAGAACATGGAGCTAGACCCTACATTATATAAACCTCTTCTCAAACCTCAACATAGAAGAAACTATGAGTACTTCCCAAGGTACTTCCTCTTGAATAGATTTGATTGTGACATTTCCAAGGCAATACGTAGATATTTTATATGTGAGGGAATATTTAGCAGAGTTTTCGACCATATTAAGTTGCTCATGCATTTCACTGTGGAAAAAAAACCCGAATATGCCTTTTATCCTGCTCAAAATTTTGGCTAATATGGAAAAGAAAGTGAAAATCCAGAGGAGGAAAGCATGATGCCGCCTATTTCATTGATCTCATTAAACTCGCTGGTTTTGAAAGAGTTATAAACATGTGCATCACTTGGGAGGATTACTCGTTAAATATCCAATTTCACAGAACCAATGAAGGCCACAAGATCCAAGAGAAAAAATCCATACCTGTAGACCCCAAGACAATAATAGAGAAAGAAGAACAAACTTGAAGAGGCCTACAAGGAAAAGGATTATCTTAGAGCACAAGCTAAAATGTAGGCAACAAAATCCAAAAGGTAAAGAAGGTTGATGCTTTGAGAAAATCATATGATCTCAAGATCTAGGAGAAAAGAGTACCATCCAAGAGGTAACTCGAAGAAGACATTCCTAAGAATGACATCGCCTCTAAAGAACTTTGACTGAAAAAGAAAGTTTTAAGAACAAGAGATTGGAGGAAATGCAAGAAGCTCATTTTGAAGAAGGATGTTACAAAAGGATGAGAAGGACTCATCATATTGAGCTTCAAGAAATATTAGGTAAAGGCTCATTTCACCGTTCATTTTCTGCAAAATCAAACAAATGTAGACCTCATACCACCAAGTTGGGGAGGCACAAAGACAAAAAATATCTTGAAACACTACCTAAATCACGATCATCAAGTAGCCTAAAGATAAAGGAAAGAAGGTGATCACCAAAGAATTTGATGTCCCTTAAAACAAATCTTAGAAGACCAATGACCCGAGAAACGACAAGGAAGGAAAATGCACTAAGACATGCCTCCACCTCAAGCACAAATTTCCATAGAGGATCCTATAGGATGACATTGAGGAAACAGCAGTATTGGTTGGATAGAGTTAATGAACACTTTCTGTGAGAAAACGTAGGAGAAAGCCAATAGAGACATTAGCCTCCAGAGAAACCTAGCAAGGCATTACTATGTTAGAAATATGATTTGTAGTATAAGGGTAAGAATGATGAAGGTAGCTATCAAGAAGACTAGAGGCAACCGAGAAAGATCAAACAAGCAAACATCAAAGAGAAGCGACTCACACTTTGAATAAATAAATTTCCGCTTAATTTTCATGCCTATGTGTCACCCTTGTCATTTTGTAAATTTTTGCATAAGGTAGCATGATATTTTTATTTTTTGGGAATCCAAAGTTTGTGTCATGAGAGATCAAGGGGGAAAAGACCATCACCGCAACATTGTTTTATGATTCAGATGTTTTGAGTCAATCTGACCTGACCAGCTCTCTGACCGCGCAAAGTTCAAAAAGGGTTTTCACAAAGAGTATCAGTTGGAGAAAGATTTTCAGAGTTTCATCAGCATGCTACATACTACAATTCATCCATTCATATACAGCAAGATCAACATGCCCTTAAAACACCAAATTTTGGCACCCATATGCACGTGACTATCTAAAATTTCGAGTTTTTGATGTTTTAGTCATTTTTTTTAAATATTTTTTTATGGCCGAAAGAGATGAATCTGGGAACCGGGAGGAGGTTTATGTTCCTATGATCCCAAACTAAAAAAAGGTATCTCACTTTTCACAATGTATCGGGATGGAGGGATCCATGCACATCTTTGTACCTCTATTTTTCTTACACAAGAAAAAATCCCGTTTTAGCATCACTTGGCCAGAGAACATTATGAACAACTGAAGGAGAAATTTTACAAACTGAAGGAGGTTTATCTTAGAAACATCTTCATACACCACCTCTTTCCATTTTCTTTTACACAGGTCACACAGTTGAAAGTATTTAGGTAACTTGAGACAAAAGTTTACAAACTTTTACAAGGAAAAATTGTATGTCACAAATTTATTTTTCAAGTAAAGATCGCCTATGCAGCATATCAAGCATACATTTCCAACTTTCAAAATATGTCTTCAGCAGAAAATAAATAAATAAAAATAAGAATAAATTAAAAATAAAATAAATAAAAAATAAAAATCATCGGGAAGGTCTCCAAACTAGTCCGCAAACTTTTGTTGTGCTTCTAAGAGCATTGCTATAATTTTAGTAAAAAGACAATTTTACTTTTGTAATTTGTAAACGTACATTTTGATGTGCATGTAATTGGTTAAACAAGAGTTTATCTAAGGCTTAAATAGGTTTATTAGTGTGGTTATTATAGTAAAATATCTCAGAATCAATGCAAGGAGAGATAAGCTCTATATTAAGATAAAGGGAGGAAAGTCCGTTCTAACTCCTCCTAGTTTTAGCATAGATAAGATAGGTATTGTACCTACTTAGTTGACTTTTGAAATATAGGAATTGACCTCAATCAGAGGGAATTGAATTTTACATCTATACATACCAAAAATTAACTCCACATGTATTGGAACTCACAAGAAAAAGTACTCATTGTTGTAATCAAATCATTAAAGTCACAAATTCATCATCACAAGAATGCAATTGCAGGATCTCTAGTCTCATTTATCTTGGTGAAGTGTCATGTTTTATTATTTATTGTAGACAAAAAACAATTATTTATTTATTTATTTAGTATATATATTTAAATAAGAAAATGTTGTATATATATTACGCAGGCACACCCAAATGTTTTCTACTTGAAGGTTAATTCTAAGATTCTTAATTTCCTTGTTATAACCTTATCCACTCATCAATTCCTCCCAATCATTCATCAAACCTTAAAGGATCCAAAAAGGTCTACATTTCCTCGCAAGTCAATTGCACTGCCTTAATTGAACTCATCTCAAGGATTCCATTTCCCAATGACCTATCTCAAATTTTTCGAATTCCAACAACAATTAAAGACTAAACTTTGAGCCTAATAACTAGCCTAAAATTTTAAAAAAGTTAAATTTGATAAGAAAGATCCCTCTCTAGTTTTGAAGGGCTAGATCCTAAACAAAGTGGTTTTGTTGTTACCTATGTAGTTTTTCTAAATTTCCTTAGAAATTACAGAGGCTAACATAGTGGCAACTATCAGGGGAACGAATGGTTTCAGCTTCCCATGAAAGATTATCAAGTCTTTATCTTATTAATGATGACAATGATCGATTACTAAGAAGGTTGAATCATTCACATGATGACCATGATTCAAAGTATCCAGAGCTTCAAATCTGGTATTACCCACTGCCAAAGAATCTAGATTTTAAAGCATTCATGGTTACTCCATTACACCTTGATCATATTTCTTTGCTAAACGCAGATGACAAGGTTATTAAAGATTGCAACAAGATACGTTGAAGGCATCCCGAAACATCTTTCCCGATCCTAGTTGAAAGTATCACCAAAACTGTTGGGGCCACATGTGATTTTGCCGCAAAGTCTATTTTTTAGACATATGGAGCATATTCTATGAGTCAGCTAGATGCTATTTTGGTAGGATGGTTGGTCAAGTTGGAAAAATAGATGGATTTCTATTTAGACATATTAAGGCATCTATTTTTAGATCGCTACTTAAAAATAGATATGTTGAATATTATTAGCTCTTAATATTTGGACTTAAACATTATCTTATTCTCTCGAGCACTTCAGCTATGTACGTATGTGTCAAGAGCTGATAAAAGGAATTGCTGCTTATTCCCGAGAGGGTTATGTGGAGCTATCAGATGGATGGTTTTTTTAGTTAGAACTCATGTGACAGAAGCTCGTGGAGCTGATTGAGGGAGTTAATGGAGTTGTGTTCAAATTTAACTAATCTAAAACATAGTTGAGCTATTTGTATTCCAAGTTTAACGACCATACAATTAGTGAGAGTGGTGTGAATTAATTATTAATTAATTCACTAATTATAAACTCATTAATCAACTAAAGAATACACGTTTAACTTCGCATGGACAGCTTCGGAGACTACAAAGATAGGTGAAAGGGCAAGTGACTATCACTAGACTATAAGTGATGCATGATTTGCATCCAACACTACCGAGATGCCTATAAAGACTGCGTGAGCAAGGTCAGTAATTAATTCATCAAGAGGCATTCTTCGCAGGGATTGCACAAGAGAGGCAGGATAAGGTCAGTAAAGATCGATGGCTGATTTCAAAATCAGCTGATTAGTGTAGCAAGTAGAGATTATAATTGAATGTAGAGATTTGAAGACATTTGTTACATGATCTCTATGACATATATAATATACGTATATTGGGGGTTTTTAAATTTAAGCTTTCCCATTACATATTGTGTTCATATGTGTGAATTTTATGGTTTCAATGTGTGCATGCAATTGATTTTATTTCACATGTAATGATCAATGGTAGAAGAGATCTTTAGACAGGCATGAAGTCAAATAAGCAGGTGATCAAGAGAATCTGATGTATAACATATCGTTGTATAATTTCAGCAAGGGTATGTGGTAACTTTATCGTGTGAAGTTTTACAATCAAATTATTACACCATTTTTTGGTTATCTAACATTTACAATTAGATGGATCGAAGTACATTCATGTAAGACCAATTTTACCATAACAAAATTGCTTTCTACTATAAGAAATAATTTAATAACCATATTTTATTAAGTCATTTTTTGTTCAAACAAAAAAGAAACCCCATGAGAAATAATTAAATAAATCATTATTTATTTGATTTCAGGAATAATTAATTAAGCTATCAGTTTAAATAATATTTTGTCATATTTAACCTGGGGCATGGAGAAATAATTAGATAAATCATTATTTAAATTATTTTTCTCTAGGAATAATTAATTAAAACATTATTTAGTTATTATTCTCATAAATCTCAATTAAATCGCCTAGAAATAATTAAAATCATTATTTGTTAAATTATTCTTAACTCCCATTATTGAAATGATAAATAAATCATTTATTTGTTTATTATTTCTAAATAAAGGGATTTAACTAATTTAAATTTCTTTTCCCTCCAACAAAATATTCCAGCGCTAGATTTGGGGCCATTGGTTAATAATACTATTATTCGCCATTATCAAGAATAATCCCACATTTTGTTATAAATAGGGAGGGTTTTCCATTCATTATTCACTTCTCAATACTTTCATTGTCGCGGTTCGACATGTCATTGTTGCTACTATTTTCATTCCCATGAGTTCAACATGTCAAGGGTTAAAATTTATTAATTGTATAGGGTTAAAAATTATAGGTGGCACGAGTTAGAGTATAATGGCATTGGTGGAAAGAGGATACTAAAATGGGATGGGAAGGGAATCTAGAGGAGATTTAGATTCATAAATATTGTAGACAAAGGGGAGATAAAAAAGGGACCTCATTACAGGAAGGAGAAGGGAGAAAATTGGCATTGGATTCAAAGAAGTGTAGAGACGTCCGAGAAAATGTCACGAAGTTGCAGCAAGACTACAATTAACTCCACTGAAAACAGAAAACTCAAAGAAAGAAATGGCCTAATTATAGTTATGGTGTAAAATAAATAGACATGGCGCGAGATAGATTCTACTAATGGAGAGATATTTTTCGTGGCATTGAATACAAAGACTTCATAATTATGTATGTGAACCAAGGATGGGATGGATCGAGGTAGAAAATCCAATAGGAAATCGATAACTTAAATATTTGAGTGCTTCGTAATTGGAGCTTTCATGGTGAGGTGTTGCGTTGTCGGGTTGAGGCATTTCCACTTTCTTAAAGAACTAAAATTTCCAGACTTACCCCCATAGATATTATAATTCTCTCAACAATCGTAGGCTTTATAGTTGGCACGTGCATCTTGCGCCGTGCTGGTGATTATCTATTACGGTGGTAATTTAAAATGTTAGTCTTAAGCATGGGAATATATATATATATATATATATAACCTAAAAACAAGAATGGGTTGTCACTTAGAGCGCCACTTTTCAAATCAATGACTTCATGATTTAGTTGTAATGGCATGTTTTTTAATCCATACAAAGAAGGTAATTTAACCTTGCAAAAAATTGTCATTACTAACACCACTTTAGATCTCATACGTTGATATTAAATTTAAATCACACATAGTAGTGGGGCTATTAATTCCATGGTTGGAAAAGGTTATAATTTTATCATTGGAAAATAAAAAAGAAATAAACAAAGAAAGAAAAAAATGCTACCAATAACATGTCACTTTTAAATTTCAGTAAGTAATTTTGGTATTTTTTATCCAAAACATGGATGTTTAGGAATATAATTCTGTTTGAGGTCACAATGCCCATCAAGTTTGTTAGTAAGTATATTGAAAATCAAATATCTAGGGTGTGTGCCTTTATCTTTTATTATTATTATTATTATTTGATTTATATTAGTTTGTACATAGTATATTGAAAGACAAACATCTAGGTACATGCCCGATAGAGATACATCACTTCAAATAATAATAATATAAGCTAAAGAAAATGATGCTCTCAGTTGTGCAAAGTGGTAGAAACAACCTACCAACATGCAAGAAAGATCTTCAACAAAACAGTCTCTTCCATACCAAGAACCATATCAAATATTATTAGTTCTCCAAATTTAGCAAGAAATTTATCCATCAAGGAAGGCATCTCCACTCCCAAAATATCAAGAGACCAAGTCCATGGAATTAAATAATGATATCCACGTGATCCCTACTCCATGTAACTCTGTAAGAGGGCACCTTTAAATAGTCATAGTGTTAAAGTTCTTGTTAGGTCCCTATATTACTAGTACACTCTCTTTATTGTTGCGAGGTGTAACCCCTTGTATTAAGGCTTGTTGTTCCCCGTAACCCAAATATTGTTATTATTGCACTTAGATATTATTTTTAGGTTGGCTAGATTATATCAGGACTTACACTCTATATATTAATAGATTTTGTCATTTGTATCATCCAAGAATTGTTCATTTATGTAATTTAAAGAGGTTTCAAAGTGGCTTATTTCTAAGGCATTGATCTCTCATTTCTTCTATTTGGGAGCTGGTTTCATAACATTTGGTATTAGAGCTTGGGATTCTAGGGTTTCACTGCCTAAATGTTACTAGAATTTTCACTATAACTTTTTCTATGAAGGTTCAAAAGCTGAAATTTTTAATACGCCAGTTTTAGTTCCACATGAATCCTCTTGTGTTGGAAATTTCAGGTCTTGTCTGCAATAATTTCAGAGATATGATCTCAGGGAAGTTAGGATTTGCAAAGCTCCTAAATTTCTGCCTAAAAGAGGTGACCTTGGGAAAATCATCATAACTCTCTCCCTGAGCTGCCGGATTGAATTCCCAGAAAATTGTCCTAAAGCGCACGGATCAGAAGGCCGATTAAGGTGTATCAATTTCAAAGCCAAATGAGGAAAACAGCGTTGACATGTGGCATGTGTAAATTTGTTTATCAGGTCACCATAATTATATCATTGTGAGAGATTGGTCTTAACATTTTCATGAAGCATCCAAATCGTCGAATTCGTGGCATTCGAAAGAATATTTAGAGGGATAGCCATACATTCAAATTTCAAATATTGAAGATCTGAAATCATGATATAATTCAGCTTCAATATCGAACTCCTCAAAGCAAGAAAATGTGTGTATTTTTTTTCTTAAATTACATAAGTCTTGCTGAAAAAATCATTTAAGCAATTCCAAGGGAATATTGAAGCATATATATTAGTAGCTGTTCTAAAATGCCCCATAAAAGAATTCAACACCCATTAAGCCTTAGAAAATATATACTATGACACATGAAGAGGAGGAATTTCATGTGATATATCAAAATTACTTGGGCATCAAGTGCAACAAATTTCGATCTACAAAGAGCAACCCAAGATGACATAGATGGTTTAAAAGCATACATGGAAGCTTAGTTGGATGGTTTGAAGGATAAAATGAAAGCTAATATGATGATAAAGCAGAAGATCACATTGAGCATCAACAACAGTTCTCCAACTCTTTAAAGGATAACCTAAATTTGCACAAAATCAATCGAAACAACAAAAGGCATCAACATCGCATGACATCGAGAGAAGTTTTGATGTAGGAGAATGGGTATTTAAAATACAATCATGCCAAACAAATGTCCCTCAAGCAAGCTAGTAGCATAATAGCCTATCACCAAAGTACCATGGTCCTTACAAGGTGTTGCAAAAGATTAAGATTATGGCATACAAATTGGAGTTTCCTCAAGCTAGAGTGCATCTAGTTTTCCATATTTTATGCTTAAAGAAGGTTATAGGTGACAAACTTCCAGTCAAACAATATTGCCAAAATCCTCATGAGGAAGGAAAATTAATATCGGAATCAGTTACCACAAACAAGAACTGGCTGTAGCCTACTTTAAATACTAATTCTCTAAAATATCTCATCAAGTGTAAGAACTTAACACCGAAGATTCTATATGGGAGGATGAGAATTTTATACAGGCTACCCTGTGAGCGTTGAGGACAACACTTTTTGGAAGGAGAGGGGCATGTTAGGTCCTCTATTACTAGTATAGTCCTCATTTGGTTGCTAGTGTAACTCTTATTGTTATTGTTGCAATTCTAGAACCCCATGATTGTTATTATTATGCCTTAGATATTATCATAGGTTGGCTAGGATTATATTGTGACTGATGACTTTATATATAGAAGGAGGTTTTGTCATTTGTATCATCCAAGAATTGTTCATTTATGTAATTTAAAGGAGGTTTCCCCTCGAAGTGGTATTTCTGACGATTTGATCACTCTTTTCTTCTATTTTGGGAGTTGGTTTCATAATGTATTTCTCAATCGATACTCTTTTTCTACCTCCGTAAAAAGGTGTTCATAATGCTAATTTCAAAGATGAAAGTTGACTCTTCCAATGGAATGCATCACATAAGAGAATATAACTAAAATATATGTTAATAAAAAATAATTAAATGAACATGGAAGTGGACAAGGTAGGGTGCATGTATATTCAAACCTCAAAGGTGTGGAAGCTAAACCATCCCTCAACATTAGCATAGTTTAAAACATTCAACCTTTTAAACTTTTCCTAGTCACATTTTTTTTATTATTTTATCCCGCACATGGTGCAATATTCGAAAAAGCATTGAAGTTATAGATATCAATTCTTGAAATATTATATAATATTAGTAATTGGGTGTTTTTTTAGAGCATTGCATTTATCTACAGATTCAAAATTGCATTTCACCAACAATCAGTTAGATTTCAATGATAGTTGCTATAAACAAGCAAAAAATGTGAATTGTTTATGTTGCTCCCTCAACATATGTGCCAAAGCCAATGAACTCATTAATAAAGGGGAAAAATGTGAATGTAATTATTCTAAATAAACTCCAACATATCGACGTAGCATAACTACTTTTTTAAATATATTTTTTTAATTTGAATTGCCTCAACATGTGCTAAACAAGGGTGTCACCATCAAGTTAGTTGCAACCCCTTAATTCTTTTTGCTTTTGTTTTGTTTTTAGTGTTTTGCTTTTTAAATCAGATCTTAGAAATGAGGCCTTTATTTAGCAATTTCAATCTTAGATTGGAGTTTAATTAATCAACAAGAAACCTATCACATAAGCAGTTGGCATGTCCACACAAAAGAAAGATAATTTAATAAAATATAGAAATGGTTACAGGGAGAGAAATTTATATGAAAATTCTGATGAAATTAATAAAGCGCTCCAGGAGTGGATAAATGAAAAAATATGGGAGCTATAATACTTTGTTCAGATCAAATGTGAAGGTGATGATACACAGGATGGTCCTTCGAAAAAGTATAGTGGATGAATATGAGAAGGAATGAAACCTAAGAAAACTACTAGAAAGTACACATGACTCTAAAGACACAACAACTAAGAATAAGAGTTTAACGCATCATGCACGATCAATTGAAGTAATCACTTGAACATCACGACATAAAAAGATAAAAGAAATAGAAGATTTTCACAAATAACTAATGTTGGAGTAGCATCTACAACATAACTACTAAACATAATATGCCACCGAAGAAACCTACTCAATAATACAAATTCAGACCAATAAATTTTGATAAACTAGAGTGAACAATAAAGCATAAAAAATCACACTACCTAGTGTCATCCCTCCGTAAGAATTCCACCTTCCCCCTCGTCGTCAAGGGCTAAGTAAAACTATGAAGGTGAATCTTAAAAATAATATATGAAATAACAAAATGCAAAATGCCTTAAATCTACAACTAATACATTGAAAATCCATAAACATCATCCTACAAGGTATCATGAAATGGTCCTTGAACACCCCATACAATATGGTATAACAAGAGTCACATACTTTCTAGTAGTATTCAAATAACCTTAGTCCCATGCATGAAACTAAGCACTAGTTTGAATTATAATTTAACTTTTAGGTACATAAACAAATACTCATAATGAACACATAAGAAAACACATCTACTTTTCAACCACTCAACTTTCAAAATTGTTCCAATCCTATAACACAATAAGATTTCTCAATGTTAACTTAAATAGCTTGGCATGAGCATGGTCTTTTTTAAATAGTCAACATATGCCCATGTAGTATTATAAGCTACATTCTAGTTTGGAAATATATATATATATATATATATAAAACAAATATTTAATAAAAAATATAAGACTAGTTTGAAATCAGTTTAGAATTTTAATTTAATTATCAAATGATAGAGATTTAACCTCCACAAAATATCGTAGGATTTTTTTTATAGTACACAAATCAAATGTCAAGATTTTTTTGGATTTTATCCAAAATAGTTAGGTCATTTTTTCTTTTTAATTAATTTTATTACTCAAAGTAAAACTCATATGAACAAGAGTTATTTTACATGAATTATGTTTTTTTTGGGCATGTGGTATTGATAAGCCATGGTATTAGCTCATAGTATTTTTTTGTTTTTTTTTGTAAGTTTGGTAGTTCCTTTTATTTTTCACTTTTTTCTTTTTCTTTTCTTTTTTGAACTCCATTTTCATCAACATGTGCTATAACAGCCCGCCTATCACCGTTTAACCAAGACCCGCTCGTAGTATTATTACAAAACCTATTTATATATTAAAATCTCCATAGTAAAATTGAAGTAAATCTCCATGGTTAATAATATGCCAAATTTTCACAAGTAATTACTAGCAAGGCTACCTATATGTCTTCCTTCCTATAGCCTGGTTTCCAACAAGAGAGATTTAAACAATGGTAAGGAAGATTTAAAACAATGGTCTTTCGAAAGTTATAACAATTTACATTTCTATTAACCAATTGAAATGCCCTAAACTAAATGTATATATGTTAAAATTATATTGTTAATTATATTTTTTATAATTAATAAACAAATATTTTGATATTTATTATAAATAGAATTTCATTGATATTTACAACATTAAATTTATAACTGGGCTATTTTAATACTATTAAAACTAATAAAGTATTTAATAAATATTATCAATATTACGAAAAAACTATTTTGTTTATGAAAAAATATATATATTCCTGGTACATCCTTGTACCTGAGCTACTTTAATAAAGTAACTTATAAATCATAAGAATATGATTAATTATATTTCACTTTAATAAAGTAACTAATAAATCATCAGAGTATGATTGATTATTAACTATCCAAATAAACAAATCCATCAATCATTTGACTTACAATTATAACTACCATCAAAGTCAGATCAATTATCTAAATAAACAAATATATCAATCATTTGACGTGACAAGGAATACATAAAGTTCAAATTTAAAATTTTACAACACTTCAATATTAGTGTCCAATACAGAATCTGAAATTGCATGATTATATGTTGAAGGGTGGTTTTTTTATCATTTTTAATTTAACTAGAATACGTAAAGTTTAGATTGAAGGGCTTTTTTATCATTTTAATTTTAATCCAGTATACATGAAGTTTAGATTGAAAATTTTACAGTACTTCCATACCAGATTTGAATATTGGACTCTTTAATATTTGGGATTCAAAGTAAAAATTATGTAAATTTTGCAATGGAATACACTGATTATTATGTAAAGCTTTTTTTTTTTTTTAATACAAAGCTTGTGTTTTTGTCTTCTTGAATATAGAGGAGGAAGTGATTACCACTGGTGATCTGGCCCACGAGCTGCGGCCTGGCCCGATGGATGGCTCTCAGAATTCTATTGTCATTTCATCGACATCATGGTCATAATTTTAAATTACATCAATTGCTGAACAGTGGAAGGATACTGACATATATCATCCAATATGAATTCTACTTTTTTGACTCGATTCCAAAATGCTCTAAGCCAAAAGTTTCACTCGACTGTGCCCATCGCTCTTGCAATTTGATATACAAAATTTCGTCTAAGATTATTGCAACAAAGTTCAAGGCATATCTATTCAAGCCATAGCAAAGGAATGCGCATTTGTTTTTCGCTAGCACCGCTCGATACACGATGCCATTGCTATCGCTTCGTAGGCCCTACATTTTATGCATGATGGGAATAAAGAAGGCATTGTCCCGAAATCCTCACCCTTCTAAAGGCATACGACCGGCGGATTGGTCATATTCGACGCTTCTATCAAGGTGGGTGTTCTGGGCTTCGCCATCGATGATTATGGGGTGCATAACTTCAAGAAATATGTTGTTTTAATTAATGGAAAGTTTCATCGCTTTTGGAGCTGAAAGAGATTGCGGCAGGGATGTGCATTATCCCCCTAATCTTCATCTGACATGGATTCCATTTCAAATTGTCTCATGAATATGGCTGACAAGCAAAGTTGGCATCTCTGGCCTCTTCTCTAAATCTGCAGAATTCACTGGGCTGATGATCTCATTTTCGGCAAGATTATAAGAAACCAACGTTTTCTTATATCTGTTATATGTTCATCTTGCTTTCCTCAAATGCTACCTGGCTTGGCGCATCAATAAGGGAAAATATTTTATTATATAAGGGCATCGGGATGGGGATGAAATATCTTTTATTGCAAATTTCCTTGGAGTTCGTAAAATTGGGTGTCGGCTGTTTCACATATCTTGGCTATAGGATTAAGCCCGTTTATAGACTCAAAGACTGGGATCTGGGCTAGTGGAGAAATTCAAAACAAGATATGTAAATGGACGAGTAAATGGTTATCCTTAGGGGAAGATTCATCATGCAGGCCGTGCGCTCTATCCCAAATTGTATATCAATATTCTTTACATTCCACAAGGATCAAGCAGCAGACTAATACTATTATATCAAATTTCCCCGTGGGAGGGTACAAGTGCAAAAAAAAAGAAAATCCACCTTTGTAGATTGCAAATTTTAAATTTCCCCAAAAATTGGGTGGTCGGGGGATTCTGGGGCCACTGTGAGCCTTTGGCCATGGCGTTGTTGGTTAAGTCTTTATGGAGGTAGCCTTTTGAGAGTGGTGCACTTGGGGTTTTAAATTGTGGCTTGAATACTTTCTCTGTACTGCCCATTAGAATTATATACAATAAACAATCAGATATCCAAGGAACAGACAGTAATTTGAACAAGCCAAAAGGTGATGCATATTCAAGGTGAGGATTGTTTTGGGTGGCCTTTGGAGACATGATGATTTTGCCGGTGGGGACAAAATATTTGGTATGGAGGAGATACTCGCTAAGCAAAATAGATTGGCTCACATATTTGCAAACAAAGGATTACTATACTTGTCACAGTAATTCATCGATCATCGGGAATATAGCGCACTGGGCCAAGACTCAAACAACTAGCCTGTTGAGGAGATGATGAGGAATGGATCGCCTATAGGGCAAGCCACAACGTGACAAGCATATCCCATTGTCAGACGAGGACAAGTTGGTTTGGGCTGCAAGGTGAAGGAAGGTACCTATTCAGGCTAACAAATATATGATAATATCAATAGTTTCGAGGTCACATCAAGGATATGCCTGCTTTGAGAAGTTCTCGAAACGGAAAATACTAACCTGGTACGTTTGATGGTTGGTATGGAGGGAAAAATCCTCACATGTGTAGGCTTAGGAGAAGGGGATGGCATGGACTAAGAAATGTATATTCTGCCATTAGAACAGATCAATATCATCTTTTTCTTATCCAATTATCAGGCATTTATGTATATTATTCTAGCCATCAATATCCTCGCAGCCCTTGACGCCAATGTAGTTCATTGAAGCAGCGAAACGATGGGATTAGGTGACAGTAAATCAATCCTTACCTTTTCTTTGTTATATGGGAGATATGATGCATGCAACTTAAAACGGGAATATTTTGAGGGGCCCTCATCGCATTCCACTCTTATATAGCAAGCACACAGAGGTGGATTACTGACAGGATCCACATTCATCAGATACAAGACAAAGGTGATTCGACTCCCACCCCATATCCTACTGCCAATTTTTTCAATGAGCCCGTCAAGACGGATCATGGGATGGGGCTCCGGATTAAGACATCAAAGGAGGAAAGGATTCAAAAGTGTCTGAACAGAGGCAAAGGTTCTTACCACCCTGGCAGAGTTGATGGCGCTACGGGTGGATCATTGGCCGCCCGCAACTTAATCTACAAACTGCCTATATATGGGGATTCAAAAATTGATTATAGATGCTTTCATGGGTCTCTCACTGAAGGGCATTTTTAGTCCTCACATGGTTGGCTCAAAAGAGAAAATCTATGGGAGAGGATTAGAAGCACCGCCTCAGTTCTGTATTTGGCGCAGAAAACAATTCCTGTGGTCAATTCTTGATCAAAAGATGGGACTCAAAACGAAATATGGCTGTCTCAGCAGTGGTCCCAATATGTCAATAACATCAAGGTCTCGGTGGAGTGAAATTCCCATTCCATGAGACTACAAAAGGGAGGTTGAAGGCCCAATTTTAATGGGCACCTTTTTGGCTGTGAGGCTCTCATTAATTTGATCTTATCTCTTTACTTCTGCTGTGTATTATTCATAATAAGTCCCAGTTTTTGCTACTTAAATGAGTGCAGGAAATCTACATCAAGTGAGCTAACCTCTATATCAAGTAGCCCGAAAACAACTCAAACAAATTTAACACGATATCATGGGAGCTAGCAAAGATATACAACGAGCCTAAAACACTGTTACGTTGTTTTTTTTTTTTTTTTTTTCGAAGGTGGAGAAGTCTAAAGAAGGGACAAGATGAAATGGAGCCGATGGAATACAACAAAGATTTGGTTTATCCCACTCTACTACAGCTGTTTAGCCCGAGATATAATTTTACTGCTTTACAACATGAGAAATATCAATTAAGATTAACCTCCTATGCTACAAAGAAGTGAACCCGAGATATATCTAATATGTGTCAAGATATAAGAAATAACAATTAAGGTTATTAAAATGTGAAAGAAATTAGATGTAAATGATCTATAGGAGGTATACTTTGATACACTAGTTGAAATCTTTAGTCTATAGTATCAAGATGAAGAATATAATGGTCAGCAGTAATACAATATTAGAAATGAAATGTATACCGATAGTGGGGAGTCCTTATTGGAACATAGAGATTCATATGAACAAATGTATGATAAATCTGAAGATGATAGCAAAATCGGCTATACTTTATATAATACGCTGGTTTTTTCTCATTCTGAAAAAAAAAAGAAAATAGAATTGTAAATTTGTAATTTGTA
Source organism: Pinus albicaulis (assembly GCA_034641835.2). Classification (NCBI taxonomy): domain Eukaryota; kingdom Viridiplantae; phylum Streptophyta; class Pinopsida; order Pinales; family Pinaceae; genus Pinus; species Pinus albicaulis. Next base: position 179,959,064 of record CM076584.1, read on the forward strand.
AATATAGTATATATCGTAAACATTTTTAGATGTGGAAATAAAAATTTATAAAATCTAAAATTTTCATAACATTAAAAAAAAATTAATTTTTTAATTATCAGAAATGTGAGAATTGAACTAACTTCTAATCATTTGGATACACAAATTTGTCGCCAAATTTGAATTACAAAACACTTTAATATTAAAACTCAATATCAAAATACAAATTTGAAAATTTGCATATACAACGCTCTACTATTAAAACTCAATTTCAAAATACAAATTTGGAGATTTGCATATATATATTTTTTAACATTAAAAACTCAATATCAAAATACAAATTTTTATATTAAAACTCAATATCAAAATACAAATTTGAAAATTTGCATATATATATTTTTTAACATTAAAAACTCAATATCAAAATACAAATTTAAAAATTTGCGTATATATTTTTTAACAGAAACGATTATTTTTATATTGATTCAAAAGGTCTGAAGCTTATGTTTAGAGGTATTACATCTGAATACCCAATGTTTAGGGGGTTTAGGATCAAGCAAAATTCACCTACTCTGCTTCTTACAATCAATGTAGCAATTTCCCAAAGACTAGCAAACCTTCTAATACAAACAAATTGTTGCAGCAAGAGACAAAATTACATGACAAAGGAGAGGGGCCGAAGACAGAGGATCCCACGAATCCCCCTCTTCGCAGAGGAGAGATCCCACTTGTAAAGAGACAACAATGTTGCCTTCAAGGTCCGCATCTTTGTTAGTTTAACAGTGAAAGAACTAAAGTCTATCAAAGGACACGATCAGCTTATTGATGCGAGCAAACAACCGTTGCAACCATGAGGTCTTTAGCAATCGGTTTTGTCACAATCAAGCCAGTTTGTGAGGCTTCTCATGGAATCTGTCGACTCCGAGCTCCTCGGAATTTCCTCCATGTTTTTGCAGCTTGTTTCAAGCCTTGAGGGAGAGCCATGGCTTCCGCTTGATTACTCCGAAGTAAGCCCCAAACCCCAAGGAAAGTGAGAAATGATTTGGTCTAAAGGGCAGCCGGATAATTCCTCCCAATCTCCAACCTTCCCAGATTCCTCTATGTTGTTCCTTCATGCACCCTCAAAAAACATAGTTTGGATATCTCAGGCTCCTTCTCCATTTATCAAAGTCCTCATCCTCTAATTTGATTTGCCATTCTTCTCCGCACTTCCTCCATTGTGCCTGGGCAGAAGAAGGTTTAGCCCCCGGCACCAATCCCTATCTGCTAGTTTAAGCTACAAACTAATCTGCTAGTTTAAGCTACAAAACCTACTTCTTGCTTACTTGGTTGAAAATTTTACATATATACTCTATAAATTTAGACATTTATAATTATGTTTTTAATAACTAAAAGTTTAAAAAATAATAAATAATATTAATTCTTTATAAATTAAAATGGTGAAATGAGAATCGAATCCAACTTCTAATCATTTAGATACACAAACTCGCTAATACCTTTTTCCAAATGGGCTACTACAAGTGGACACAACCCTTTAATATTAAATAATATCAAAATACAAATTTGAAAAATTTGCATGTATACTCTATATATTTAAACATATATAATTAAACCTATTGCCAAAATACAAATTTGAAAATTATGATATATATTCTATATATTTAGACATACAATATGTTTTTATAATAAAAGTTCAAAAAATACAAATAATATTAATTTTTATAAATTAAATAGTTTAATTTAATAATAGCTATTTATTAATTTTAATACCTTTACTTTAATTAATGTCAAAGTCCCACTAACACAACAAGTGAGGATGGGCGTATAACCTCAGCAATCTACAATGGTTAAGAAACCTAGATTGGGAGGTCACAATAAAAGTTCAAAACCTAGGCTACGGTAGGGGTTGTCTATTGCTCGCCATGACGAAGCCAAGAGGGATGTGACGCTATACATTTAAACTAATTATTTAATAAAACTATTTTCCCTCGACGGGAGGAAAGAAATGGAGGATGGCAACATGACAATGATACGCTATGGGGCTTGTGTTGACTATCATGCATTGAATAACCCTAAGGAGGTAGGCAATTTTGCACGCGCCTCATGAAGGCCGTGAAAGAAGTGATGCAAGCCGCCCTAAGTCATCAATGCAAGCAAGTGAGAATGGAAGGTACGCTCGAAGTAGGTTAAGAAATAAGTGTAGTTTGGGTCAAGTAAAATTATTCAAACAAAAGAGAAACTCAAACAAGAGCAAGAACAGAGGGCTTGTAGGAACGGGAAGTCAAAGATAGCGGAGGAAGATTATTGGGTATGTACCGGTTCTCGCCACTCCACCTAAAATTCATTTTCCTTGTTAACATTCCGACTATGAAAGGAGGAGTTTTATAGGAGTTGCAGGTGAGGAATTGGATGATCATCGTTAGCTTTATTTTTCATGGTTTGCATGTAATGGTAGAGGTGGTTCATTTGAAAATAAAACCCTGCTTAGGCCCTTCTTACCGCTTTTACTGCCGCCTAGGCAATGTCACTGTGTTGTGGGTTAAGAGTTTGTGTCTTCCTTGATGATTATGAAAGTCTCTTTTCGTAGGGCTTCAGTTCTCATTACTAAAGACTCTCTCCGTGATATCTATTTGCATGGTTTATGTTTGTGCGTTACAAAAGCTTTTGAAGTTTCATTCTGGGATTTCCTTTATCTCACAAAATGGTCTAATAGAGGTTCGTCTCTTCTACTCAAAATTCGTGTGAAGAAATTCCCTAAGTATCGTAACCTTTAAGGGTAGAGTTTGTCATTACTTTAGAGACCTTTGTCAAACCAAGACTTCATTTACTATCTCAAAGTCTCGTTAACAATACGAATTTCCGTCGCTTCAAATATTATTTTTATACGGAATGGGAGGTGTTTACAAATCCTAGTTTCTCTTAAGTCGCAATTTAGTCACTTACATGTCTACTATTTGGTTTTAAATGTAATCCTAGTAATTACGTAAATCCAAATGGCATATGGAGGGGTAGTTAAGCTTATTCCAAAGGTTATTAATGTTTGTCTATATGTCCAAATTTAATTTCTCAGTGAGAATGGTCAATAATAAAATAATTATCCACCGAGACTATCCTCCGTCACATACTATTTGAACTTCATACACAACACATAATCCTTCCACAAAGATCAACCTGCATCATCACATGAAATAAAATCAAGCGATAATACATCAAATCATCATACACATTAACACGCATGTATGGGGAAAGCTTATAGCTGAAACCCCGCAACCTATTGTGTATATTATAATAGAGAAATCAAGTAACAAACTCGAATAATACTCCTCACAAGTAATTGCAAGATTCTCTTCTCATATTGTGCTTACTCATTGGTCTCAGCTTTCCTACTTTTGAACAGTTACTAGTTCAAAATCAATCGCCACTGTCTTGCCTCTATTGCGTGTTTCAATGCTATGGGGATGGCCTCTTTATATAGATAAACCACTGTACTCGAATCCTACAATCCTCATGGGCTTACTCATTCCATTCAGGCTCGTAAAGAAAATAAGATAGTCACAAATCGATAGCCAACTCCACCTTCTACCTAGTACCCTTTCACTGGTCTCCCACTGAACTCACCATACCGTAGTGAACTGATGTGTTCTTTGAAGCTGAATAATGAGTTACTAATTAATGAATTAAATAATATTTAATTCACTCCACTCATAACTAATCGATTAGCTAGTTAAACTAATCTCAACTAAGTTCAACTAAAAATAAACAAAACACAACTCCACTGTACTGCCTCATTAACTCTCCAAACTTCGCCACCGAAGTCCTAATCGAAGTCAACTATGCATGATGCCATCAAACCCTCGGGAACCACGTGATTCCTCTCGTCGATGCATGAGCTACTTCAGAGGCTCGAATCAAGTGTTCCAAGAGAGAATCATATTTATAGTCTAAAATATTATTAAGGGTAAATAATATTTGACTTCCTTATTTTAAGGAGAGAGTAAAATAAAAATAGACTTCGACCTCTTTGACCTCAAAATAGAGTCTCATCTATTTTTACCAACATGACACATAATTCAAGAATCTCAAACTCGGAATCCCCGAACCATGCTCCATATGTCTAAAAATAGATTTTGCGCCGGTATTGTCTTCACCCACGTTTAGTGAAGGCGACTTCATTACCTGGGGTTTCTCCATCATCTTGCCGCATTTTCAACATTCCCTCTCGACAAGATATGGATTATCCGCAACCCCTATCCTCGCCTCTCGTGGAATTCGAACTTGCTCCCGGTGAGCGCCGTCGTGTGATGTCTAAGATCCCGATCCTCCGTGGGAATATATGAAAGCATCATGATGATCATGAACACAATCTCCGATATGATGGTACCGATGTCGATGTGTTTGGACTTATCATGAAATACTAGGATTAGCCGAGCTTGATGCAAATGGGTTACTGCATGTGTGATCACCGTAGGCTCCAAATGCACCCGAACAATCCCGCGAGGATCTTCCTCATCCAAATAGGCCTCGCATGCGCCCAAGCTAGGCCGCCATGTACTCTACTCTCCGCCGGGACCGAGTGCCACCTGGATCTCGCTTCCCCGCCGTACTCAGAAACCGCCATCGACCCAATGCCGAAAACTCCCCTCCAGATGTGTCCTGGGCCCGTTGACTCCCCGCTCCACCGCAGACGTGAGTTTCGAAATCTCGCTCCATCCTCCCGTCCGTAATTATTGTGACCATATCCCGATGTGTTCTTAATATAGCGCAATACATGCTTGTCAGCCTTCCAAAGAGCTTCTGTAGGTTTAACCATAGTTTGCGAAATTGCTAATCAGATAAGATATATCAATGTATCGAATTCAGATACATATTTTAATTCCACCAATCAAGTCGATAGACGTGGCATCCACTACCTCCTACTGGCAGCATCCTCCTTCCTCCAACTACCAAGAAGAGGAGGTCAGCTTCTGTACCAGATGTTGAACCTCTCCAGACTTCCGAGCATACTCTTGCCCCGAGAAACAAATGTTCACAAGGCCAGCTAAATCTCATCCCTGTGAGCCAATGAAGGATGCCCAAGTCCTCTCATCTCAAACTCCGTGGCAAGATCCTCCTTGCATGAAAGTATCAACTGCCATCGCTACCAAAATCAGGATCATCTACATACAAGACAATGATCGTAATCAGCCTTCCCTCCACCACAATCCGGCATGTGTTTGGATCCGCCCTCACTTCGAGAATCCAAGCCCCAAGGAAGGCCGTCTATCCGAGTGCTCAAGCATGAGGTGTCATTTAGCCCCGTATTAGTATCTTCTCTTTGAGTTCCAAGGATACATGCGACTCAATTACTGAAGATCTCGAAACCTTCAAAGTTGCTCTATATACACTCCTCTCAATAACTCCACAGGAACGAAATTACATCCATCCATGAATGTGCCACCCCCATCTACATCAGAGAGAGCAAGGATCGTCCGTATGGAAGAGTACTTACATAAAAAGTAAAAAGTCTCCCATAGTCAATCCCCGATCCGTGAAAAGCCACGGCGACAAATCTCACTCAGACTCTCCACACTCCGCTCACCGCCCGTTTCACTTGTAGATCCACGAACCCACCACTGATTTCCCCACCGGTCTGGGACAATCTCCCATGCACCGTCTCCGACGATCGAATCATATTCTTCGATCATGCAGGCATCTAATTCATGCGGGTTCCTCCAATACTTTCCTCAAAAGCTGATTTGTCTGGCCACAACACATTGACTTCGCAAGAGCCATGTATCCAAGCAAATCGGACCAAGGATCGTCTCGTCCGTGGGCCAGGCCGTAGGTGGTCCTGCTGGCCGTATCTCGAGCTGCCAGCCTTCGTAGTGCGCATGCGTCTCCGATGGTTGGCGCCGCATGGGTGGTTTCTTCCACCTCCGAACCTCCTCTCGCGGCCGATCCACACCGAAGCCCTCCCGGGAACTGTCAGCTCTCATTCGCATTTAAGTGTAAACTCTCCTCTCAAGTTTAACACTGCATGGCTTTCTCCTCCCGAAATTTTATATCCCGTCGTACAACAAATTTTCGATCAGTTCGACAAGAGACCCAGAATTGTGAGGTGTATCGCTGTACCCTACAAATATCTAACGTCGCCAGCTGATCCAGCCTTCCTTCTCGCATCCTTCGTCACATGCATGTAGACAGAGAACCAAAATCCGCAAATGGAAATATCAGCCTCTCACAGACAAGCCTCCTCCGTGTACTCATGCCAAGAACTCAGGGAGGACAATCCAGCTCGCACATTACATCGATGTATCAGCATGCCTCACCACAAGTGAAGGTAGGCCCCGATCATGCAACACGCCTTCCGTGCAGCACCCACGATCGTTCTATTCTTCCGCTCAGCCACCCCGTTCGCTCGTGGGTTATGGGGTACATGAGCCTCTCCGAATCCCTTCCGCGCTGGCGAACTCCTTGAATCTCGCTGAGATGAATCTCACTACCGTTATCACTCCTTAGAGCACCACCTCTTCCCCGAATTCCCTTCACTCAAAGGTTTAAACTACGTAACTTTGTGGAATGTATCGCCTTTCCCCGCATGAAGAAGATCCAACACTTCGAGAGAAATCATCAACAAAGATCACATAATACCCGTGTTACCAAGGTCAAGCTAACCGAGAAAGGACCACACACGTCCGTGTGAACTCTCGCTGATCGGCCGTGGCGCGACTATCCTTTCCCCCCGTGAAAGGTGGCTTTCACATACTTCCCTAAAGTACACCCTCAGACCGATATGACTGCGTAAGAGTGCCCTTAGGAAGCCCAAGAGGAAATCCGCCGTGCACCTTCAAAGCTCCATGGGTGAAGGTGGCCCACCCAGGGCCGCCCGCTCTCATCATCCCGCTCACCACTTCTCCCGCTTGCATGCCATAGCCGCGCAAATCCATCTACTTGCAACTTGTAAAAGGTTCTCGTCCGAACCCTATCTCCGTCTCCAAAGAGGTCTTATCATGTTGTAAGAAGGCTTTTTCCTTTCAAGACCACATCATACCCCTTGGTCTCCAAAGACCGCCATGAACTGCTCCTTCAACTGTACATGCATGACATCCTTCAAGACAAAGGCTTATCGTACCCTCCGAAAGGATATGGTACCGATACTGCCGGTGACCGTATCTACCATCATCGCCCATCTGATGTGCATTTCACCAAATTTTTACTGTCCTCCAGATCTGAGAACAACTCGATCTCCCGTCATATGAAATGACGCACGTCCGTCCAAGAACCATACCGATCCCAAAGACACTTGGAAACCAAGCATGCACCGCTGAAAGTCAAGTCTGAATCAGAAGCCAAAGCTTCTCCATCTCGCGTAGATCTTCCCGCTTGTTTGTTCTTCTTTTTCTTCGGGGATAAATTTGTAGCATAATGTCCGTGATCATGGCAAAGGGAAAACATCTCCACTTTCGCCATATCCCGCTTCATTCTCTGCACTGCATCGAGGTTTTCTTACCTCTCCCTTTCTTTGCTTTGCCACCAAAGCCAGCTTTTCTTCATCGCCTCCCGATGAAGATCCATCTCGAGTAGTCCTCCTTATCTCCTCCCCCGCATGAGATCCGCCAAAGGCGCTCCCATCCGGCGAGCCTTCTCCCGAATTATCGACATCATCTTGATAAGGAGTGCCAAGCCTTCGAAGACTAAGGAGAGCCAGCGACCATGTCCCCATCGACAAGCCACCCCCACACTCTAGCTTCATCTCAAAGACTGAAAGGAACTCCGTGAGGATTGGGCGATATCAATGCCTCCTTCTCCATCTTGATGTTCCTTGAGTTTATCTTTGAGCGCCACGCCTTTATCACTCTTACTCCTGGAATAGGATCCGTCAAAGCCTACTATTGGGTCATGGGAGTAGCCTTTCCATGCAGTCGGATACAATATGATCCTTGACGCCCTCCAAAAGATCCTTCGACACTTCACCATCTTCTTTTGCCATGCATCGACTTCACTGACTGGGCTTTTGACATCCGTATTCACGGTAACTCCTTGTTGCACATTATCTTCCAATACGTTTCCATGCGATCCTTCCATGCAACATATCTGAATCACAAGAGCATATTGTTCGACGCAACCGCTCGAAAGACATTTTCAACACCGCACTAAGAAACAACCGCCGCAAAACTTCGAATTCCACCAAACTAACCGCTCTGTGAGATCGTGAGAACAAATTATTTCTAAGACAGAGATCGACCAGAAGGGGTTTACTAAACCTTTCACTCTTCCGAAGAAAGATGAACTGAGGCTACCTAGCCCGCATGCATTCCTCGTCTACCGAAATGTTTGTAATCGATGATCAATTCAACTTCAATAGCTCCGACACATAGAAATTTGCTGAATAATAAATAATTATCCACCGAAACGATTTCTACGCATAATGTTGAACTTCATATTAATAACACATATATCCTTCCACCTCCTAGACACCTGCATCACTACACATGCGTAAATAAAATCAAGCGATAACACATCAAATCATCATACACATTAATACGTATGTATGGGGAAAGTTTATAGCCGAAACCAAGTACGGTTGTGTATATTATAATGGAGAAATCAAGTAACAAACTCAAGATAATACCCTCACAAGTAATTCGGCATTCTCTTCATAGCTATCTACACCTATCTCAGCTTTTGAACAAAGTTAATGGGTTCAAAACTCACTCGCTAATTGTCTTGCCTCTATTGCGTGTTTCAATGCTATGGGATGGCCTCTTTATATAGATAAACCACCACTGAACCGCGCAATCCTCATGGGCTTACTCCACCTATCAAGGTGTTACAAATATAACAAGATAGTCACAACCGATAGCTAACTCCACCTCATCTACCTCTTTCACTGTCTCCACCGAACCGATCATACACCGTAGTGAACCGATGTAAATTTTGAGTTGAATAATGAGTTACTAATTAATGAATTAAATAATATTTAATTCACTCACTCATAACTAATTGATTAGCTAGTTAAACTAATCTCAACTAGTTCAACTAAAATAAACAACACAACTCCACTACCGTCTCATTAACTCCTCCAAACTTCTCATCAATCTTTAACTCAAGTTACCCATGCATGATGCCATCAAACCCTTGGGAACCACGTGATTCCTCCGTCGAGGCATGAGCCACTTCGTAGCTCCGAACTCAAGTGCTCCAAGAGAGTAAACTGATGTTTATAGCTCCAAATATTATTAAGGGTAAATAATACTTGATCTCCCTATTTTAAGGAGAGGCAAGCCTAAAAAAATAGACTTCGACCTCTTGACTCAAAATAGAGTCTCGTCTATTTTTACTTCAACATGACACATACTTCAAGAATCTCAAACTGAATCCCCAATCCATGCTCCATATGTCTTAAAAATAGATTTTGCGCCGTAATTTGCCTCATGGCCCAGCTTAGTGAAGGCGATTTCATTTCACTAAGCTCCATCATCTTGTCAATTTTCAACAATTTTGCAGCATAAATATCTTCTGATTTGACATAATTTCTACCAAGAGGAGCACCCAAGCCAGATAAGATGTCATGAGAGATAGAAGATTAACTCATAAAATTGCTCTTCCGTTATACAGATCTCATATCGATAATACAGATTCAAATCAACAAATTAAACAAGCAAGATGCAGCGTGGCTCGAAATCAAGATAAAGGGAAACAAAAGATGATTAAACCCTCGCGTGTCGAAAGCGAGGTAGGAAAACAAAACAAGAGGTTTTAGAGAATCTATCACGTATTACCCTTGAAATCCGTCTCAAGTCGTGTAATATGGTGGTCGGGAAAGAGAAACTCAAAGCAATGAGGAAGGCACAGTGGCGTACGCTAGCCTCTGACTTTATCAGACTCGCAACACTAGGAGGTCAGTTTTTCACTGCTCAATCAAACAAGCCTATACATACTGGATTATGAAGTGTATTTTACATATACTAAAGCCTTCATCCAAGAAATGAGGATATTCAAGAACCAAAAATGATGGAATTGCTTCAAGATATCGATACTAAACGTATGAGTACAGACTTCAGGTCAGTTTAATGACGTATCGATCTAATTGAGTGGAACGTATCGACGAATTGAAAGGATCTAACAACTGCAAAGAAAGAGGACATGCCCGGGTCCACGCACAAGGACTCCAAGACCAATCTGATTCCTCGATGTGTAGAAACTACTTTTAAGTTCTTTGCTTTTTTGTGAATAATGTTTCTTTTGACAAGGCTATATTTTAAGTTGCTATTTGATAATGTTTTAAATGACATAGCAAATGCGTTAAGTAGAAGATTGAAAACATCTTACTTTGGTTGGTTTAATTCTATCAAGGTGGCCAACAAAACTGCTCTCTTCGGCAAAGAGCCACCAACTTACTATTCAGAACTGCTTTTTTGATGATAAATAGAGTAAGCAAGGTAATTACCAAACTGACAAAAAAAAACAAGTTGAGGATGGACTTGGTTAACAAGGCAACCTAGATCAAACGCATGCATCTACCAAATAAGCCGAGATGGACGGGTTAACAAGGCAACCCAGATCAAACGGACAAACGAATGAATCTAATTAACAAAAACGATGGACCTAATTAACAAAGCGACCTCACGAGAAGTGGTTGTGCATCAGATTAGAGAAGAGGAGGTGGTTGTGCCCCGTGTTGGAGAAGAGACATAGTAAAAGGTCTGCCCACTTACAGCCCAATTACCACTAGCACACTACTCCCCCTAGCACAACTTTTAGCCCAATTACTACTAGCACAATTACCCCCTAGCAACTTGACAAATTAAAAAAAAAACTTTAATCAATTAATTAAATATCAAATTTAACATATAATAGATCTCCATTATAACATGTTCATTGTTAATAATGAAAATTAATCATCATTATTATCATGACATTCAATTATTTAAAATAAATTTGAAAACTCATTCATATATAATACTCCGCAGCATAACATGTAAACTCACTTACTTCATTACTATATCAATAAATCCATGAACAATAATACTACTCCAACATACCATGTAAACCTACTCTACTTCATTACTATGTATCAATAAAACCATGAACAATATAATACTACTCCAACATATTAACATATAATACTCCATTATAACATCATCTAAATCCACACTTATACTACTCCATTAACATATTAACCAACCCATTAACATATAATACTCCATTATAACATCTAAATTCACTCTAGATATAAAGATCAGAACAGAATGCATCTGATGTACATGCAGGCTGTAATCTGTGAAGTGCATGTCCTCCATTTTTTTAATTAATTAGATAGTATCATGCAGATATTGTCAGTCCCCACGAATGCCAGACATTAATCTCACGAGTCACGATGTTAGTAATGAATTTCAACTTCCATTTTTTGATTTTCAGACCTTGTTGTACCAAAGATAACAGCACTGCCTGTTTCCTGTTTTATTTCACATAAAAATATTTGTAAGGGTACCGCTCCACGTTTTTTTCATACAAAAATATTTTAATGCCCGGATTACAACTACACGTTAAAAGTAAGAGTTGTGTAATTGCCATGCTATTTTATCTCACAGGTAAAAATATCGGAATGACCAGACTCAGAATCACACGTTAAAATAAAGTTGAAGAGGCATCTGAAGCAAGGAAAATCTATTGGAATGGGAAATCTTGTCCAAAGTTGCTGCAAGTTTGGCTATATAAGCAAGGCAATCTTGTCCAGGTTAGCTGAATCATCTGGTTGTCTCGCTAAATGTAAGTAACCATTCTATTGTGCAATTTTTAGCAAGTTATAATGAAATCCTTTGACAATATGTTTATAAATTGTGTTGTGTTTCACTTCAAATATCCAACTGCTAATCTGTGTCCGATGGTTTACAAGTAGCATTTACTCTTTAATATCAAACTAAACCTAGTCATAACTAAAACTAAACCCAGTCATAACTCAATCTAATCGTCAGATGGTTTACATTGGCACATTAGTAGGATAATCTTGTCAAAAGTTAGCAGGTTGCTTTTCAGTAATCTTGTCCAAGTTAGTGTAAGTATCTTTATCATTTGGTCGTCTTGCTAGGTCAGTCACCATCCTATGCAATTTTTAGTACGAGTTGGCTGTAAGTAGGTGCAATCTTGTCCAAGTTAGAGTAATATCTAAATAATCATAAAAGTCAAACTGTCCCAAATTGTTTATAACATTTAACATTTATGATAAAGTAGGCAATGCTGCCTGCTAGTTTGGTGCTGGTTGGGCATAGGGCAATCTTATCCAAGCTAGTGGAGTTGGTTGTCAAATGGTTTATAACATTTAACATTCATGATAAGTAGGGCAATGGCGTCTGAGTTAGTGGGCAAGTTGGTTGTAAGCAGAGGGCAATCTTATCCACCATTGAAGTTAAGTTGTATTATCAGATGGTTAACATATATAACCATATATGATAAGGAGGGCAATGGTTTTACTTGTCGGATGGTTAACATTTATGATAAGGAGGGCAATCTGTCCAAGTTATGTTGTAAGTATCTGAATCATAAGTTAGTGTAAGTATCTGAATCATATAGTTGTCTTGCTAAATCACTCACCATCCTATGCAAACATTGCAATTTCTGATAAGGAGGGCACCTTATCCAATTCTGATAAGGAGAGCAATCTTGTCCAAGTTAGTGCTAGGCATCTGAATCATAAGTTAGTGTAAGTATCTGAATCATATGGTTGTCTTGCTAAATCACTCACCATCCTATGCAACATTGTACTTGATAAGGAGGCAAGCTTGTCCAAGTTAGTGTTGTAAGTATCTGAATCATAAGTTAAAAGTATCTGAATCATATGGTTGTCTTGCTAAATCACTCACCATCCTATACAACATTGCAATTTCATTTGGGTACAAATAGGGCTGTAACTATGGCAATATTGTGCAAGTTAGTATAAGTTCTTGACCTTCTGGTTCTCTTGCAAAGAGAGGCACCAATCCATGCACTTTTCAGCAAGTTGTAATAAAACTTCACACTATGTTATACTTAAAAGATATCCAGTTAAATTCCACTCTATCAGATGATTTATTAGTAACATATACTTTAATCAAATCTAAGCTATTTAATTAAATTTAATCGTTAAATAGCTTGCTGCAAACATTTACATTGACAAGACGCTGATGATACACATCATGATTACCATTACATTGGTAGATATACATTAGGATTACCATTACTGGTGAGATATACACATTGCCTCACATTGACAAGACATTCAATATATATACAATGGATATATACACACAATTACATAATTTATACACACTTGCTAATGAATTACATCAATTACATTGCCACATTGACAAGACATACACATTATGATTACAAGTATTGATGATATTTATTTGCCCATACACACATTATGATTACAAGTATTGATGGGTATTTATTTGCCCATACATATACAAGAGATATTTACACACAATATAACATATATATACACACAATATAAAAATATATACACACAATTACAATTAATTACATGGCCACATTGACAAGACAATGATGAAATATAAATATTTATGATTATAATTATTTATATTGATAGGTATTTATTTTTCCATATATATACGCAGATATATACACACAATTACAAGTAATTACATGCCCACATTGAGAACAAGACATTGATCAGATATATATTTATATTAGATTATGGTTACAATTACATTTATATTTGATGTGTATTTATTTGCCCATATATATACAAGGGATATATATATAAATTAATAAACATATATACACAATTACAATTAATTACATACGAACTAAGTGCCAAATTTCTTCTTGATATTGGGTTTTTGGAGATGTCACCATGCCAAGTTTTGGAGACTTTTTTCTGGCTTGAATCCAGCCAAATATCTTCTGCCAAATGTATTTCAAAGTCGGGTTTTTTTCTTTTGTGGCTTCTAAAATGGGCTTTTGACTGAATATATGTGGCACTTGGAGCACTACTGAATTAGGAGAGTTTTCAACTTAATCTTTGTGATTCACAAAGAATTCCTGCCTGATATTTTGTGATTGTGGACCTGAAAATATACTGGAAAACCTTGCACACGAGACTATGCCTAATGTTTTTCCTGAATCAGCTAAGAATTTCTTCATGAAATAAACTTTCTTCAGGATTCAGGAAATCAGACTGGTAGGGGGGAAATTGGACAAAATTCGTGAACTATTTAGAGTACGCGATTACAAAACAATGATTCAATGATTATATGTGGATGGGTGTGCGTATATATATTTCAGAACATGAAAAGGCAACTGAAGAACATGACGATATGCGACGTTTAACTGTGACTCAATACTTTAATATATACAACAATTACCTAATCCAAAGAGTTATGGCTCGAAGTACCAAGTCACTACAACAAATCAAATTCATTGGACATAACATATTTTCAATAAAGTATATAGTATTTACCTTAGAAAACATTTCATCAACCATTGTCAGTGCAGATTGCCTGAGAAGCAGCATCAATTTGAACAAGACTATAGATGATGTACAAGAGAAGGTGTAGTTTACCCAGTAGAAACTGGAAGAAGTGGATCACAAAAATTATTAACGAAAGAAGGACCTGAAGAAACATACATTATTTCCACTGATCATTTTGAAATCTAGCTTCAAATTTGCAGCAGTTTAGGCGTGGCAGCTAGATCAAAAAGTAGAAACCTTAAAGAACTATGGAGACATAGTCTGTACATTAATGTATTCATTATCTAAGTGGAAATATCAACACACCTACCTGTTAGTGCTGGCACTCCTACAAAAAAGAGGGCTAAGGAAGAAGGCAGAGATGGACGCAGAAACCCATGACGTATAGGCATGATCACCACCAGGCACGCAGTTGTTGAGAAGATTTGGCGGCAGTACGTTATACATGATGGGCATAGTCGTGATGAATCGCTCTGTTGTTGTGGCGCGCGCCAGGGGCGGCGGCGGCGACTATGTCTAACTGCACAGGGCCTGGCTCCTCTTTCCAGCGGGAGGCGTTCATAACGTTAGCATTCATGTTAGCCGCGACGATGACCAGACCAGAGGCTACAAGGCGCCCACAACGCTGCCCCCCACGACCTGTCCCCGCCCGGGGCCGGCTGGGAAGGCAACGTGGAGACCCGTCGCCGAGGCGGGGCAGGAGGCGGAAGAAAGGCGCCCGATAGTGCGAAAGAATTGAAGCGGACCGTGAAGCGAAACGACTGCGCCCGGCGCAGCAGGTTGGCGGAGGGTGACATTGTTCACAATACCGCTGCCGCTTAAAACACAGGATCCCCCGCTGTCTTCTCCGGGCAAAGGTAGGCCACGTTTCTCCCACATCGCAGCTATTGGAGATCTCGATCACAATGGGCGCGGAGCGCATGGGGGCTCTCTCGGCTTATAATAATGGGGGCTTCGGCTTGTTTCTGGAACCAGCGGGTCTACCCCTCGGTCTCCTGGGGCCAATTTCATCCCCATTCCAGCCCTCCTTCCATACCCGGTAAGTTACTCATGGTCTCTCGATCTCCTTTGATCTCCTGCCCGCTGTTCCTGCTGCCTGTCCTCCTCCGAAGTGTGCAGGGGGCTGGTGACCTGCCTGAAATTCTGGATCCACTGTCTTCACACAGAACATATCTGCCCACCACCTGCCTGCCAGGATCTAATATATCTCCTCTCCACCAATTTGTTTTTTCCAATGCCTAGTCGCGGCCCCTACCGTGCCTGCAATTTCAATGGCACGCCAAAGTAAAACAAACAATTGCCTTAGCAGTGGGAATCGATCCCTGCATCAATGATCAGCAAGAAGTGCAGCAGCAGCTAAAATATTTAATAATGGAGTGTGGTCTTTGTTCTGACTCACAGACAGAGAAGAGAGAATAGGATTAGGATGCCACTTAACTTCTGCGTGGTTTGGCAGTCCACGAGGGCGGCTGCTGACCCTGAACTCTCTCTTTGCCTCTGTCTTATCTCTGCTCAGTGATTTATCTTATGTGATGTAATCACCATAATCATCTCGTATACCATATGTCATTCCTGTTACCTCTCCTGGCATGATGACTGTCTGTATCTCCATGCCCATTATTTTAATACACAAAGAGTACATATGTTTTACCTTTGGTATTTATTAAATTTTCTCATTATTTTACAAAGTTAGAACTTTATTTGATTTTTGGAAATTCGGAATAGAATTTTGTTTAGACTGTCCTAAAAGCTAACTTATCACTGAATCATTTTTTTTATAAAGGTTTTTTTTAAATTAATCTTGATAGCAATCCTAAGTATTTTATATTTTCACTTTTCTCATGTTTAAAATTTTAAAAATATAAAAATAGTTATTTAATAGAAATTATATTTCTCTGATAGTTTCACTTTAACTATTTTTTTAAATTTTAGAATATAAAATTGTTTTTCTTTACACCAATCACGGGAAGTCAATGTGGACTTTGGTCTTGTTTCATAATTTATTAAATTTTGTAATCATTGTGTCAAATTTAATAAGTTTATTTTATTTTAGGAAGTTTCTGGAATAAACTTTGTTTTGAATTGTTTAAAAAAAGAAAATTAACTTATGACTGGATAATTTTTTTAAATAATCTACTAGAAATTAGGTAATTTTATTTGATTATATAATATTTCCTACTTTATCCTTTTGAAAATTTGAAATTTAAATATCATTTTCTTAATTTGAAAGAAAAAATATAAGAAATTAGGTGAAAGTCGATTAGCTGAACTTTTATCTCAGGGGTACATTATTACAAATAGATGTTTATATTTAAATTAGGTATCACTCTGAATGGTTTAAAATAGCATAAATTTATTTTTTAATTTTAAATATATTAAATATTTAAAAAACAAAATAAAACAAACCAAGAGAGTATTGTAAAAATTATAATTAAATAATATAGTGAAAGGTTATGAAACCTTTGAGTTAGTTTAATTTTCTATTTATTTATGTGTAGAAGTTATAGTGATCGCAGTTGTAGACCACTAGTTATATATATATAAAGAGGTTTTTATGAAATATTATATATTTAAAGTATATATAAATTAAATTATTATTATAATATTTGAATTTAAATATTTTTTAAATATATTTATATAATTGGTGAATATTATATATAAACATATAGCAAATGTATACCAATGGTTTATGAATAGATAATCCAGCTTAAATAAGAGAGTTACAATAACTTTGTTTTCATTATGAAATTATTTTGAGAGGTTGTTCATTAATTGACTGTCAAATTAGCTTCAGTGGTCAATTTTGTTATTATGTTTAACTATGTAGAATTATATTTTGCAATTTATTTTTTAATTAAATTTATATTCTAATCTCTAATTTTAAATTTTAATCTTTGCTTTTACTATAATAAATGAATCTCCGAATCATGACAAGGGAGGCGTAACTTGGCAGCCAGCCTCGTAAATAACAGCCAAGATCATTTAAATGACTTGTCGACTAAGTGGGAGTGTGCGAGCGCCGCAAAGGTTCGATGGCGCATGATGGCCGTGGTGTCCGTCTGCATAACCGAAAGCAAGAGAAAATGGTAAGTTTATTAAACCCGCCCTTTCATTCCCGCATGCATTATCCCTCGTATAAAGACCGGAGTGAAAATAAGGCACCATGTTCTCGTAACTCCTGAGAGAAGACTTGGCCCGGTATGTTTCGAGATAATAACCTCGCGTGTTTCCGATGTTAAATGCGTATATGGTCTGGCGTTGAAGATGATAGTTTAGATTGGCCGCTTCGTCGGCTTAGCACTGTCTGGAACCGGGACCGAACTCCGTCCTCTGTTTCCAAGGAATTGCTGTTACCTGTCTCCGATGTTAAATGTGTGATGTGGTCTATAGTGATGAGGATGTTTTAGATTTGCGTTCGTTTCTCAAGTGTTTCAGTTGCTTGTTAACTCCGTCTCTGGAACCTCAATTGAAACTTTTCCGTCCTCTTCTTCGCTGTAATTACTGTTTACCCTGGGCATTTGAAGCAGCTCAGGCGAAGGTATGGGAGTAAACCTCAGCTTTCAGCAGAATCACCGTGATAGCCAGGTCGTATAGGCGACAAATTTAAATAGAACTCCTTCTGCTCATTCCTCGGTAGGAGCAAAGGTAATAAGAAGATTTGGGTTTGTTTTTCCTAAAATAATGGTCGCAACTACTTAATCTGTAGAGAACTGCTGCAGGCATTTCTTATCCTGTCAGAGCAAATATAAATTCTATGAATGTCAATGTTTCTTACTATAGAAGAGGAGATGGTGGTGGTTAGGACAATTCCAAGAGATCTTGAAATTACCACGAGCCTGCTTATCCAATTCTGCTTTACCCTCGTGACACTCCCACAAATAAACCAACTATCCCGCAATGTGGTAAGAAGTTGGTTGAATTTCCGTCTCAACTCAAACCTGTGAAAGCACCGCGCAGGTGCATGCCGTGTTTTAATACCTTTTTCATTTTGTTTATTTATGCATGCCGTTGTTAGTTCAAAATTCACTCCCAAAGAATGGGAAAGCGACACTACGGCACGGATATGGAAAGCAACTGCCAAATAACCTCAGTCTTAAAGAAAGTAAATAAAACGTATCCGGAAAACACTGAAACATTGGCGCTTAATTATGTCATGAGTGTAGTAATCCCTGCTGTTCGAAATGATATTCGTGGTTGGGAACAAGAAATTCACCAGAACTGCAGGGATAATGAGATTACTGTATATGCAGGATCCCGGATTTTATAACTGAATTCAGTATACAAGGGGCAGTGCTTATTTGTTTAATCAGATGTCTCCATACATATTGGATTGTAAAATGTCCGTTAGCAAAGCAATCCAGAGTAATCACCTACTTCCAAGTAAAGATCTAAGCACGCAACTGCATCTAATGCATCTAAAAGTGCTCAACTCTTGGAGAGATTCAGACACCGGCTAAAGATTCCAAGATCACTAATACCAACCGCAGACAGGTTAAAGTGATAAGATGAAAAAGTGGGATGATGTGGAGAAACTCAAGATTCTTCAAGAATTTGTCCAGTAGAAATGCCAGGTCTAATGTCAAAGACTACTGCCTCTCCTTTTCATCCGAGGATTAAAGATGTCTCATCTGATGGTTTTCTTTGCGACTTTGAACTTTAAACATCATATATTTGTAAATATTAAAGTAGAGAATCAGAGTATGTCATAGACGCAAGAGACAATTCTCTCAATTTTGGGATGTGCAGATCATGTTTTTAGAAGGCCAATAAACTCCGTTTCAAGTGCCGAGGTTGTAAGAATGACTTTATATTTTTTGTAACTGGCCTTAAAATATAAATAGAAATGGCAAGGTCATAATCAGCCTAGCAAAAAAAAAAAATGAATCTCGAAGTCTACAACAAAAATATTTGTTGAGTGAAATGTACAACTTAAATCATACTCACATGCTTCTAAATTTTTAGTTTGTCCTGCAAGATAATAAATGAATCCTTATAAAAAAATTAAATTAAATGAAATCGCAACTTAAAATAATACCTTAAAAAACACATGCTTCTTTAATTTTTAATCTTATCCTACTATAATAAATGAATCTTTAAAGCAACAAGAAAAAAAAATTAATAAAATGTGCCACTTAAAATAAATGTACATACTTATCCTAAATTTCTTTAACCTTGTCCTACCATAATAAATGAATCCCTACACCAAGAAGATTCTTCAATAAAATGTGCCACTTAAAATAGATGTACATAAATATTTCCTATTGTTGTGCAAGTTGACTAGTAGTTATAGTAATCGGGTCCCACACATCCATCAAACAAGAATGACAAACTCACTAAAATATGCACATAAATATTTGATAATATGCACATAAATATTTGATAATAAGTTATATAAGTTATATAAATATGTCCAAATGGGCCCAGCTTTTTTACTAGACCAACAACTGCCATACACCAAGTCTAACATCACAAGTTGACAAGACCTATTGTCTCAAGTACCTCCAAGCCTCAATTACAAACTAAGGCAACGCACTACAAAACATTACAATGCTACCCATCCAAAAGCATGCTTATCCCATCGACAAAGGCCAATTCACTAATCTTGTATCAGGGGCAATAGACTTTACTACAGAGGCACACTGACAAAGACTCGGGTAACATATGCACAAGGATCACAGTACCACCACAAAATAGGTGAAATGTATACAAATGCATATACATGTTTGTTTAACTATCTGAAATTCTATTGAAGACATTAAATGACAATTCATTCAATTCAAGAAAATAGCTGCCTAACCTTCTATCTTTGCCAAGAATTGGAACACAGTACTGAATTACAGAATTAAATTCAGAGCATTTCAATTCAAGAATTAAATTCAGAAAGCACAAGGATCAACCATGAAAGCTTTCTCAAACAATTGATCATGTACAAATCAATCCACAACAATGTATTCAAATTTGGGAGATGGCACCCATGCCAATCTTCCCTACCAATTAAAAGTCTTAGATCATAAAACTATAAAACACTCTTACTACATTTGAGGTATCTATTATACTTTAAGCTATCAATACATACATTCGTAGGGCCAGACAAGAGCCCATTCATTTTATAGACATAGCTAAAAAGTGAGTTTTCAGACAAGGAGTTTCCATTTAAACACATACAATCCGCTGCATGCTGTTCTAGACATACGCATGCAGTGTGCTCAAGGTTACATTCAGACAAAGAGTGTGCACAAGCAGGTTACATTCCAAATGTGAGTGTGTAATAAAGGTTACATTCAATTTCTCTTCATTCTGGCCGCTAGAGCATTGTCAGAGACATACAAAGAGGTTTTCAGTTGTTCCCGAATAATGTTATTCAAGATATTGAGTACTTTATCATTATTTTAGTTGAGAAACTATGTTAAGTTTCAGGAAGTACGAGAGTTATGTTTATAAGAAAATACATAGATTAAAGAAGCTATGAGTGTTCAAACTAGCTTACTAATTAGTTACTCCAAATTTCAAGTTGGAATTTTCTAAAAAGGAACTAAAGATTATAAAATCTTTCAAGAAATCGTCTAACACACACTTAAAAATGCTATTACATCAATTTCGTGGAGCAAATGTTGTCACACAGCTATTACAAGTCCATGTAGCTAAAAAGCGTCTCTGCTTACAAGTCCATGTAGCTTACCAACGCTCGTGCCATTACAAGTCCATGTAGCTATTTCTAGTTTCCTACAATATAAATGTAGCGTCATTTCCTCCTTTGTTGTGCTTATTAACTATATTTGGATATTGAATTTATATTGAGTAAAATCTTTCAAAAATTATAAGAACAACAACCTACTAACTACAGAAACAAGGCTCGCTAACTACATAAGAACAACCTTACTAACTACATAGAACAAGGTCTCGCTAACTACATAAAGAACAACAACCTACTAACTACATAGGAACAATGCCCTTCAAAATTTATAAGAACAACAAACTACTAACTACATAGAACAATGCCTACTCAGAAGAGGGTTTTCCTAAGAAAACAAAGGATTCATAAACCTTGAATGCCTACACACAGCTCCATGTCCAAAGATAAGTCCATTTTAAAATGTGCACTTAGTGATTTTAGACAAGTCCGTGTAGCTAATGCCATGTAGGTATCACATATCTTTCTCATGTTGTATAATATATGTATCAAATAATCTGGATAAGTACATGTTTCAATGCCAATTAATTCATAAGCAACAACCGAAGATTTCATGTTATTAGCGTAAATTTTGGAATTCATACATAATTATAGTTTATTTCCTATGCTACAAACTTGTGTTGTAATAAATAATTAAAATTTCTTAACGACAGAAATTGCGGTGTTCGAGCTATGCCAAGAGTTTCTCAAGGTGTGACGGATAAGGAATGTGGAGGCCAGGAGTAGGGGGCCCAATCATGGAAAGGGCCATCGTATGAGGATGTCAATGCTCCCATTGCTCCCACAATGTGTAGCTGAAAGGACCCCGTGGTTGCAGCATCATCCTGCCCCACCATCACTACGAGCTCACCTTCGACCACAATACAAGGTGCAATTTCAACAAAGAGAATCAAGCAATCAGTATCGGACGAAGCAAGACATGTTGCCGCAGAATTGATGACATTGAGTTTAAGGGATATTCAATCCGTGCATCCGCAAAAACATGGCATTTGCCCGCCGAACATATACAATTGGATAGATGGCTGACTAATACAAAGCGTAGAGGGCCCGTTAAGGCCATGACCGAAGAGGAGGAAGATGAGGTGGTGGAGCTAAGTGTCTAGAGATGGCCCAATTGGGGACATGGGTTAGAGCTATACAACTTAACCACTATAGCTCAAATATGTCAAGGAGGCCAAACTCCCCTTTAAAGATGGTTTTCCCTGGTAAGTCATGGTGGAGTGGGTTTTAAAAGAGGCATCCAGAATTGTAGGTTACGGAGCAATGGAGGGCCTCACGTAGATCGGCTTTAAATCTACGTGCCTGCATCAAGCTTTCCAAGTTCTATAATCTTTCGCTGCATATGACTACACTCATATGCCCTTAAACTCATATATGGAACCGTGATGAAACAGCTTATAGCAGAAGAAATTGTGGTATATGTAATCAAGCAAGAGAGGAGTAGAAATGTAAAATATATATTGCCTAAGAGCGGAGTGGATCACAATTTTGCTCGTGTCAATGCAATCGTTCATCAATACTGATTTTATCTATTTAAAGGTAAAACTCAACTAAAAATTATAAGGGTAGAATCGGTGGAACTGTGGGCATGCATGGCCGCACATCCACATGCATGAATGACAAAGGAATCGGCTCCTAAATTGCCTTGCCACTTGCCGCTCACGTGGTGTCTCGCCTAAAACAAGCACTGATGATTTTGATGGCCATGGAAGCCACATATTATGCAGACAATCGAGAGGCTACTAAGTTGGGCACACTGCTAATATCAGGGTTTCATTTCATACTACTTGCCGCATTGCGCCCCCTTGATGTAAACGTGTTTGGGCCTTTCAAGAACTATTTCAGTGGTCGAGCGAGCTTCATGGATGGCAAAGAATCCAGTGGGGTGAAGTAAAGAGGTTTGAGCTAGTCAGGTTTCAAAGGTAAAGCATTTAAAAGGGCTCTCACACTTCCTAATATCAAGGCCGGATTTCAGAGGATCAGTATATGGCCACTCACTTTATGCTCTATGCATGATACCACATGTAGCCAAGCATTTGAAGTGGAAGGTCAAGAATCGAGAACTTAGAAGATCATGTTGGTGCCCAAGAAGATGTAGCTGCCGCTCGAAGGTATAATGTCCCTTTCCCTCAAGGGTTGTCTCGTGGTGTCGATGATGCTAAGCATGTCGCTGAGACACAGTCAGTTGATGAACCAACTAACAATATCAATGAGGGTTGTGACACCCATCGATGCAAATGACAATGAGCAATTGACTATGCCAACCCAAGTAAGTGCACCATCATGGTTAGGAGAGGCCGTGGATATATCACCGGAAATAATGTATCTACCACCAATGAGGGATGAAAGCATGGACATTCCGTTCACAACCATCGTGGCTGAACACCGAACTTGTTCATTATTTTGTGGACAATGGATCACTAGAAGAGGAGCCTATTCAAAGATGAAGTACTAGAAGAAGACAACAATGGGGCCCAATTAGTTGTCCTAGAGATGAAATCCACAGCAAACTAAAAGCAGAGATTACTGGGTGCATTCCTAAAGCTACCAAGAGAGAGAGTGAAGGCCTCATCAAGGAACTCAACCTCAGATTATCTCTTCATTTAGGGAGGAGTTCACAATTGCCTGATTCAAGGATTATATGAATTTAATGTTTGATTTCAACGTAAAAAGAATGAAATTCAGAAGCTAAAAGAGAAAGAAGGAGTTAGCCATCGAAAAGAGGGTTGCAAGGATTAGTAAATACAGGTTCGAGCAAAGGAAAGGTTGGAAAGACAAAAAGAAACAGAAGGAGCAAGGAACATAAAAATCAATTGGCAAGGCAACAGAGAGAGGCAAGAAAGGTCTGAAGAAGAGTTGGAAAAGACAAGGGGTGACAAGCAGTAGAAGACCATATCTGGGCTAGCTTGAGGCAAATAGTTGATGTCTAACACACTAGACCACATTGCGAGCGCATACCATCATTCCAAGACCCGATTAACATCCAAGTCCCTAGCTATTAGGCAAAAATGTGCCCACCTCTTATACCCTACCAATGCAGTTTAATCCAATCGGTTTATATTACACCCGCAAATGTCACAGTTAGTTAGTAGCACAAGTGACACTTGTAGCTATCACCCCACCATTGGCTACATGGAGAAAATTGGATTCAACCATATGCCAAGATTCAGGCACATCCTAATCATCCAATGTTGGGTAGTCCACCATACTTGGGTAAGGAAGTCAACTCAACAATTTTGGGCAATGCAGGAAATGGAAGCCATCAAGCATAGGGGTGCCATGACTTAATTTTTGTAACCACAAGACACTATGATTTTGGTAAGGATCAAATAGATTTGCTAATGATAGCATCCATGGATGTTTGGGAAGCTACAAATAGTTTCAAATTAGTATGTATAAAACAATGTCTAAATCCTACAAGTTTTTTAATCTGTTGAAGTTATAGCCTTAGCCTATATCAGATTTTTTATGAAGTTATATATCAAACAGTTTATAATTCCTATATATCAAACAGTTTCTAAATCATACAAGTTTTTTAATCTGTTGAAGTTATAGCCTTAGCCTATATCAGATTTTTTATGAAGTTATATATCAAACACTTCTAATTCCTACATATCAAATAGTTTCTAATTCCTACAAGTTTTTTAATCTTTTGAAGTTATAGCCTAGCCTATATCCGATTTTTTATGAAGTTATATATCAAACACTTTCTAATTCCTACATATCAAACAATTTCTAATTTCTACAAGTTTGTTAATCTGTTGAAGTTATAGCCTCAGCCTATATCGGATTTTTAATGAAGTTATATATCAAATGAAGATAATTCATACATATCAAATATACGCTTTCTAAATCCTACAAGTTTGTTAATCAAGAAGTTATAGCCTTAGCCTATATCAGATTTTTGAATTCATAATTGAACAAAGAAATTGAATTCATAATTGAATTGAACATCATTAACAAAACAATCTGATTGCATCTAAACAAACTATCCCTTGATTGCATCTAATCCTGTTAAATAACAAGTATCATCAAACTTCATTGCAAACTTCATCAATCAAAATGACTCAATAAAAAGGAGGTTAACATACTCATCTCTGTGGTGGTTATACCTCGGCTCTGTGGTGGTTATACAAAGAAATTGAATTGAACATCATTAACAAAACAATCTGATTGCATCTAAACAAACTATCCCTCGAACATTACATGCTCTTTGATTAATAGAAACAGATACCAAATATCATGTTAAATAACAAGTATATCAACACAGGAAGAAATTGATTCCTGATCGAGACATTATAGCCTTAGCCTATATCAATTAGATCAACACAGGGAGAAATTCAAGTTATAGCCTTAGCCTATATCCGATTTTTTAATTCATAATTGAACATTGTACAGAGGTGATTCAATTAAGATGAGAGATGAAGTGGTCTTGCATTGCATCCTGTTAAGTAGATGTCCTAAAATAAATTAAATTATGCAGTACCCAGAATACCCACATCCTAATTCAAAATCTTTAAAATGTTTTTATTAAGCTCAACATACCATACTTAATATGCAATACTGCATAAAAAGATTGATTTAATGTTTCTTATGACTGTCAGTAAAAACTATAATTAAAGGATTGTGAGATTATATAGGGGAGAGGGGTCAGTGCCTAAACACCTAAGCAATGACTGGACAAGGTGCCACATACAACATCACCACATCAGGTACGTCAGATGTTTGTTCGCATGCCTTTCACGTGGCAGGCAAGTATATCAACACGGGGATAAATTGATTCATGATCGATACATTATAGCCTTAGCCTATATCAGTTAGATCAACACAGGGAGCAATTGAAGTTATAGCCTTAGCCTATATCAGATTTTTGAATTCATAATTGAACAAAGAAATTGAATTCATAATTGAATTGAAGTGATTCAATTAAGATGAGAGATGAATTGTAATATATCTAAATGTCAAGTGATTCAAAAAATATCTAAATACAATAAACCAGTCCAAAAGAGCAATCTTGTAAAATAGAATTGCAACAATGACAAGAGTAAAGACTAATAGTATTATACAACTCTTGAAATCCTATGTTATAATGTTCAAGTGCAATCTAAACAAAAGCAACTAAATCATTGCCCATCTTTTACTGAATTGAAGTGATTCAATTAAGATGAGAGATGAATTGTAATATATCTAAATGTCAAGTGATTCAAAAAAATATCTAAATACAATAAACCAGCCCAAAAGAGCAATCGTGTAAAATAGAATTGCAACAATGACAAGAGTAAAGACTAATAGTATTATACAACTCTTCAAATCCTACGCTATAATGTTCAAGTGCAATCTAAACAAAAGCAACTAAATCGTTGCCCATCTTTTACTGAATTGAAGTGATTCAATTAAGATGAGAGATGAATTGTAATATATCTAAATGTCAAGTGATTCAAAAAAATATCTAAATACAAGAAACCAGTCCAAAAGAGAAATCGTGTAAAATAGAATTGCAACTATGACTAGAGTAAAGACTAATAGTATTATACAACTCTTCAAATCATACGTTATAATGTTCAAGTGCAATCTAAACAAAAGCAACTAAATCGTTGCCCATCTTTTACTGAAATGAAGTGATTCAATTAAGATGAGATATGAATTGTAATATATCTAAATGTCAAGTGATTCAAAAAATATCTAAATACAATAAACCAGTTCAAAAGAGCAATCGTGTCAAATAGAATTGCAACAATGACAAGAGTAAAGACTTAATAGTATTATACAACTCTTCAAATCCTACGTTATAATGTTCAAGTGCAATGTAAACAAAAGCAAATAAATCGTCACGATCTTTTATTGAATTGAAGTGATTCAATTAAGATGAGAGATGAAGTGGCCTTGCATTGCATCCTGTTAAGTAGATGTAATAAAATAAATGAAATTATGCAGTACCCAGAATACCCACATCCTAATTTAAAATCTTTAAAATGTTTTTATCAAGCTCAACATACCATACTTAATATGCAGTACTGCATAAAAGGATTGATTTAATGTTTCTTATGAATGTCAGTATTTGGACTGTGATAAAAATAGGAAAAGCAACATCTTTAAAACAAGATGCTGGAAAGGTCACAAGAGTGGAGTTCCGTAGTGGTTATGTTAATGTATATTGTATTGGTTGTAATTCCATTAATGTTTATCGAATTCTCACCTTTATACATATTCCCTTTCCCTTCGCACTGTTTATCATCTTCTACATAGTCATTATGGCTATCAATGCTTCATTAAAACCAAATTATTAAAACCAAATTGCTAGCTGAGAAATGTGTTTCTGCACAGATCACAATTATATGAGGATTGGGTTCATCATCAAAGGCTCTTCTGTTACCATCTTTATCAGACCAGGTATGTAATTGCAGAGTTTCAAACCTCAAAACCATGTTTTGGGCATCATGAACTCTGTCATTTCATGTTGCAGGATGCCTGTAGGGCCTTTTAGATTGCATTTTTCTTTCAAAATCCTCAGACTCATTTCTGGAAATCATTGAATTGATTCAGAATCTTCAAAGCTATTATTGGGTGTCTAGGAATTAAGTATTTGGCCCTGTAGATTATATATGAGGTTATCCTTGAAGTCATTGTTGCGTGTCATAGAAATAAGCCTTTGGCCTTGCAGTTTGTATAATTATTCCACAAATATTTAGTTTTTCCTTTTCCAGAAGGGCGCACATTATTGAAGGAGCGAGTGCTCAATGCAGAGAACAAGCTGCAGGTCTACCACATTCGGTCTGGATTGGGGATCTTCAACTACATTGAGTTCAAATGCAGATCCATTCCGCTTTAGGATCCAAACTGATTATAGGCCTCTAGAACACTCATTTCTGTGACATAACAGGATCTGAATCCTCCTGTTCAAACATGGGTTCTTCAAGTACAGGTTTTCTGAACAATGAATTGTCCAAGAAGACTTCAATACTTGGACTCAAGTTGTGGGTTGTGATAGGAATTTGTGTAGGAGCATTCATAGTTCTGATATTGTTGTGTTTATCAGTATGGTTAACTTCAAAGAGGAAATCCAAGAGGATACCAGAGAAATATGCATCTAAGGCAATGATACCGGTGGTGTCTAAGGAGATCCAGGAGGTGAAGGTTGATACAATACCGTTGCGTGCATGGCATGGCCATGGTACTCTGAGAGATGATACAGAGAAGGTTGTGGCGCAGGTAGGAACTGGAAAGCGTTCCAATACCCCTTATGACAACGAGAGAGGTAATTTTGATTTTCCAATTAAAACCCTAAACCATAGTAAACCTAATTCTGATTTTCCAACAAGAGAGACAACACTGAACCTCTCGATTTTCCAATTAAAACCCTAAACCCTAAACACAGTAAAACCCTAAACCATAATAAACCAGAGTAAAACCATAGTAAAACCATATTAAACCATAGTAAAACCATAATAAAACAGTAAAGAAGCTCAACAGAGAACATCTCCTTAAGGTTAAATGTGTTTACAAACACATACATATCATTGGTAGGACAAAGTCCTACCTTAAAACTCCTCTCATCCAATTCCTCTCCCTCCTAGCCTTCCTCCTTGCCTTGCCAGCCAACTGCATTGTCCTTGGCTTCTGCATTGACCTGCAAAAAATCAAAAACACAATCATTCACAGAGCACCAACATTAAAAAAAATTGCAAAAACACTTGAAACTAACAGACTAACGCACCTGAAAGCACAATTCACAGCATCCAGAGCTGAAAAACGCACCTGAAAACAAATTCGGAGCATACAGACCTGTAAAACACGCAGCGCCGAACCACAGAGCCGAGGTATGTCCACCATGGAGCCGAGGTATGATCACCACCACCACAAAGCCGAGAAAAACCACTACAGAGCCGAGTTAAAACCACCACAGAGCCGAGCCAAGTAAAACCACTACAGAGCCAAATAAAACTATGAAAGGGCGAAGGTAAAACCACCACAGGGCCGACAACACACAAAATAGAGCCGAGCATAGCCACCAAAGAGCCGACCCTAAACCACACAGCGTCGAGGTATAACCACCACAGCGCCGAGGTTAAACCACCACAGAGCCGAGGTTGAACGAACACACAACCGAGTGTGAATAGCCACAAAAGCATAAACCACTAACAATTTGAATGCCGCCGCGGCCGAACCAGGACCAGGGGAGCTCAAGCCAGGAGAGCACGGGCGCCATAACGACGGATGGAGCACACGTACGGTGGTGGAGGAGTTGTCAGACATCGGAGAAACGTCGCGCAAGGAACGAAGCCGAGAACGCACAGCAACCAGACCCGGAGCAGGAAATGAGGCTTCTTCGAGAAGCCTCCACAATATGGCGAGAGACGACTGGCAGGAAAGGTTACAGACCGGAAGGACCGGCTGCACGTGACCACCACATGAACTGCATGCGAACAGACAGTTGACGTACATGACGTGGCCCCTGGTCCAGTCAGCGCTGAGGTGTTCGGGCACTGACCCCTCTCCCCTATTAGTCAACTCAAGTCGCTTATTACCCAATTCATAATTCATTGGTTGGCCCACCGCTGGCCCCTTGAATAAACAACACATTTTGCACAGTTTGACTACATGGGCTGAATTTAGATTCATTCACATTGCAGATTTTACATTCAAGATATGGATAAGTAAAGCTTAAATACCCCTTATAGTCTCCTTTCTGTGACCATTCTCTCCCTTGCTTCTGCACTCCATTCATTCAATCTTTGTAGCATTCGCTGTCTATAACCACTCCCTCACTTTCTTCTGCACTCCATTCATTCATTCCTTCAAGCATTCATTGTCTGTAGCTCCGGTCCTCTACCACCTAAGATGCCAACAGCTACTGCTACTCATTCGAGGAGGAACATCCCCAAAAGAGGGTAGGTGAAGGAATTCATTGCCTGTTCCCTCGCCCACTCCATCAGATCACTGTTAAGATCGCCTAAATCCTTCAACTACTCTATGGCTTCTGATTCCTCTTCTCTCGTGACTGCAAATCATTTAAGGCCACAACGAATGACTTGCAGATCAGATGGGCTTATTTCCATAATGTTGATACAGATTTGAGTTAAATTCATTACCAATTCATTCCGAGATCATTATGGATCAAAGTATGGGATCCTCAGATCTGTTGTCCAAATCATTTTCTTGCTTTTTTTGACTCTATTCCTCAAATTTGAAGCCCTGCAACACCAATGGAGTTTGCTCTTTACATTGTAGTGAGTTTCTACATATGAAGAGGGGAAATATTTTCACCTGCAGCAGCGTTTCCCAGTTGCAGTTGAAAAGCTCAGAAATACAAAGTTTGTTGATCAGAGATTTTGAGTTGAAATAGATGGTACTTGATTCTCCTTGGCTTTTGTCTTTGGGAAGCTTGCACATTTGGCAATGATAAAATATAATATCTCAAAGTTAATGTTGTTTACAACCCTCCTCCCTGTCTTGCTTTTGGCAAGCTCTGCTCTGGTTACATATTTATTGCAAATGTAAACATGCTATACAGTATACAGTTTCTCGATGTGATACCAAGTCCAACTTTTATAAGGTTAATTTATGGGAGCTTCTATGTATTGGTAGAATGTGAGAAGGATGTTGGAATTTTTAACGGTGGTAAACATTGCAAACTGCCTCCTATTTTTTAAACCATAAACAGAACTTTGCAGCAAAGATATTTTTCTCAACTAAAACAACTTCTCACACTTAACAAGCATACTGGATTTAACTTGTGGACAACCATTTTTGTTTTTGAAGACTGCCATTTTTCAACTGCGGGATTATAAATTGTAACACAATTACAATGTATTTTATTTTGGAGCTTCGGTTATATGAAACAGGTTTCGTAATCGAATCCGTGGAGGGTTTGAGAGCCTTGGGGTTTTGTGTTAATTTCTTCTCAGGGTGTTCAGATCCGAATTTTTTTATCTACTTTGCTCTGCATTCGGGTGGCTCTTGTTACTAATTATGCATCCCCTGCACTCACTAGCTGAAGATGGTGTTGATTTACTCCGTGGAATGTTAGAATCAATAACTACTACAACCCCCTCTTCAGATTTCAAACCCATTACTCAATGCTCCGACTGTTGGATAAACAGTAATTTCAACCAAACCCGCCGACTTTATTTAATGATAGAACTTTCTCAGAGTTTCTCAATAGTTCATTTAGCTTCTCAGAGAAGCCATCTCCACCGACATTCAGGGCTCGAGAAGCTTCTTAGTTGTATATAAATATCCGTTTGTTGTGAATGCAAATCATCAGTTGAGTGTAATTGTTGTGTTCTCTGATATGGTATCAGAGCAGATGGTTTCGGCTTGGTAGTTGCAGGGGTGAGTGTCTGCACTGTGTTTGTGTGTGAGGAACCTAGTTAAAGGAGTAAACTGTGGTGAGCGGTGAATCTAACCGCTGTGAGGAGCTGTGTGCTCAGTGGCTTGAAGTGCCAAGTGGGTTCCGCTTAGTAGCTTCGTTGTGAGAGCTGCGAGTGCTCGGCGAGGAGCTGTGAGATAGCTCAGTGGAGTTGAAAGCGTGGTTGCTGAAATAGAGCCAGCAAATCTGAGTTGGAGGAGAATGCGGCCTGGAAGTTGGCTCTTAATCGAGGGATGAGAGGTCTCCAGCCGCGTAAAGGAAGATTTGGGCTGTGGCGTTGTAAGTGGAGGACGCCTGAGATTTGCCCGATCCTGTGAAAGTGGCGATACTTTGTGAAGTCGTTGAGGATGCCAAGATTGGTGCAGTCGTATAAGTGTTGTTTTGAGCTCAGTTGAGTAGTCAAAGGCCTGTAGAGCTGAAGCTCTCGTGGCAGTCTAAGGAAGTCGACTGCCTTGGTGAAGCTTTTTGATAGTAGCCGTTTTTTTCGCTGCCAAGTGCCCCTGAAGAAGTCAAGTGGAGCGCATATGTGATTGGAAGTGCCAAAGAAACCAGCGTGCCGATTGAAACAATGATTTTGGTGCATTGGAGGAGTCTTCGACCGTGAGCGTGGGTTTGTGCGTTCAATTCTCGATTAATGTTCATGAGTTATTACCTGTCACGACTTCCTCTACTCTGTTTTTTTCAATCAATTTTTATATTAACCGTTTGAAAATTTCTGTTGTTTCTTGAGGTTTCTGTTGGTGCCTTTCTTGTGCGTTATTTGGAGGACTCTGCCAACTTAGAGAGGGTATTTGACAGATTCGCGTGAACAGATTGTGTTCTTTATTGTTAAACTTTTCTCACGCGTAGAGCTGCCTGCTCTATATATGAAAAATAGAGTTGTGTTAACTCAGTCAGTTAAGCTAGAGTAGAGAACTTGCTATTGTGAATATTGGTGTGTCATATCTCAGTGTTGAGGCGTGTTGCAGAACAGTCCGATTGTGTAATTGTTTGCAAATAGTATGTGTTGCAGTTGCAGTGTTTATTTGCTTGTGTGTTGTCGCAGAATTGTGTGAAGCCCAAGTGGAACAGACCATATTGGCAAGCCACTGGTGAATTATACTGTGCATTTAATCATTGTTCAGAGAGAGATGTTGTTATTCGGTTATATGGGTATGACTGCTGTGATACAAGACTATCGCAGAGCAGCGTAGTAATCAGTGTCAAATGAAGCCGCGTGCTTAGTTACTAAGTGTTTGTTTGGGTTGTTATCTTTGGTGCGGCATTTTGATGTTGAGTTGAGTGTACGCCGAAGATTTGAGCAGCGTTGTGAAGTCGAGTGCAGTCTTGTCATTATTGGGTTCGTGAAGATTGGAGCTGAATCTAATTTGTGGAAGAACTTGGAGTTGAGCTAACTTGGAGCTGACTGAAAGCATGGGTCGGCAAAGAAGATTGAAACAGCAGAAGAGAAACAATGAGAGGGCAAAGGCAGAATCTGAAATATTTCCAACCATAGAATTTATGCTCAATGAAGATATGAATCCGGATGAGCCAGAAGATTTTACAGAAGCTGATATAATACTGAAAAGATTAATGCCAGTGCTGCCATCATTCTCAGGTAAAAATTTTGAACTTTGGGCTATTAAAATGGAAGGATTATTAGGATCAGTAGATTTATGGCAATTTGTCGAAGAAACTGATATGAATTCTGAAAATAAGAGCAGACGTGCAATAGCTTTGTTTCTTATTATATCAGCTCTAGATGAAAACATCATGTCAAGCATTTTAAATGAATTTGGTGAAGTATTTGATCCAAAGATGTTTTGGCATATTCTTGAAACGACGTATAGCATAAAGTGGATTCAGAAAGATGAAATTGATGACATTGTTATTAAAAATAGTGATTGTGATGAAAGCATCATAAAGACTGAAAATATGTTGGTAGCTGAGAAAAGAGTAGCATGTGATAGTGAGGGAAAAGTCAAACATGAAACTTGTGAAGTCAAATATGATGAAAATTATGTATCTCATGAAGAATGGTTATGTTTGATGCATGAAAAACAACTCAGTGATGAGTTGTTTGGTGAGATGACATGTCTATCTTCAGATGTAAATCAAATGCAGGATGACATGTTTGCAACAAAGGAGTTGATTAAAGAGGTTGAAAACATGAATCAACCAAATATGAAAAATGAATATCTACATAATGATGTAGAGATTGTAGAAAGAAAAATCATGGAGGATTCAATAGAAACCCATGAAGCTGTAGAGGACTCAATAGCAACTAATGTTGTGGAAAACTTAATAATAGTTGATGAACTGAAGAAAGTTAATAGACCCTTTAAAGAAGAGTGTGCAGATATTGACAGTGAGGAAAAGGCAATAAAACTTAAAGAAATGGCAAGCATTAATGATAAGTGTAAATCTCGAAAACCTCCAGCAATGGTGAATGGAAAGAATGTTAGCATGCAATTAAGAAAGGGGAAACTTCACCACTATCTAATGGCGAGAAAGGTGAAGATGAAACTGCACCTGAAAATAAACAAGTATGGACCATTTAGAAAGAAGACAAAAATGAAAGTCTTGTTTTCATGTATTGTTGTAAGCCTAGCTGAGACTTAGACCAGCAGGCATGACAATTAAGAGTGTTTATATGTATATTGTATTTTGTGTGTGTATGTATATGGTTGAAATTAAGGGGGAGTGTTGGATAAACAGTGATTTCAACCAAACCCGCCGACTTTATTTAATGATAGAACTTTCTCAGAGTTTCTCGAGAGTTCATTTAGCTTCTCAGAAAAGCCATCTCCATCGACATTCAGGGCTCGAGAAGCTTCTTAGTTGTATATAAATATCCGTTTGTTGTGAATGCAAATCATCAGTTGAGTGTAATTGCTGTGTTCTCTCATACCGACTTCCCTCACCACTCATAATTTCTGGGCACATGACAGCGTTGCAGAATAACCTAGAAGCTATGCAGTTTTTGGGCTTCCATGAAAGTGGCAAATGCTTTGGATTAGTATCGATTGGCTACACTTCGTTTCTTTATGGACATGTGATCCTTGTTAAGTTTGCAACTGACTCTTGTCTTCTCAGAAGGCGGTTAGATTTGAACCGTTCAGAGCTGTTCAGATTGGCAAGCCCTCTGCAATTTAAAGCGTTCTTTCAAACATTTTGGGTGGAAACTTAGTACACTTTTTGTGGAATTAGAGGTGAAAACAGTCCATGGGTTTGCATTTGCATTTAAATCTCCGTGAAAAATAGGTCAGATATGCAATTTGAAGTATTTGTTTCGAACTATCTTTTGCAAAGCTGTTAAATCTTATGAAATTTGAGAACGAAAACATTCCTTAGCATTACATTTGATGTCAATGAATTCCATATTCTCAACTTAGAGTAGAAAATAGGTCAAAGTTCCTGGATTTGTGTGATTTAAATAATTATTTGGAACAATTTGGGCCAAAATTGGTACATTCGATGAAGTTGGAAGTGGAAACAGTGCATAGTGTTACATTTGCTTTTAAATGAGTCGTCTTTTTTTTCATTAAGAAAAAACGCTGTATTTTCAGTATAAAAAAAACAACATAAGCATAATCTACTTCGAGGGCATAAAAGTATCAAAAACTTCCAAATACAGGTCCCAACCATAAGTTTAGAATTTACTTCTGATATAATACAAACAAAGACACCTGCATATACATAGATCCGGTTTCCCTCCAAAATATAAAAGTCATTCGACTGCAACATATAGCCACACAAACTATTCAACAGAAATTCCTCTTCGCCACGGAGCACACCATTATGTCAGTGGGAGAAATGAGTGGGAGATATGAATGGATCCAGGGGCCACCATTAATTTTTTTTCGATAATCCATCTGTCGATGATGCTTGCACTTTATGACTTGGGAAAAACAAATTTATATTGACACAAATGCATTGTTGTAGACCAACATGAGAATATTTTCCAAAAAAAGGTAAAAATGGAGTTAATATTGTAATTGTTTCTAAACTTGTGGATCTTTGAGAAGATGACTGTGGTATATCACTGATGATTGGAACTTTTTTCTGTGATTTAAATCATTCTCAATTGATAGATAACTTTAAGAATAAATCATAGAAATTACATCTTTAGGCCACTTGGCATCTTCCAAGGAAATGAATTTTTACATTATTCATTGGATCTAGTCAACTTAATGATTTTGTTTGCTACCCACATCACCAGCATATTCTTCAAAACAATAAAAAATGTTTATACATCAAATATATATATATGTATATATGAATGAATGAAAATTGAAAAAAATCCATGTATACCAAATATGTTAAAAACTACACAATTTAATAAAATATCACAAACTCATTAAATATAATATAATTATATACCTAATAAAATAAATAAATAATTATTTTAATATTAATATTTGAAATTTGAAATTTCTATATTATCTTATATAATATTTAATACTATTTAACTATTCATTACACCGTAAGGCATTCCTTTCTGGGAAGAACACCCTGGGCTGCCACTTAGTACCCTTTCGCACCGTTTGATTAGTT
The DNA here is from genome assembly GCA_034641835.2 of Pinus albicaulis. Classification (NCBI taxonomy): domain Eukaryota; kingdom Viridiplantae; phylum Streptophyta; class Pinopsida; order Pinales; family Pinaceae; genus Pinus; species Pinus albicaulis. The sequence goes on from CM076584.1 coordinate 179,995,094, forward strand.
GTTAGACTAATAAAATAATTTTGGCCATTATATCCCACCATCGACAACTGCTTGAACTATCAATCGTCTGAATGTGAGCCTGAAAATGCCATGCCTGCCCATTCCCTCTACGCTTCCCCTTTCTGGACAGAAGTGACACAAATTTGTGTAGAGTAGAATGTCGGCAACAACAAATATCCATGGACGAGCGTAAAGAGAAAAGACTTGCATGAATCACTGGCATGAAGAAAGGAGGTTACAAAAGCACAAACAAAGACCATTACAGAAGCATGATGAACGAAGAAGCTCCATTTTATTAGAACGGAATGGCGCAAAAATAGGGAATTATCTTGAACTCTGTAACAATAAGTTCAAAGGCTTGATTTCTTCTAAAATTAGGAATGCCAAGAATATGTCAATGCTCTTGATATCCAATACTCGTTTTTCCACCAACTTCCCTTCTAAGATAGGATTGGTGTCTTATCTTTATGCAATTGATGGTAGCAGTAATCAATTCATGGGTCCTCTTCCAGCCAATTTAGGTCCATTGAAAAAATTGAGTAAGTTGTATCTTTCCTAGAATCATTTCTCCAGTAGCCTTCTTACTTACATACTGTCATGGAATGGGCTTGCAAACCAAAATCTTTTAAATAACAGATTCGCGGGCCCTATTCTTAGAGAGCTAGGGGAGTTGCTAGTTCTTACATATCTGTATCTTTATGTTAATTCCTAGACAAGAGAAATCCCTCCTTAGTTGAAAACTTTGAAGCTTAATAGGTTCAATTTTTTGGATAATCAACTAACTAGCATTATTCCTTTTGCTTTCAGTATTAGTTTTTACAATTCAAGTTTAATGGGCAATCTTGGGTTTTACAGCAACGATGGTCTTAAAGAGATTAAATCACGTTCTGACATGGAGATAGCAGGAGAAAAAAGTGTTACAACAGTTGGGCATGGCTACTCCCAACACCGTTTAGCTTGGTTGACATCATTTTTGTGTTAGGAATAACCTTGTTTTATTGACAATATCGTCAATATAATAAAGCTAAAGTTAAATATTTGTGGCGAAGCAATAAGTATCCATGAATGTTGACCATGTTTCATTGATTAGGTTTCTGAGAATATGAAATTATGGATTATATATAGGAGGAAGATGTGATGGGAAGTGGTGGATTAGGAAAAGTGTATAAAGCCACACTCAAGAATGGAGAAACTGTGGCCATCAAGAGGTTGTGGAACAGTGGAAACGCTGGAGGCTCCACCTCTTGCAATGTTAATGGATTCAAGGAAAAGGTTGAAATTCTGGGAAATATTAGGCATAAAAATATAGTGAAACTTTGGTGTTGTTGTGTCAATGAAGATTCTAATATTTTTATATATGAGTACATGCCTAATGGAAGTTTGGGGGATCTCCTTCATGGCCCAAAAGCTGGTGACCTTAATTGGCCTACATGTTACAAAATTGCTGTTGAAGTAGCTCGTAATTTTTCTTATTTTCATCATGACTATGTACCTCCTATCATCCATCGCGATGTGAATTCCAACAATATTCTCCTAGATGTTGATTTTGGTGCTTGTGTGGCTAATTTTAGACTTGCCAAGGTCCTTCATAGTTGTGACAAGGGAATCAATTTCATGTCTCCAATTGTTGGTTCATATGGTTATATGCTCTAGGTACATAGAAAAATACATATGCACAAATTTATTTCGAATATAAACACAATTTTAATTGAAAATAAAATTTGTTGACTTTGTCTCACCCCTGCCTAAAAATTATAAATTGGTTTTAATAACTCCAGATTAACATTGTGAAGGATAATACACTAGGTGCAAGCTTTGACAACATAAAAAATTTAGGATCTAGATATATCTTTGTTTATTTATTTATTTTTTATTTACTTAGTTCATTACCTTGGTCTCCCTAGATGTTTACCACATTTCAAAGGTTAGGTTTCAAAGAATATGAAATTTTGGATTGCATAGACAAGGAGAAAGTGATTGGAAGTGGTGGATTAGGAAAAGTGTACAAAGCCACACTCAGGAATGGAGAAACTGTGGCCATCAAGAGGTTGTGGAAATTTTGGAGGCTCCACCTCCTCTAATGATAATTGATTCAAGACAGAAGTTGAAAATTTGGGAAATATTAGGCATAAAAACATAGTGAAACTCTAGTGTTGTTGTGTCAATGATGATTATAATATTTTGGTATACGAGTACATGTGCAATGAAAGTTTGGGGGAACAGACCCAAAGTTGGTGACCTTAATTGGCCTACACATTACAAAATTGTAGTTGGAGCAACTCAGGGTTTGGCTTATTTCCATCATGACTGTGTACCTCCTATCATCCATCGCGATGTAAAGTCCAACAATAGTCTACTAGATGCGGATTTTGGTGCTCATGTGGTTGATTTCAGACTTGACAAGGTCCTTCAAAGTTGTGAGAAGGGAATCGATTGCATGTCTGCAATTTCTAGATCCTATGGTTATATAACTCCAGGTACATAGACAACTACATATGCACAACTTTCTTTCCAATATAGACACAATTTTAATTGAAAATAAAATATGTTGACCTTGTCTCATGCCTGCCTAAAAATTATAAATTGGTTTTAATAACTCTAGATTAACATTGTGAAGGATAAAACACCAAGTGCAAGCTTTTGCAGCATACAAAATTTAGGATCTAGATATATCCTTATTTTTTTATTTTTTATTTATTTACTTAATTCATTACTTTGGTTCTGTAGCCCGAGTAAAATTTTCACCCTACACTCCAACTTGAATGGTATTAGCTTCAAAAATTGAATTATGTGTCCTAGGTACGCGTTTCTTGAAGAACTTTGAACAACCCAAAAAGAATACTAAGAAGTACCAAGATCTAAATTTATCTGATGATTTAGAGTTACAATTGCAGTTGAAATATGTATTTTTCATTCAATATGAACTTAAAAGGTCTCCTTAGACTCTTAGAGTGTAGATTACCTAGTTGTCAAAGTAGTATATTTTCATGACCATTTAGTTATTTGATTTTTTTCAATATGATTTTAAGCTTGCCAAGTTAAGGGTTCAAAGATAATTTTGTGCTTATCAAGCACACACATATTCACCATGACATGAGAATCCTTACACATGCTTTTTACAGTACATGAAATTTAAATCCATAATTTATAATGTTACCCCTTGAAAGACATTAAAGTTTGGGCCTGAAACTTGGTAGCTTAGTATTTCATATTACATATTTCATATTTCAAATTAAGTATATTTTGAGAACCGTGAATTTGTTTTGTTAAAATTTTTAATCATGACATAATAGAATCCTTTTTAGAACTTACACAGAGGCTGCAAAGCCACAAAGGAATTCACCTGCGCATCTATATTTAGTATGCAAGTCTGCATTGTGAATTTTCATTTGTTCCCTTAAGATGCATAGGAGCTACATAGGGTTTCCCTCCTAAATTGGGAAATTTGAAGCTCAATAGGTTCAATATTTTGGATAATCAACTAACTAGAATTGTTCCTTCTGCTTTCAGCCTCTGTTTTTACAATTCAAGTTTAATGTGAAATATTGGGCTTTACAGCAACGATGGTCTTAAAGGGTTTAAATCTTGTTCTGACATGGAGGATAGCAGGAGAAAAAAGTGTAACATTTGGGCATGGTTTCTCCTAGCACCATTTGTTTTGGATGGGGTCATTTTTGTGTTAGGAATGGCCTTTATTTATAGACAATTTCGTCAATACAATAAAGCTAAAGTTAAATATCTGTGGCCAAGACAAAATTCTCCCTGGATTTTGACCATGTTTCACCGATTAGGTTTTAGAGAATATGAAATTCTGGATTGCATAAATGAGGAAAATGTGATTGGAAGTGGTGGATTAGGAAAATTTCAGAAGGCCGCACTCGAGAATGGAGAAACTGTGGCCATCAAGAGGTTGTGGAACAATGGAAACGTTGGAGGTTCCACCTCCTATAATGATAATGGATTCAATGAAGAAGTTGAAACTTTGGGAAATAATAGGCATAAAAACATAGTGAAACTCTAGTGTTGGTGTGTCAATGATGATTCTAATCTTCTGGTATACGAGGACGTGTGTAATGGCAGATTGGGGGATCTCCTTCATGGCCCCAATGTTGGTGACCTTAATTAGCCTACACGTTACAAAAGTACAGTTGGAGTAGCTCAGGGTTTGGCTTATTTGCATCATGACTGTGTACCTCCTATCATCCATCGCAATGTGAAGTCCAATAATATTCTACTAGATGTTTATTTTGGTGCTCGTGTGGTTTATTTTGGACTTGCCAAGGTCCTTCAGAGTTGTGGGAAGGGAATCGATTTCATGTATGCAATTGTTGGATCCTATGGTTATATAGCTCCAGGTACATAGAATAATACATATGCACAACTTTCTTTCCAATATAGACACATTTTTAATTGAAAATAATTTTTTTTGACCTTATCTAATGTCTACCTAAAAATTATAAATTCGTTTTAATAAGTCCATAATAACATTGTGAAGGATAAAACACTAGGTGCAAGCTTTTGCAACATACAAAATTTAGGATCTAAATATATCCTTGTTTACTTATTTTTTATTTGTTTACTTATCTTAGTATTTCATATTGCATATTGCGTATTTCAAATAAAGTATATTTTGAGAACCATGAATTTTTTTTGTTATAAGTTGTAATCATGACGTAATAGAATGCTTTTTAGAACTTAGATAGAGGCTGCAAATCCACAAAGGAGATCACCTGGGCATCTATCTTTAGTACACAGGTCTGCATTGTGATTTTTCATTTGTTCCCTTAATATGCATAGGAGGTACATAGGGTTTCCCTCCTCAATTGGGAAATTTTAAGCTTAATAGGTTTAATATTTTGGATAATAAACTAATGGCATTGTTCCTTCTTCTTTCAGTCTCATTTTTTACAAGTCAAGTTTAATGGGAAAATCTGGGCTTTGCAGCAATGATGGTCTTAAAGGGTTTAAATCCTAGTCTAACATGGAGGATATCAAGAGAAAAAAGTGTAACAGTTGAGCATGGTTCTTCCTAGCACGGTTTCATTTGGCTAGGGTCATTTTAATGTTAGGACTGACCTTGTTTTAAAGATAATATCGTCAATACAACAAAGGTAAAGTTAAATATTCGTGGCGAAGAAATAAGTCTCCCTGGATGTTGACCATGTTTCACCGATTAGCTTTCATAGAATATGAAATTCTGGAATGCATAGATGAGGAAAATATGATTGGAAGTGGTGGATCAGGAAAAGTATACAAGGCCAAACTCGGGAAGGGAGAAATTGTGGCCATCAAGAGGGTGTGGAACAGTGGAAACCTTGGAGGATCCACCTCCTGCAATGAAAATGGATTCAAGGCAGAAGTTGAAACTTTGGGAAATATTAGGCATAAAAGCATAGTGAACATATGGTGTTATTGTGCCAATGATGATTCAAATATTTTGGTATATGAGTACATGCCTAATGGAAGTTTGGGGAATCTCCTTCATGGCCCCAAATATGGCGACCTTAATTGGCCTACACTTTACAAATTTGTAGTTGGAGTAGCTCAGGGTTTGGCTTATTTTCATCATAATTATGTACCTCCTATAATCCATCGCTATGTGAAGTCCAACAATTCTGCTAGATGTGGATTTTGGTGTTCGTGATGCTGATTTTGGACTTGCCAAGGTCCTTCAGAGTTGTAAGAAGGGAATTGATTTCTTGTTGTGCAATTGTTGGATCCTATGGTTATATAGCTCAAGATACATAGACAAATACATATGCACAACTTTATTTCCAATATATACATAGCTTTAATTGAAAATAAAATTTGTCGACCTTGTCTCACCCCTGCCTAAAAATTATAAATTGATTTTTATAAGTCCAGATTAACATTGTGAAGGATGAATCACGAGGTGCAAGCTTTGGAAGAATACAAAATTTAGGATCTAGATATATCTTTGTTTATTTATTTTTTATTTATTTACTCAATTCATTACCATGGTTTTGTAGGCCCAATAAAATTCGCATCCCATACTCCAACTTGAATGACATGACTTTCAAAAATTGAAGTACAAGTCCTAGGTGCTCCTATTTTTCTAGAAGCACTTCCAACAACCCAAAAAGAATACTAAGGAGTACCAAGATCTAAAATTCTCTTATGATTTAGAGTTGCAATTTCATTTGAAATGTATGCCTTCCATTCAGTATGAAAGGGCTTCTTAAACTCTTAGAGTGTAGCTTACCCAGTTGTCAAAGTAGTATATTTTCATGACCATTTAGCTATTTGTTATTTCTCAATATCATTTTAAATTGGCCAAGTTCAAGGTTCAAAGGTAATTCCATGCTTATCAAGATCACACATTCTCACCATGACTTGAGAATCCTTACACAACCTTTTTACTATTCATGAAAATTTAATATCCACAACTTCTAATCTTACCCCTTGAAAGACATTGAATTCTAGGCCTGACACTTGGTAGCTTAGTATTTTAGATTGCAAATTGCATATTTCAAATTAGGTATATTTTGAGAACCATGAATTTGTTTTGTTAGAAGTTGTAATCATGACGTAATATAATGCTTTTTAGAAGTTAGACAGAGGTTGCGAAGCCACAAAGGAATTCACCTGAGCATCTATCTTCAGTAAGAAGGCTTGCATTTTAAATTTTAATTTGTTCCCTTAAGATTCATAGGAGCTACATAGCTTCCCTCCTCAATTGGGAAATTCAGAATTTAATATGTTCAATATTTTTCATAATCAACTAACTAACATTTCTCCTTCTGTTTTCAGTCTTAGTTTTTAAAAGTCAAGTATGGGAAATCTTGTGCTTTGCAGCAACGATGGTCTTAATAAGTTTAAATCATGTTTTGACATGGAGGATAGCACAAGAAAAAAGTGTAACATTTTGGCATCACTTCTCCCAACACTGTATGGATTAGATGGCATCATTTTTGTATTAGGATTGGCCTTGTTTTAGAGACGATATCATCAATACAATAAAGCTAAGGTTAAATATTTGTGGCAAAGCAATAAGTCTCCATGTATGCTAACAAAATTTCATCGATTAGGTTTCATAGAATATGAAATTATGGATTTCATAGACAAGGAAAATGTGATTTGAAGTGGTGGATCAGGAAAAGTGTACAAGGCCACACTCGAGAATGGAAAAAATGTGGCCATCAAGAGATTGAGGAACAATGGAAACGTCAGAGGCTCCACCTCCTGCAATGATAATGGATTTAAGGAAGAAGTTGAAACTTTGGGAAATATTAGGCATAAAAAAATAGTGAAACTCTGTTTTTGTTGTGTCAATGATGATTCTAATCTTTTGGTATACGAATACATGCCTAATGGTAGTTTGGGGGATCTCCTTCATGGCCCCAAAGCTTGTGACATTAATTGGCCTACACATTATAAAATTGTAGTTGGAGCAACTGAAGCTTTGGATTATTTGCATCATGACTATGTACCTCCTATCATCCATCGCGATGTGAAGTCCAACAATATTCTACTAGATGTTGATTGTTGTGCTCATGTGGTTGATTTTGCACTTGCAAAGGTCCTTAAGAACTGTGAGAAGGGAATCAATTTCATGTCTAAAATTGCTAGATCCTATATTTATATAGCTCTAAGTAGATAGACAAATACATATTCACAACTTTATTTCCAATAAAGACACAGTTTTAATTGAAAATAAATTTTGTTGACGTTGTCTCAACCCTGCCTAAAAATTATAAATTAGTTTTAATAACTTCAGATTAACATTGTGAAGGGATAAAACACTATGTTCAAGATTTCACAACAAACAAATTTTAGGATCTAGATATATATTTTGTTATTTATTTTTTATTTATTTACTTAGTTCATTACCTTGGTTCTGTAGGCCCAATAAAATTTGTATCCCACTCCAACTTGAATGGCATGAGTTTAAAAAATCGAAGTAGAAGTCCCACGTGCGCCTATGTTCTAGAAGCACTTCCAACAACCCAAAACAATACTAAGAAGTACCGAGATCTAAAATTCTCTTATGATTTATAGTAGAAATTGCATTTGAAATGTGTGGCTTCCATTCAGTATGAAATTTAAAGGGCTCCTTAGACTCTCAGACTGTAACTTACCCAACTGTCGAAGTAGAATATTTTCGTGTCCATTTAGTTATTTTATTTTTTTCAATATGATTTTAACATGGCCAAGTTCAGGGTCAAAGGTAATTATGTGCTTATCAATTATCAAGCACACACGTTCTCACAATGACATGAGAATCCTTACACAGGGTTTTTACAGTTCATGAAAAGTTCATCTTCGCAGCTTCTAAAGTTACTCTTTGAAAGACATTGAAGTCTGGGCCTGAAACTTGGTGGCTCTGAAAACCATGAATTTGTTTTGTTAGAAGTTGTATTCATGACGTAAAATAATGTTTTTAGAACTTAGACAGATGATGTGAAGCCATAAAGGAATTCACCTGGGCATATATCTTCAGTAAGTAGGCATTTATTATGAAATTTCATTTGTTCCCTTAAGATGCATAGGAGCTAGATAAGGTCTGGAGTTTGGACATACAAAATTTTGAAGCCAGATCTCTTATGAAAAATCTCTAGTTTCTTGAAGCAACTTAGAGTTGTGAATCCATTCAAATTAAATAGAGAATTTATAATCAAAATTTTTATCTCAAAACTAAAAATTATTCACTTTTTCGTTTGGTTCAGAACATGCATACACTCTCAAGGTGAATGAGAAAAGTGACATCTACAGTTTTGGAATGGTGCTTCTCGAGCTAGTGATGGGAAAGAAACTAGTAATTCAAGATTTTGAGGAGAGTAAAGACCTTGTAATGTGTGTGTGCACTAGAATTGAGAAGAATAATTGTGGGTTACAAGACATACTAGATTCTAGAGTAATGGTAGATTGCTTCAAGGAAGTATAGCCACAATAAGTCAATACTTGAAAACGTTTTCCAGTTTTGTTTGAAAAAATTCTTAATTCACAGGGATTGGTGGGCCTAAATGTCATTTGTGCATCCTTTAACGTATGGTAGAATATTGGAATTTGTATGGCATTGGGATAAACAAGTCTAAATAGAGGGCTTTTAGAAATTGGCACTTCTCCTCACGAGTATGATGCCATTGTTACACAACATACTCTGGGTTGACGTACAAGTCATGCAGAGAACCTTGAAACTTACTGTAATTGAGCCTGGATTCAAAATCAGAATCAAACCAATCTAGAATGTGGGAACCTAATAAGCTCATAGTGTACATTTGAAATCTAGGTCTCACCAGGCATGCATTCATTTGACACATAATAAAAGGATTTTGTGTGTGATTTGAACAATTTTTTTTTGAGTTTTCCCCACTATAAGTAATTTGTAAGTACAAAAATTTAAATTAACTTAACTAATGTCAAAGTTAGTTTTTTTATTTTCTTGATGTTGCCACATATGAAAGTGGACTTTTCATTCTTGTCACTTGTCTTCATCTACACACGTTAAAACTTCAGAGTTGTAAATTTTGCAGCACTGATAAACATTTGGAGCATATGTTTCAAAATAATGATCCCGAGCTTTGCTTCTAAACCTAATACTATATCTGCATTCCCAAACTGTTTTTGGCAATTGTTGCCATGTATTTATTCCTCATTGTCAATAATTGTCATTTTTTTTTTATATTTCTTAGTAACTTATTGAAACAATTTCAAATCATACTTCTTTGTATTGTGTGTTCGAAATAAATTGAATTCTCTACTTAGATTGTAAGATAAAATTTACAAATAGTGAAGAATTTGTTGCCATGGAAACATTAGGCAGAGTGAACTTAAAAAGGCTATTTAATTGCATTGATAAATTTACATTTATAGTGATAGATATCTTGTTTTATGTTTATGATTCTCATTCGCATATGAAGTGAATGAATGTCAATTATCACTAGAAGATCAACAATAGCGTGCATTTCTTATCACTTATTATTGTTCTTAGAATGGGTAGTATTGGTCATGTATAATGAAGAAGCTTCTCATACGATTTTATATATTTATGTCTTCCCATTGTTAGTAGAAAGAAAGAAAAATGTGGAACATGAATTCAGGTTAGCTAACTTGAAAATCATTTTATGTTGTATCTAATATTTTGTTGAAGTCCACTTGTACAACAAAGGATGCCTTTGTTAGGGTCCTATATTACTAATGTAGTTCCTTATTGTTGTTAGTGTAGCACCTTATTGTTATTTTTGTGCCCATGTAGTCCCCATATTTTTATTATTGTGCCCTTACATTATTATTGTTAGGTCGGCTAGGATTATATTGTGACCCCATGTATTCCAACATATAGAAAGGAGGTTTTTTCATTTGTATCATCCAAGAATTATTCATTTATGCTAAGTAAAAGAGGTTTCCCCCTCAAAGTGGCTGATTTATAGGGCGTTGATCTCTCTTTTCTTCTATCTTTGGCGTTGGTTTCATAACATTTGGTATCAGAGCTTTACATTCTAGGGTTTCACTTCTTCAAACAGGTCATCATGGCAGTTTCACTATAACATTTTTTCTACGAAGGTTGAGAAGCTAAAAAAACTCCATTTGCGAAGAATCCTGAGGAAATTTATGTAAAAATTTCAGATCTTGGTTCGCAATAGTTTCGGAGATATGATCTGTGGAAGTTAGGGTTTTTGCAGGTTCCCAAATTTCATCACAAAGCGATGACCTTGGGAAAATTGACATAACTCTCTCTGAGCATCAGATTGGAATTTTGTAAAAAGTGGCCAAAATTAAATAGCCTATAGCTTCTTTTGTATCAATTTTAGAGCTGAAGGAGGAAACAGTGACACATGGCACGCCATACAAGTTCACTCTACTAAACCAGTCCATAATTAGGACATTGTGGGAGATTTGGCATCAATTAAACCTTGAAGAATCCAAATTAGGTCTGAACTATTCCATTGGAAAGACGATTCAAAGGGATAATAAAGGACCAAATATAAAATCTTGGGGATCTTGAATTACAAAGATACATCAGTTTCAATATCGAGCTCCTCAAAATAAAGACAAAATGTGTGTATTTTTTTAAATTGCATAAGTCTTGTTTGAAAAATCAGTTTGAAGTGATTCTAAGGGAATATTGAAGCATAGATATTATAATTGGGTTAAAAAATTCCCACTAAAAATAATTCAATAGGAATTAAGCCCACAGAAGGTGCTAATATGACTCATGAAGAGGAAAAAATGCAACATGATAATATCAAAATTACAAGAACAAGTACATGACAAATTTCGCTCTCCACAAAGAGTAACAACATGAAATGGAAGCTAAGATGGATGGTTTGAAGAGGCTGGAAGCTATTATGGAAGGTTTGAAGAAAGGCATGGAGCGGGTTTATACCTTAAGAGACAATCCCTTAGCTGTGATAAGGAATCAGTGCTTAAGACATTTATATGATTATGTCACAAATATATATATGTATTTGTTTTATTAACCCTCAAGTATTTATGATTAAACCCTTAAATGTCAAATAAGATGAATGCTTCACAATGCTACCATCTGTTAATGTTGAATGAAGTGACTAGAAGAATATGAAAGAAGAAGTCCAAACTAATATGCTGTTTTATACAGAAAATATCATTTCCAACCCCAGAAGAAATATATGAAATAAATAGTTAAAACAAAGGAGCGCCAATTAAGGTTTTTAACTCTTATATACACAAGTAAAAAGAGACTTGCTGCTCGTAACTTTGTTTTATTCATAGATAGAAAACACATAATGTAAACTTGGATACATTTCAACATAAACAGAATGCTAGAAACTTGCTTACTAATTCATTAATTTTTGAATCTCTGAATAAAAAAAATAATTGTCTAAAGGTCCAAAACTCGGAACCTTTCCTTCCCTTGAAAATTACATTAAATACAGTAAAAAGCAGTTTGGAACTACTGTAACCAATCCTAACTACCAAAACTACTTTAAGACTTCGAAGGCTGTCTATTACATGCCTTGAAAATGTCTTGTTACAATTACATTGTCTTCAGAAAATAGCATAAAATAAATATCCTTATCTATAGGAATTGCTGATGATGTGGCTTCTTTTCCTTGGTCAACTGATTTGTCTTTCTTTGCTGCTGATCCTTTTGGCAGGTCTATTGTCCAAGCTCTGCACTTTTTCCCTATTTCTACCTTCGTCCCGGATGAATGTGCCAGATTGTGATATTCCAATCTGAATGCAGTAATTCGATCATAAGAAGGCCTTTCTGTGAAAAGAGTTTTTACCATCCACAAGAGTTGAAAATGTCTCTGCAAGAAGTTGACCATTGTCTCTCCTTTAAGCACCTGAGTCTTTTCATGCATGTTATCAACTTTGCTTTTTGTCATCACTAGTAAGTTCTCATAAGAGCTCCATGGCAAAAGATTTCCTTCATCTCCCCAACATGATGGCAAGCCTACTCTTGTCATTTTATCAAAAGACTTATCAAACTGACTTACTGCTTCCTTGATTTCCATTAGCTTCTTTTCTGCAGCCTTTCTGAGATCATTTCTGACAATCATTTTATTAATTTCTACTGCATACAACATTCTATCTTGCATATCATTCTCCTCTAATTCCTGATCTAATTTAGAATTAATAAAATCAATAAATATTCTGGCCCAAATGGCTCTATTAATTCCTTTTTGCTTATCAGACATGATTGGTTCTTCACATTCTAAAATAAGGCCTTTCTCTTTCACAATTATCATCAGGAAACACCAATTAGATTTCATTTATGAGATGAAATCAGTCCAAATGATATCTTTAGCTTGTGTGAGTGAGATATTTCCTTTCAGTCTTTCTTTGAGATTTTTAATCTCAGCTTCAACATTTCGGAAATCCATTTTGTACTTATCAACTTCATTTTCTATGACTTTCATCAATTTTGCTGCAGTCTCCAGTTTTGTTTGAGCCTTATTTCAATCTCTTTCAGCCATCTGCAACTCAGTATTTAATTCAAAAATTTTTTCTTGAGGGTCTTCATCACCTGTAGGAAAAAAAAAAGTACAATTATGATTATCAATATGATTTTGTAATGAAATTGCAGTCTGCTTAATTTTGGAGAGTTCTTCATCTTTCTACATGAGTTGTTGCAACAAATTTTCCTTTTCCTTCTCTACCTCTGCAACTTTTGTGGCCATTGAATATTCTCCAGTAGGTAAATTTAACTTCTTCCTTAATGTGGATATTTCTACCTCAGCACTTTGCATGAATTTCTGCACAACAGTCTTATCACTGGGGTCTACTCCAATTTTTATAATAATTTTCTTCAATTCCACATTCTGAACTGTTAAGGCTCTTGAGTTAGCCTTCTCTAACTTCAACTGTTTAATTACTTTACCCAACATATTCTCTACCTTTATTGCCATTGCATTAGTCTTTGTGTGGTCATTTACAATCAATTGACCTATTTTCATATGAAAATTCATTTTATCCATCAATGGAATTTTCTTTACATCCACAATCACATTGACAGTGTTGAAATTGTTGGAAGAACCAATTGACATATTTGTAGGATGTGACAGGGTAATTCTAAATTGATCTTTCTCAAGATCCATTACAGTCAACAATCTTGTTTGATCAGCAGCAACTTGATGTTCAAATTGGGCCTCCATGCTGGCCTTCATCCTCTGATTTCTTTCTTCAATCTGTGAAAACAGATGTTTGATTAAGGGCACCTGTTCATGAGAAGCTTCATGATTCCTGGGTGAAGCAGGAGTATTTTCCTCTTCTCCAAAATGTAAAGAAAAAATAGGTGAATTAGATGTAGGCTCTTCAGTAAGTTTTGTTCTCTTCTTGGTTCCCTGCTCCTCATCATCTAGATCAATAACTACTTCCTTGGTTCTTTTAGTTGTTTTCTCTGCTATGATGGGAGTTTGAATGTTTGCATCTATTGAACTCATCACACCTTTACATGCTATCTCCTCTTGTTCTGGCCTACTTTCATGAATGAAATTAGAGTACCCATTCTCAATTCTTCTATTTGAAATCACACTATATGGGTCATAAGCCCAACTTTATCCTAGTAGCATATGCATGTCATCTAACATTTTTTGTTACTTCATCAAATGCATGCCTCATATTTACTATGAAAGGGCCTACAACCATGGGTAATTTATACATGTGTCCTTTCTTCATAGGCATGAAATGAACCTGATCAACATTTCGACTATGTCTAATGAACTCTAAAGCAAAAAAGCCTCATTGGTACAAAAGTTGGGAGTCTGTAAGGCTCAACACTTGCTCCATATAACCTTATTTCAGAATATTCCTAGAAAACAAACCAATCTCCATACTTACAATTGTTTCCTAAATGCAGAAACTCCTGAGATTTAGGTAATAAATAGGGAGGAGGACTTCCATTCAATATTTTATATGCTGTTGGCATGTAATAGCTAGCAAAATCAAACAACCCAGCCTCATTTTTCTCCCTTCTAACTACATCTGTCCAGAATATCACTGATTGCCTTCTTTTATTTACATCCATAATATTTAGACCTAAATGCATGAATTCTTCCACATTATGATATAAGAACAAATATACAATCAATGAAGGAAATTTGAAAGAACCTGTTAATGAAAGGCTCATCGGCTGTGAATTCACTGTTTCCTGCCAATATGATGGAATATCCAGCACCATTCCTATCTTCATCATCATGGAAAAATTCCCTAGGACTGATTTATCCACTACATTATCATCATCTTTACCTATAATTTTTGCAATATTACTCAATACTGGACGAGTCTCAACATCAAAAACCCCCATAGCAAACTCTTTGCAATCTGGCTGAAACTGCTTCATGTTAGGCTTCAAATAAAACATGAACTGATTGAATTCTTCTCCTGCAAGATTATCATAATATTGTACCAGCGACTCGTTAGAAAATTGGATGGCTGAATCTAACTCAGGATAGCAAAGGGCTTGGCGAATTAACAGGGTAGACACCTGTAGAACATTCTCTCCTTGGGAATTCATGACAAAACACTTCCTTGGATACATGACAGATACCAACCAGTAGATAAATTCAGGGAAAAGATGGGTTTTTTGAATGCATGCAGACAAAACTCCAGACTTGACCATGGCAGAATACACAGGGGAAGCATTATCATTCAAAATAAATGCTAGTAGAAAGGGAGATGAATTATACAACACAGGGTATCTTGAATATCCCTCTCAGTATCCATGAGAGGGATATGGCTAGCTGAACCTGATAGGGATGACCATTTATCCATGATTGAAAATTTACGTGAGTACAGTGTATAGGGTGATCAAATTTGCAGGTGGCGGAAAACTAAAACAGGGTGCAATGCAACAAATCACAAGTAATTTTGAAAAAAAATAAAAATCTTCTTTAAATAGGTGGCGCGGGTTTTAAATTTAATGCTGACAAGATGTGCCAGCAAGCCGTTAACTCTGCTCGACGTGGAAGACAGCTGTGACCAACTCAACATCTTACGTCACTGCGGGGGCTCTCGAGGTACGGAGGAAAACTTCAGCTGGTGCCCTCGCACTCAATCTCCGCCATTCATCTCTGTTGTCCCCACAGTCAACCTGGTCAACTGCGGAGGCACTCATTATGGTATCTAGTGCACTAGTTGTGCCCGCGGGTTGGGCCTTTTGACAAGGACTTTAATTATCAACACCTTTCGCCAATCAAATCAATCAATGTTTAACATAAAATACCGAACCGACTATTATAAAGTTTAAATTTTTAAACTTTAACTCAGATTTTGGCAAACATTCATATTTTTTCATGCTTAAGTATAAGATTTTGATACTTTAACATATTTTCCAACAATTTCTTATTTTTATATTTTCAAATATTTGAAAAATAAAATGATATGCAGATGATCCACAACATTTGGCTCCACCTGGGGATAGTGTTTTTTGCCACGAAACACTAAGAACCTATAGACCAGTGCCTTCACTTGGGGCATGGAGTCAAAAATTGCTTGATGAGAAATATATAGTGAGAGGAAACTGAATATGTACAATAATGAACTAACTGCTTTTAGTGTTGGAAATAATGTTTCAGATACTGCCCATTTACAGGCAGTTCTACTACTTCTCCATCAAGATCTTCCAACATGAAAGTATTATTTGATCTGGCTTCAGAGATTTTTTAAGGACCATACCATAAAGGATCAAATTTACCATGTTTCCCTTTCTCTTCCCTTCTGGTATCCCATCTTAATACCAGATCTCTAGCCGGAAACATGATTTATCTTGCCTTTATGTCAAAAATAGACTTCATTTTCTCCTGATAAGTGACCAAATTGTCTCTGGCTTTATTTCTGCTTTCACTCAATTCTATCACCTTGTTTAGTCTTCTGATCAAGGCATTAGGTTCCTCTTGAGAGTCTTGAAGAAAAGAAATTACTGGTCTTGCTCACTGAGTGGGAAAAAAAAAACCTGAGCACCATATACCAATTCATAAGGAGACTTACCAGTGGATCTTTTAGTAGTCATCCTCAATGCCCATAAAGCAATAATCAGCTTTGAATCCCAATCCTTCTGGTTCTCATTGATTGTTTTCTTCAAGATTTTCACCAATGTTTTATTAGATGATTCTGCTAATCCATTTCCTTGAGGATGATATGCTGTAGAGTGAGATAATATTACATTATAAGTTTGAAAAAAAATTATGAACCTGACTGAGTTGAAAACTTGAGCATTGTCTGTTACAATCTTTACTGGACATCCAAATCTGCTAAAAATATTCTCTTCTAAAAACTTCATCACAACCAAATCATTTTCTTTTCTAGTAGGAATTTCCGCTACCCATTTTTTAAAATAATCAGTAGGAGTTAGAATCCATTTAAATTTCCCACTTGATGGTGGATTAATCTCTCCAATGAAATCCAATCCCCATTGTCTGAAAGGTTCTTCAATAAACAGAGGAAGGAGAGGTAAAGGAGCTAACCTTTTATTTTCTGCAAACAATTGGCATTTTTGGAAAATTCTAACAGTTCTGTATACATCAGAAAATAAAGAGGGCCAATAAAAACTTGCTTTAAGAATATTATGAGCAGTTAATTTCCAGTTGTAATGACCTCCACACAAGCATTCATGATATTATTTAATCACCTTCGTGGTTTCCTCTTCTATTAAACATAACAGCAATACACCAGCAGGATATTTCCAATACAACTTAGCTTCAATTATAACATAAGGTTGAGCTTTCAGTTTTAGAGCTCTGTACTTAGCTCTGTTTATTGAAGGAGGACAAGAAAAGAAATAGAGATAATGAATGATATCTTTATACCAGTCTAAATAGAGAAATTTATATTTAATTGTTGACTTTGTCTTAATCTGATCTGTTTCTTCAGTAACTTCATCTACAAGTGCAAGTAAGCTAATTCCCAAAGCCTGGAAATTAGACTCTGTCAGCAAGGTGGCCAGTCCTTGTCCTTTGACTAACTTTTTTGGTTTGATATCCAAGTCATATTCTTTGATTTTGGCAATCCATTTTCCTCTTTTTCCTTCCACATCACTCTGTACTAGCACATCCTTTACAACAGAATTAGGCACATATGCTATTATTTGAGAATGAGGTACATAAGTTCTGAAAGCCTTTAATGATTTAACTAAAGCATATACCTGCTTCTCCAGGATATTATACTTCAGCTCTACATATCTAAGGAATTTTCTGAAAAAGGCTACAGGTTGTTCACTTCCTTCTTCATTTTTTTGTAATAACACAGCAGCAATTGTAGAAGATGATGCAAATGAGAAGATTTGAAAAGGCTTTAAGTAATCTGGACTAATCAGGACAAGAGCTTCCTGGAGAGCTCCTTTAATTCTGTCGAATGATTCTCTTGCATCTTAGTCCCATTTTACTTCAACATTCTTTTTTAACATATCTGTTATTCTCCTGAAAATCTCAGCATAATTTGGAACAAATATTCTCAGAAAATTTATTTTTTCCATAAACCTTTGGATATATTTTTTACTTCTAGGTAGTGGAATTGTCTGTATAGCTTCAACCCTTGCCGGGTCAATCTTCACTCCATGGCTTGAAACTATGTGACCCAACAAATTACCTTCCTCTAAAGCAAATAAATATTTCTTGGGATTTAATGATAATCCAAATTTTCGACATTTCAAGAATGCTTTCCTCAGGTGTTCTAAGTGCTCATCATCAGAACCTAAAAAAATAGTAACATCATCAAGATAAATGACTATGAATTTATCACCCACAAAAGCAATATCCATTTCCCTTTGGAAAGTAGCTCCTGCATTCATGAGGCCAAATGGCAACCTGGCATACATGAATGTTCCCCAAGGTGTGGTGAAAGCAGTTTTCTTTTGATCTTCCTTCTCCACAGCCACTTGATTATACCCAGAAAAACCATCAACCATGGATAACCTGAATGCTCCAATTACTTTATACATAACAAAATCCATCTTTGGTAAAGGATATTTATCTTTTAGGGAAGCTCTGTCAAAATTTCTGAAATCCACACATAATATTATCTCTCCATTTTTATTCTTGACTGGTACCATATTGGAAACCCAATCTGAATATCTTAGTGGAACTATGATTTTTGCTTGCAACAGTTTTTTCACCTCTTTTTCAATTGGAGCCAGCAATAGTGGGTTAATTTGTCTAAGCTTCTGCTTTTGTGGCTTAACCCCATCTTTCAATGGTATTTTATGATAAATAATATCTAGATCATAAGTTTTTAAATCTTCATATGACCATGCAAATACATCCATGAATTGTTTAAAAAGATCTACATACCTTCCTTTGTACTCCTTAGGAACTCCTCTAAAAAATTTGACTATTTTAGTCTCATGTTGAGTTCCTAAATTACAGTCTTCCATTTCTCCATCTTGGGATACTTTTTTCTGATTCATTGCCACATCATTAGCATTAAAAAATCTCTCAAGAGGTATTAAACCTCTGGGAAAAATATTATCCTTCAACTGAATTATCCTCTGATCACCAATTGAATGTTTCAGATTTTTAGACATATCACTTTGACCACTTTCATCAACTTCTAAATCAGTTTGACTGTCTTCAAAATTTCCAATCATTGTTAAAAACTGATTAATTTTCTCATCATCCTCAAAAACTGCCAATGTTTTACATTATCAGGGATTGAAGGCATGTATCTCAGTTCAACTTCATATCTCAATCTTGGATTAATTGGTGGCTTAAATGTGTTGGCTGCAACTACCAATGAATCTTCCATTCTGTTCTCTTCTCTTGGAATAAATTGTAAATTAAAAGCTTCTAAATAATTTTCAACTAAATCCCACACCTCATTTCTATAAGACCTCAATCTGCGATGTTTAATCTGGCACCAATTCTTAATTTGTCTTATGATTAATTCAGAGTCACCAAAAACAGATATAGACTTGTTACACTGAAAATTGTCACCTTGACGTTTTGTTGTCTGTATGAGCTCAGTATCATTCATACATTTCTCCCTTGCAATTCTAAACACATCATTTCCTAATGTCAAGCCTTGAAATTAAGATAAAAGCTCATAAAAGCCTTAAAACTCTGGTACCGCACTTTCTCCTAGTTTTTCTTGCGGTCCCACACCTTTTGGCTATAAATCATGCGTAGCCAAAAACACTTTTTGTTTATTAAAAGTGTGGACCCCTGTAAAAGATAAGAAAAGGCACAAGTAAAATCTAGAAGCTCAGTTTAAGTCATTTTTGGAAGCTTCTAGAAGCATTCCTGTGGTGGAAAGTTCGCTCCTTTCATGTTCATGCATCCCATCCAATAAGGAGCTAACCCCTTGATGTAACAAACTAATCCCTTTGAAGGAGGATTCTATCCCTTCTTGTATGGAGTTGTAACCTCCTCTCTTCCACTATAAAAAGAGGCATAGGGCAGCCTCAAAGGGTTACAATTGATGAGTTGAAGTTTTAGTATTGTTGGAGGCGAAGTGCTGTTGAAACTTAGACCCTTTTAGCTAAGATTTCATGTGGGAAGGATTACATGCCTGTATGTATCTCGGTTGGAAGAGTGAAAGGCTGATTAGAGTAAAGGAAACGCCTATTTAGGACCCAGGAAAACTGTATGACATCCAAAAACACGGTTGTAAGGCTCTTCTTATTTAAGTTAATACAAATAAGTTTGTTTTTCTCAATAAGTTGTCAATTGATTGGTTTATTTTATGGGTTCCTTGATCACCATAATAGATATGATTTATGAATATATGCTATGCAAGTGCTATTTGATGTTTTCTTGTTTGTGATTATAGATCTTCGAAGGAAACTCTTTCGGGCGACTAAAGGACTACTACTACAAACAAGCATTGGATCAAAGGTAGGATCAATAAACCTTTATAGCATTTAATTATGAATCACAATATATCTAGAGAAAGATAGATTTAGTTGTTTGTTTGTTGCTAGCTGTCCATAGGACACTTGGGAGATACATCTAGAGCGAGAAGCGACTTATACAAAAAAGCAAAATTAGATTCCCATCTGTTTACCTGTTTGTAGACTTAGAATCAATGCTTCATATTCAACTACATTATTATTAGATTCAAATTCCAATTTGAAGGAAAAAGGTAAAAAGTTACCTTCAGGAGATATAAATATGAATCCAGCTCCAGTGCCCTCCTTAGAGAATGCACCATCAAAATAACACTTCCAAATTTTATTTGAACACAGCTCTTTATGTACATTGGTTGAAGAGAGTTTCTTTTGTGAATCTTCAGCAAATTATGTATCTTCATGCAGCATGAAACAAGAGAGATCCTCCTTCTCTTGACCATAAATGGGGGAATTACTTGCATCTTTCTTGGTAGTAGTCTTCAAAAATCTAGTTTCTCTGTATAACCTTCTTTCCTCCCCATTAAAAACAGGAATAATAACATATGTGAAATCTAACTTCAAAACTCCTCCAAGATTCCCCCCCCAAGATCTTGATAACAACATACCAAATATGGTTGGAATATTTGCTACTACCACATCCATCATAATACTCTTAGCTGGAATTTGAGCTAAGGAAACAACCATATCTTTGATAAGACCTACACACTTCACCCTTTTTGAATCAAAGGAATAAAGGTCTCTATATGGTTTGGTGATTTGTAAATTTAACTCTTTCATCACAGACAGGGGCATTAGATTATGTGATGCACTAGAATATAGCATACAATTATGTAAAATAAAATCATGTAATAGAACTAATATATAAAAAGGTGGAACATAATAATCTACCTCTTCAACATGAGGTCCAAAAGTAACCACTGGTTTCTCTTCTTGCAGATTCACTATATCACCCACCTCATCAGACTAAGATAAATTAATAAACTCTGCAATTTATTTCTTATAACCAGGTGTTTTAACCAACTCAAGAAGTGGTGCTTGAATCTTTACTTTTTCTAATTCTTTAGACAAACTGAAGTTTTGATTTTGTTTTATTAAATTTTCAAGTTCTTCTTGGTTTTTGTTTGAATTTGTGTGTTGATCAGGAACAATAACAATTTTCTCCAACACATTAGGGTCATTAGGCTTTTCTTGGGAAGCCTCAGCTTGTTGCTTCTCTTTTTCTTTTTCTTGATTCATGGGCTGCTTCCCCTTATCTGATTTTTTGATTGAATTCTTCTGTGGTGGAGTCGCCATTGGAGTAGGTATTGATTCCTCTTCTTCATCATCCTGAGTTCTCAACCTCTCTTTTGACCTCAAATCATATTTTTTATGCAACTTTACTTGCATAAAATTAGTAAATTGTTTGCAATAATCATCCATTTCTTCCTAATCAAATGAGACATGAGCTTCTTTACATTCCCCTGCATATTCTTTCTCACTCTCTTCTTCTGTCTCACCATCTTCCATATACACAGCATAAATTTGATCTTCATCTTCTTTCTGATCATTATCAACAGAATGTGATGGTGCTTCCTCTGTATATAAAGGTGGTTGGACTTGATCTTGATATTTTCTTTCTCTCTGTAGAATCTGTAAGGGTTGTTTTTTGAATTGGGGATTGAAAACCCCTCTGTTTTATTGTGCAGGTTTCTTGTTATCTAATTCCATCTTTACTAATTTGTTTGACAAAATTTTAATGACCTTAGTCATGTCATCTATCCTTTGATCTTGTGATGAATCTTCTTCTTTATGTTTTCCTTCGTCTTGAACCTTTCCAGCAGTAGCCATGTTTTCTTCAATCTCTAAGGCATCGGTTTGAATCTGTTCAAGAGTGGAGGCTCTTATTTCTCTCAAGGTAAAACTGAAATCTGATACAAATGCCCCAGCAAAAACAACCCTTGCTCCAATAGGAGGAGGTTTCATTTCCACAGGAAAACTATTGTACAGCTTATTAAATATTTTAATAAAATCACTCATGCTTTCATTTGATTTTTTCTTTAGAGCATTAAAATCTGTTAAAGAATAACCATGGTCTCTTTTTTCACCCCATCTCTGGATGAATTGTCTTTCTAATTCATCCCAATCATTGGTTGAACCATTTTCTTGCCTCTCCACTTAGAGACTGCACAAAAAGTCTCATTACAACATCAAGACGTTCTACATTAAAGTTTTCAACAAAAGTGAAAAAGAAAGGCAAGTGTTTTTCTGCAGTTATTTCATCTTCACCAGTAAATCTAGGGAGCAACTTAAGGTACTCCTGAGGCATTGCATTCATTGGTTGGGGTAGATTTAATGGTTCATATCTATTCATCAAGAAAGCAGGGGTTGCCATGTTTATGCCCTGATTGACTGCTCCTTGAGCGCGGGTAAAATGAATACCAGTTGTAGGTGGGGATAAAAAGGGTGGAACAATTGATATGGGAAGGGGTATATGAACAATGGCAGAAAAAATGGCAACTGAATTAGGTTGAGATTCTGTGAATGGAAATGATACAGGCTCAAAAGATAGTTCTTCTAATGTTAGTTCTTGGAAATGAATGAGTGAGGATAAGGATTCTTTTTTCGGGAAAATGAGTTTCCGGGAAATTTCCTTGGATGGCAAGATATGAGAATTGCTGCCTGGTGCAAGTAGTGTGGCATCAGGTGTAGAAAATATTTTTGTTTTCTGGCCCTTCTTTGAAACTAGATTTTCTAGATATGACAGAATAGGGAATTTCTGTTGAGAGGTATCTGACCTCATGTGAGGCCTCTTAGGAGCCAGAATTATTTAAAATAAAGCACATCTTGATATTTCCTCCTCTCTGAACAACCAGAGGAAATATGAACAAAACCCAGGGAAAACCTTCAATTCTTCGTTCCCCAGCAACGACGCCAATTAATGTTGTACCTTAAGAGAAAATCTCTTAGTTGATAAGGAATCAATGCTTAAGACATTTTACTGATTATGTCACAAATTTTTATGTCTTTGTTTTATTAACCCTAAAGTATTAATAATCAAACCCTTAAATGTCAAATATGATGAATGCTTCACAATGCTACCATTTGTTGATGTTGAATGAAATGACTGGAAGAAAGTGTAAGAAGAAGTCCAAACTGATATGCTATTTTATACAAAAAATATCATCCCAAACCCCAGAAGAAATATATGAAAGAAATAGTTAAAACAAAGGAGTGCCAATTAAGGTTTTTAACTCTTATACACAGAAGTAAAAAGAGACCTGCTGCTCATAACCTTGTTTTATTCATAGATAGAAAATACATAATGAAAACTTGGATACATTTCAACATAAACAAAATGCCAGAAACTTGCTTACTCATTCATTAATCTTTGAATATCTGAGAACAAAAATATTTTTCTGAAGGTCCAAAGCTCGGACCCTTTCTTTCTCTTGAAAATTACATTGAATACAGTAAAAAGCAGTTTGGAATTGCTGTAACCAATCCTAACTACCAAAAATACTTTAAGACTTCGAAGGCTATCTATTACATGCCTTAAAAGTGTCTTGTTACAATTACATTGTCTTCAGAAAATAACATAAAATAAATATCCTAATCTATAGGAATTGCTGATGATGTGTCTTCTTTTCCTTGGTCAACTGATTTGTCTTTATTTGCTGCTGATCCTTTTGGCGGGTCAATTGTCCAAGCTTTGCACTTTTTCCATATTTCTACCTTTGTCTTGGATGAATGTGTCAGATTTTGATATTCCAATATGAATGCAGTAATTCGATCATAAGAAGGCCTTTCTGAGAAAAGAGTTTTTACCATCCACAAGAGTTGAAATTGTCTCTGCAAGAAGTTAACCATTGTCTCTACTTTAAGCACCTGAGTCTTTTCATGCCTATTATCAACCTTGATTTTTATCATCACCAGTAGATTCTCATAAGAGCTCCATGGAAAAATATTTCCTTCAGCTCCCCAACATGATGGAAAGCCTACTCTTGTCATTTTATCAAAATATTTATCAAATTGACTTACCGCTTCCTTGATTTCCATTAGTTTCTTTTCTGTAGCCTTTGTAAGATCATTTCTGATAATCATTTTATTAATTTCTACTGCATACAACATTTTGTCCTGCATATCATTCTCCTCTAACTTCTGATCTGATTTGGAATTAATAAAATCAATAAATCTTTTGGCCCAAATGGCTCTATTAATTCCTTTTTTCTTATCAGACATGATTGGTTCTTCACATTCTAAGATAAGACTTTTCTCTTTTGCAATTATCATCAGGAAGCACCAATTATATTTCATTTCTGAGATGATATCAGTCCAAATGATATATTTAGCTTGTATCAGTGAGAGATTTCCTTTTAGTCTTTCTTTGAGATTTTTAATCTCAGCTTCAGCATTTCGGAAATCCATTTTGTACTTATCAGCTTCATTTTCTATGACTTTCATCAATTTTGTTGCAGTCTCCAGATTTGCTTGAGCCTTCTTTCGATCTCTTTCAGCCATCTGCAACTCAGTATTTAATTGAAAAAATTGTGCTTGAGGGTCTTCATCACTTGTAGGAAAAACAAAAGTACAATTATGATTATCAATATGATTTTGCAATGAAATTGCAGTCTGCTTTATTTTGAAGATTTCTTCATCTTTCTGCATGAGTTGCTGCAACAAATTTTCCTTTTCCTTTTCTACCTCTGCAACTTTTGTAGCCATTGAATGTTCTCCAGTAGGTAACTTTAATTTCTTCCTTAATGTGGATATTTCTACCTCAGCACTTTTCATGAATTTTTGCACAACAGTCTTATCACTTGGGTCTACTCCAATTTTTATAATAATTTTCTTCAATTCCTCATTCTGAACTGTTAAGGCTCTTGAGTTAGCCTTCTCTAACTTCAACTGTTTAATTACTTTACCCAACATATTCTCTGCCTTTATTTCCATTGCTTTAGTCTTTTTGAGGTCATTTACAATCAATTGACCTGTTTGCATATGAAAATTCATTTTATCCATCAGTGGAATTCTCTTTACATCCACAGTCACATTGATAGTGTTGAAATTGCTTGAAGAACCAATTGACATATCTGTAGGATGTGACAAGGCAATTATAAATTGATATTTATCAATATCCATTACAGTCAACAATCTTTTTTGATCAACAACAACTTGATGTTCAACTTGGGCCTCCTTGCTGGCCTTCATCCTCTGATTTCTTTCTTCAATTTGTGAAAAATAGTTGTTTGATCAAGGGCATCTATTCATGAGAAGCTTCATGATTCCTGGGTGAAGCAGGAGCATTTTTCTCTTCTCCCAAATGTAAAGAAAAACCAGGTGAATTATATGTAGGCTCTTCAGTAAGTTTTGTTCTCTTCTTGGCTCCCTGCTCCTCATCATCTAGATCAATAACTACTTCCTTGGTTCTTTTAGTTGTTTTCTCTACAATGATGGGAGTTTGAATGTTTGCATCTACTGAACTCATCACACCTTTATTTGATATCTTCTCTTGTTCTGGCCTACTTTCATGAATGAAAGCAGAGTACTTGTTCTCAATTCTTCTATTTGAAATTACACTATATGGGTCATAAGCCCAACTTTCTCCCTGTAGCATATGCATGTCATCTAAAATTTTTGTTACTTCATCAAATGCTTGCCTCATATTTACTATGAATGGGCCTACAACCATGGGTAATTTATACATGTGTCCTTTCTTCATAGGCATGAAATGAACCTGATCAACATTTAGACTCTGTCTAATGAACTCTAAAGCAAAAAGCCTCATTGGTACAAAAGTTGGGAGTCTGTAAGGCTCAACACTTGCTCCATATAGCCTTATTTCAAAATATTCCTAAAAAACAAACCAATATCCATACTTACATTTGTTTCCTAAATGCAGAAACTCCTGAGCTTTAGGTAAGAAATAGGGAGGAGGACTTCCATTCAATATTTTATATGCAGTTGGTATGTAATAGCTAGCAAAATCAAACAACCCAGCCTCATTTTGCTCCCTTCTAACTACATTTTTCCAGAATATCATTGATTGCCTTCTTTTATTTACATCCATAATATTTAGACCTAAATGCATGAATTATTCCACATTCTGATATAAGAACAAATATACAATCAATGAAGGAAATTTGAAAGAACCTGTTAATGAAAGGCTCATCAGCTGTGAATTGATTGTTTCCTGCCAATATGATGGAATATCCAGCACCATTCCTGGCTTCATCATCATGGAAAACATCCCTAGGAATGATTTATCCACTTCATTATCATCATGTTTACCCATAATTTTTGCAATATTACTCAATACTGGACGATTCTCAGCAACAAAAACCCCCATAGCAAACTCTTTGCAATCTTGCTGAAACTGCTTCATGTCAGGCTTCAAATAAAACATGAACTGATTGAATTCTTCTCCTGCAAGATTATCATAATATTGTACCAGCGACTCGTTAGAAAATTGGATGGCTGACTCTGACTTAGGATAGCAAAGGGCTTGGCGAATTAACAGGGTAGACACCTGCAGAACGTTCTCTCCTTGGGAATTCATGACAAAACACTTCCCTGGATACATGAAAAATACCAACCAGTAGATAAATTCAGGGAAAATATGGGTTTTTGGAATGCATGCAGACAAAACTCCAGACTTGACCATGGCAGAATATGCAGGGGAAGCATTATCATTCAAAATAGCGTGCTGGTAGAAAGGGAGATGAATTATAGAACACATGGTATATTGAATATCCCTCTCAGTATCCATGAGAGGGATATGGCTAGCTGAACTTGATAGGGTTGGTTGAAAATTACGTTTAGCCATGGTTGAAAATTTACGTGAGAACAATTTACAGGGTGGTCAAATTTGCAGGGGGCGGAAAACTAAAACAGGGTGCAGTGCAACAAATCACAAGTAATTTTGAAAAAAAAAAAAAAATATTCATTAAATAGGTGGCATGGGTTTTAAATTTAATGCTGACAAGACGCGCCAGCAAGCCATTAACTCTGCTTGACGTGGAAGACAGTTGTGACCCACTCAGCGTCTTACGTCACTGCGGGGGATCTTGGGGTACAGAGGAAAACTTTGGCTGGTGCCCCCGCACCCAATCTCCATCATTCATATTTGATGTCCTCACAGTCAACCCGGTCAACTGCAGAGGCACTCATCATCGTATCCGGTGCACTAGTTGTGCTCGTGGTTTGGGCCTTTTGACAAGGACTTTAATTATCAACGCCTTCTGCCAATCAAATCAATCAATGTTTAACATGAAATACTGAACCCAATATTATAAAGTTTAAATGTTTAAACTTTAACTCAGATTTTGGCAAACATTCATATTTTTTCATGCTAAAGTATACGATTTTGATACTTTAACATATTTTCCAACAATTTCTTATTTTTATATTTTCAAATATTTGAAAAATAAAAGGATATGAAAATGATCCACAACTGGATGCATGCGAGGTCTTAACCAATTTTGAGACTTCGACGTAGTGAGGACAATCTCTAACAATGTGCTCCTCATTACAGATTATGCAAGGGTAACAAGGTTTCCAATTTCTAGATGATTGATTAGATGATCGTTCCTGCGGGGTAGAAGTTTGCTTTTTCTTTGATTTCCCCTTTTTCTTACTTCCAGGTTGCTTGTCACTTTTTCCCTTGTAAGATTACACGACATGAATTTCAGAAGAAGGTGCAGGATCAGATGTAGTAGAGTGATGTGTTCTTGTAGTACCGATCATACTGTCATTGCCATGAGAGTCCTTAGATGGAGGAGGAACAATAAAATTAGATCGCTGCGCGTTGGGATTTTTCTCGTAGAGCGTGCTAAATTGAGTATAAATCAAGTCTAAGTACGGGACATGAGAAATTCCCTGCTCGTTAGTGACGACGCCATCCTTAGCCACATCCTCATTTATATATGGTAATAGGGACTTAATGAACCACTCAACAAGGAGCTGATCAGGAACAAATGTCTTAACCATTCTACGACGACGACGCCACTCATGAATATGATCAGAAATGTGAGTAGCAATAGTCTGTTTAAAATTAGTCAAGAGTTACGTTCCAGTTTCATATTGTATGGATAACTGGAAGTGGGTCAAAAAGAAAATATCTAGGGTAATGAAATTATCAAATGAAGCTCTTGGTAACTCAATGTACTATTTCGCAGCTGGACCAGTGAGCGTAAACTGGAAAAGACGTAGTTGAACAGAGTCATCATTTAGGGAGTTAGATGAACACCAGAAATAATAAGTCATAACATGCGTCGACAGGTCTTTCCTAGGGTTTCCATTGAACTTAGAAATATCCAAGGGTAGTTTATGAGGTATCATCGACCACCAAGGAGCATAGTTGATAGGATCATTAGTAAGCTGGTTTAAATCTGGTAACTCTAAAGTTGCGACAAAGGGAAACTGTCGGTTTAGGTCGGGTTGAGCATAGCCAGCGTATGATGGAATTGCTTGGAAACAGGCCTTTGAGCACCAGCATAAGGAATCTATTGCTGGTAACACAGATAGGGGTTGTTTTGATAATCAAACACTTGAGGATTTTTTTGACCAAAACCTGGGTACGCTACTTATTGAAATGAAGGTTGTGGAATTTGCGCTTGTTGCTTCCAAGGGGTC
The DNA here is from genome assembly GCA_034641835.2 of Pinus albicaulis. Classification (NCBI taxonomy): domain Eukaryota; kingdom Viridiplantae; phylum Streptophyta; class Pinopsida; order Pinales; family Pinaceae; genus Pinus; species Pinus albicaulis. The sequence goes on from CM076584.1 coordinate 180,023,991, forward strand.
TGTCCACCAAGATTATAGCCAAAAATAGAATATCTTGGATTCGGTTGTGGATAGGTATAACCTGGTTATGGCTGCGACATCCCATAATATGGCAATTCAGCTTGTGAATAAATAATTTTGGATACAGGTGGTTGTTGTAAACCAGCCAAAGGAGTTAGAGTTTAAGGGCCTAATAATTGAGGGTATTGGGTGGAAGGACCCGCCTGGGACGGTTGAGGTACAAAATTTTGAGCCTGTAACAGGGGTAAGGATGTATTAACAAGTGGAGTAGATGTGGGTGCAACAGGTTGAACCGATTGATACGAGTGTACAACCGTTTTTAGTTGGATGGGTAGAGTGGGCTGCCACTGACAAACATTCATTTCGAAATTAGGATGACCAAATAATGACAGAGTACTGCCAAAATGGGTGACCATAGGTTTCCCCCCAGCATGAGGAGTATAATAAGATGGAAAATATTGTTCTCCAAATGTAGGGAGTCCAGTGGAAATTGTACTGGATGGAATATACCCAGATGGACCATCTTGATATTTCCCTGATGATATATATAAATGATCAAGCCGTTCAATACTCACTATAGATTTACCAGTTAGATTACCAGACGATGACACTGGTGAAGTCCATGGATTTGAGGATGCACCAGAGAAGGTTCCAGATAAAGATTGGTAACCAGGTGGGATGGAAGGACCACCATATAAATGTGACTCTAGTGAAGTTGTGAACATCAACAGAGTAGCAAGAGCAGGTGCTGTCGCAACTGGAATAGATGATCTAGCCAAAAATTTTGGGTCAGGCATGGTTATTTGACCAAATGTATGCCCTAGTGGATATACGGGAACTCGAAGTGAAACATGATCATCAAAAGAAGAGGAAGGTGATTAAGGAAAAGACTCGTACAGGTAAAGTTCCTCCCCAAAATGAGTTGGAGTTAAAGATGTTTAATCTTGTGGTATTTCTTCAATCGAAATTAAACCAGGTGGAAGGATTTCGCTGTCAGGCTCAAAGTATATTCCAGGAGGTTGAATGCACAATATGGGAGACTCAATGGCTACAATAGAATGTGGGGAAACCGATACAAGAACAACTTCCGGTCATTCGACTTCGGGATTCAGATGTTCTGGAAAAAAAGTGACAGGATCCAGATCAACTTCCAGTTGAACAACGTCGGGTTCCGGAGGTATGGTCTCACTGATTGGATGGATCGTGACCACAGGTAGTTGTGAGGAATCCGTCTCGACAATAGTTTATGAACCAGGATTTGCAGAAATAACTCGAGACGAATTTGTTATATGTGAGGATGATATCGCACCAGAGGTACTAGTTTCGGTAGAGCGATGTCGCCTTCGCCGACTAGAAATGGATTTTGGTGTTAAAGGTGGTTTCAGTGCTATTATACGCGAATGACGGGGAAAGGGATGTTATTCTTCCATGATGACTGATTTATTTTATGACCAAAAACAAATAAACAAAATAAAAGGCTAATTCGAGGCAAAAGGTTTACCAAGTAATTGTGAACTGCAGAATACCTCCTGGCGAACGAAGTAGTACGGGAAGGCAATCTCCCCGATTGTTGTGTTTAGTGTATCACAAGTTACAAGGCTACCGAATTGGTTCATTATGGATGGATAGCAACCTAAAGTTGTCCTACCAAATGTACCCGAAGGTACGTGGAGTCCCAAGTCTGTATTAGGGTTGTCTAATGCGAATCCGCACAATGAGAGAACCCCCTTATACTTTTCGTACTAGAACAACGCCCTATATACTCGAAGGTACGTGGATGAGTTCTGATATACTTAAGTACGTGGAGTGAGGTATCACACTCAGAATGTATCGCATACAAGTTAGAGACATCTGCTATGTTTAACGACGCCGGAACACGTCTCTAGCCTAGGCCTTCTAAATGTTATCGTTATGGTTCCAATGATTTCTTAGGTAAATTGATGTAAATTTTAAGTTGATCTTGTTTAGAAAGTTTGTCATTGAGGTTCACCGCGTGATGTAATGGAAATTCTTCAAAATTCAAACTAAAATGATAAGAAAACTTTTCATTTTTAGCTTTTTCAATGAAAATCATAGCTACTAAGGGAAAGAACAATCAATTTAAGAGAAAACAACAAAGAGAACAAACTAAAATGCAACTTTCCTAACTTTTTCCTATGCAACACACACAATTCACTATATGCACATGCATGTTTTTCTTTTCATCTCCCTTTAATGTGAATGCAAGAAAGGAAACTATATGCATCAAATCAAATAAAACAAGTGTTTTCTTCTTTGAGAAACGAGGAATTTAACAACAATTTCTCTTTTATGAAAAACGAAGAATGGAACTACAATTTTTCCTACAGGAAACGAAGAATGAAACAACAATTTCATTTACAAAAACAAATGCATATAATTTAGGAATAAAATACATTGAATTTGATTTTCTAATGATAAAGAAAAACACTAAAGATACATTGAACACATTTACTTTTCAAAGGAGGAAGAATCTAGAGAGTTTACTGGTCTTTAAGAGGTATCAGATAGTTGAGAATACATCAAAAAAATGGATGAGAACGATAGAAATGAAAAATTTGAATGGAATTTGGTTGGCTAAGGGGGCAACGCAGTCTGTAAGTGTTGGAAATGTTGTCATTGATGGCAAAGGAGTTGGCAAAGAAGGAGCTGGAAAAGGGAATGAAAAAGGAGGAGCACCTGACACAACAACAAGGCAGCAGAGAGGTAGCAGAGGCAGCAAAAAGAGAAGCAAGGAGAAGTGAAGCAGTGAATTGAAGCAGAGACAAGCAGTAAATTGAAGCAGAGCTGTCCAGAGATAAAGTAGGAGAAAATGGCCATTGAATAGAAAATCTGGCCAATTAAGAAGAATAAGTGAATGTTCTTGTAAATGGTTACATTTGTATATAATGTTGAGGGATTGCTTCTAAATTCTCTGTGAATTATATGTATATTCTTGATTGAATTCAGTAGGAAGGATTGTTACCGACAGATGTGATTATGCCTATGTAGACTGCTTGAATTTATTGTGAAAGCGTGAATTTGTTACTCATGGTCTGTAAACATCATAAGCTCTGTGGAAGGGGTAGATTTGTGAATCTGTATAAGATATCGGGTTGCCACGATACATTAAGCAATGGGGAATTTATAACCTGATGAAGCAGTGCGGTATAATATGCGAAGGAGTCGTGTTGAAACATTGATGAATCAAAGGGTTATAATATAAATTGACGGAACCTTGAGCCGAGTCATATGGTGGTAGCCCAGAAGAATTGAGGCATTTGCTGTGTATGGATAGAAGCGAGTTTCATTGAAGGCGAAGAGCGGAATTCATATATATATAAGCGAGACGGAACCCTGAGCCAAAAGGAAGACGAAACCCGGTAGCGGAACGCGAAGTTGGGCGGAACCACGAAGAGTGAACAGTAAAGGTGGTTTATGGTTTTCATCGCACCACCTTCGACGGGCAAGCGATATTCAAGAGTTTGGGAGCGATTCCATAGAACGAGCGACACGCGTCCCTAAACGAATCTGCAAAATCGCCATCACTGCACGCCATCGCACGTTAATGTTCGACCAAGGAAGCCGCGCGATATTGTTGAGCGCCGTTGATCTGGAGGGGAGCCATCGGACGGTGGCCGTATGAGGAAGGTGCACGAAAGATAACCACGGTACGGTGCGAGTATGTGATTGGGTCGTTGATTATATATGTGGGCCCCAGTTTAAATTATATTGATTGGGACTTTTCAAATTAATGTTTGCGGGTTTAACCAAGGTTTGTTTAAATTAAATATAAATTATGACGAAGAGCGATTGGGCCATCACTTTGAATGTTATTCCAAAGTTGGTGATATTTGCCATGGTCGAGCTCAAAAATTGTAACCAGAGTGCGAACTAAAAGAAGTGTTGAGCAGAAATTCACCATATATGTGATGTGTGGAAACCTGGTTGTTTAACCAATGTTAAATTGATTGGTCCGAATTGATTCGACTATGGTTTAAGCCATAGATTCTTCAAGGAGGTAAACTTCAGCATAAATTCGAAATAGTATAAGTCGGGTTTTTTTATTATGGTTTAACCACAGTTTTGAAGATGCAGAGAGTTGATTAAACCAAAGATTATATTGTTGATGGTTCATGATAAAGGTGGTGAGTACTAATATATTCGGGTCGTTAAAAAGGTTTTAATAAAAACGCCGAGAGTTATTTTTGTTTTATTAAAAGACAGTTGTACATACAACAGTTATATAACTGTAATGAACATGGAACTGAATAAAAGTGAAAATGAAAAAGAGAGTGAGGTTGGATGTATGAGGAAGAAAAATAGGAAGAGAGGAGTGCTATTCGAAATATACACTATAATTGAATGAAAGGTTTTAACTGTTTATATTGTTTGTGATGTAATTGGCAAGTCTCCAGAGAAAGATAAAATCCCATTGTAAAGTTGAAATGGTACTTTTTCTCTGAGAAAATTGATAAAAGAGAAGAGAATGCAGAATTGAAGAAAAAGAAATAATCAAGCAGATATGAAGATTGGAGTGCAGTAAAAGAAATCAAAGGTACAGAACAGAGCTGATATCCAAGGTAAATCAACAAATGTTTCTTTATGAAAAAGAGGGAGTTGAAGCTTCCTTGCAAGTTGCAGCTTGCAGAATTTGAAGTTGGAGCCTCCTGTAGGTTGGTGCTTACACAAAACCAGTGGTGAGAGGGAGTTGGATCTTGCCTTTACATCACAGCAATAATAAGATGTGGTTTTCCCCCTTTATGGGTTTCCACGTATATCTGGTGTCTCTGTGCATGATGTTTATGTGCTGATCTAGTTTATCTAATATGCTTAATACTTGATGCTGTCATATTAAGTATGCTATTACATTATATTAATACTTGCTGCTCACATTCTAAGACTACTCATATATTAAGTTGAATATTGAATGAAGGTGTAAATAAGTTTTATGGAAAAAGTTTTAAAAGTCCATGAATGTGTTAAATTGATTCACCCCCCCCCTCTCAGTTTAACTAAGGGTTCAAAAATTGGTATCAGAGCAGGTTCCTTTTTGTAGCAGTTTAACAACTGAAAGGAGATCCTAGGTTCTTGAGATGGCTAGTCAAGAAGGATCCTCAATGAAAAAAGCTCCTTTTTTCACTGGTGCAAAGTATGCCTTCTGGAAAATCAGAATGAGAACATACATAATGTCCTTAGGAATAGAAGTTTGGGCTGCTGTAGAATTTGGATATGATTCTAAGGAAAATGTCTCAGAGAAAGAAGCCAAACAAGATTTTGTGGCTAATGCAAAGGCAATGAATGCAATCTTGAATGGATTGTGTGAGGCAGAATTCATCAAAGTAATGCACACTGAGACTGCCAAAGAAATGTGGGAAACTCTAGAAAATATTCATGAAGGAGACAAAAAGGTGAAAAATGCTAAACTTCAAGTCTATAGAGCCCAGTTTGAAAATTTAAAGATGAATGATGAGGAAGATATTGCTAGTTTCTTTTTAAGGGTTGCAGAAATTGTCAATAATATGAAAGCACTAGGTGAAACCATGCAAGAATGTGTAATTGTTCAAAAGATCCTAAGATCTTTGCCATCTAGTTTTAATCCCAAGGTCTCTACCATAGAAGAAACAACAGATTGGGAAACCTTGACCATGAATCATCTTCTTGGAAAACTAACAGCGTATGAGATGAGACTGCCACAGAAGAAGTCAATTGTAAGGGAGGCAGCTTTTAAGGCAGAGAAGAAGAAAGAAGAAAAAGATGAGATAGGCTCCTGTTTTGATGAAGAAGAGGCCAAATTTATCAGGAAGTTGGATAAAGGCTCAGGTAAGTATAAAGGTAAACTTCCATTTAAATGTTTCAATTGTGGAAGAGTTGGACATTATGCTTCTAAATTTCCTTATAAGAAAACAAAGAATCAGGCTCAGGAATCAGAGAAGACCATATCTAAGAACTGGCAGAAAGGGAAGAAATTCAATAGAAAATCTTTCTATGCTCGGCAAGACAGTAGTGCGCAAAAGACTCAGCTGAATTCTCAAGTGAAGAAGGAGCATCAGAATTTGTTTTGATGGCTATAGAAGAGCTGGAAGAATGTTTTTTAGAATATGAGGAAGAAGGTGAAGTGGAACTTGAGGGGGAGCTAAGACGATGCAGGGGCATTAGGCAATAGCCAGAAATGTAGGAGTTTTGTCCACATGTTGTGGCTATTGAGGGTTCGAAATTCATCAAACTGTAACAGCCAGGTGTCAATACCTCGGCTAACTGTTTTAATTAGACTAGTTGGAGTTGTAGAAGTCGGACAGTCGGGTTTGATCCAGCTGTCAGTTTAGTTAGTTGAATTATTTATACTTTTGGTTTCCAAAACGGTCCTCACTGAGGAACCGAAGAGACACACTGTAATGTATATAATTTCTTTGAATGTATAAAAAAAGGGGGCGGTGAGAGATTTCAGACTAAACTCTGTGTGTTAAAAATTGTTTCTAGTTAAACGATTTCTGAGCTTGGTTGCCATCGGGAAGAACCAATGTTTGTCTATGAAAAGGATTGTTTAATTGCGAAGCAATAGATTTCTGCATCTGTGTTAAATTTCTGAGTTGAGCTTCTATTTCGACTCTGCATTTAACTATCTGTTGTTCCCTCCTATTTGTGGTCTGAATAGCCTGGGAGTCCATCTTAACCACAGGCGAGAGTGGGTATGCAAAGCCAGATTTACATAGGCGGATTTCCCCGTTCCGCACCACTCTTGGTACGAAGGCGGTATTGATGGGAAGGCGAGCGATTCCATACAGGAATCGACACGTGGAAAAAAGAACTGTTTGAAAACCGCTCGTTAACTTGTGCCATCGCACGTTAACCCTCGTACCAGGACGCCAGGCGAAATGCACGAGAGTCGTTGATTCAAGAGAAGGCCATCGGACGGTGGACGTTGGCCATAGATGCACGAACGATAATCAATGTGAGGGAACAATAAAAGAGGTACTTTGCATACGTTGATTGGTCGACTTATCATAGGAGTGGAGCCCAGGTCCACGGGCGAGCATACAGTTATATGTTTATGAGCGCTAGACTATTGATATAAGGTTCGAAGGCTATATTATAAAGTTTTGTATCCAAAGCGTGGGTTATAACTATAAATACCGAAGATTAAATATTTGTTTTAAGGTCGGCGGAGTAATATAAAACAAAAATTGCCTAATGTTATTGTAAAAGTTTATTTAAAAAGGCGTGGTGTATCAATATACAAATTATAAGGGTTGAATAGTTATTATATGAGCCAGAATTACAATATAACATTCTAAAGCAGCCAAATATATTTATTTATCAATTTTTCTAAAATTGATAAATAACATTGCCGAGTAAAGAGAAGACCACATAGGAGAAACGAAAGAGAATGGGGTTACAAAAATTAAATTGTTGACAAAGCCACATCATCGTTGACCATCCACCCATTGGGCTGACTTTCAGTTGTTACTGCGTCATTAGTGGTATCAGAGCGGGAAGTTTAAGTTGTTTGCTGACATGGAAATCCGACTTGGTAGAGGGGCTGGCAGGAGGAGACCTGTAGCCAACGCAGAGGTGTTGGAGGTGTTGTAGAGGGTCGAGGCCAGAATGGATGCCATGGAGCGAAGACAGACCAGAGATCCTGAAGACATCAGCGAACCTGAAACGGAAGAAGCTGAAGAAAATGTTGAAATTCCTCCTGACTTGAGGCTCCTGAGAACTGTTCTGGGATCTGCAGTTAAGCCCAGGATTGAAGTATTGAGTTATGTAGGGGGACTGAATCTAGAAGAGCTGGTGGACTGGATAAATGAACTGAACAAATGCTTCGATTATGAAGAAATAGGTGAAGATAAAAAGGTTAAGTTTGCAATAACAAAGCTGAAGGGACATGCTGCACTTTGGTGGGATGGAGTGCAGGAAGAAAGGAGGAGAGTTGGCAAGCAACCTATCAAGAGCTGGACCAGAATGATGCCAAATTGAAAGGTAAATTCTTACCTAGTGATTACCAGCTGACATTGTGTAAACAAATGCAGAACCTGAGACAGAGGTTGCTGACAGTAAAGGAATACACAGAAGAATTCTACAAAGTGAGCATAAGAGCTGGGCAATTCCAAGATACACCAGAGAAGACTGCCAGATATGTGAATGGTCTCAGAATGGAAATCCAAGATGAGATTGGTCTTCTGTCTCCTAAGACAGTGGAAGAGGCCTATCAGATGGCCTTGAAAGCAGAGGAGAAACTCCTGAGAAAACAGTCTGCCAAGAAGAGAGGTACCTTCCGTGGAAAGGAAGTCAGGGTGGTAGAGGAAAGCCTACACCCAGGGATGGAGCTAACAGTAGCTCACCTCAGAATGCATCTACAGAGGATGATGCAAGGGGCAGAAGGGGTTCTTACAGAGGAAGAGGAAGAGGAGACAGAGGCAGAGGCAGAGAGTTGAGGTGCTATAGATGCCAGGGAGTGGGACACAAGCACTATGAATGCCCAGAGAATGTGAATGCTGGCCCAAGAAATGCTGTTGTTGCCCAGGTTGAAGAAGAAGCAGAAATTGAAGAAAAATTTATTCCAGAGAGGGGAGAGTCCTTGGTGGTTAACAAGGTCTTGTTGAAGCAAACCAAAGAAGTCACTGATCCTGCACAAAGGAAGACTTTGTTTAGGAGCATATGCAAAGTCCAAGGGAAATGTTGCCAGCTAATTATTGATAGTGGCAGCACAGATAATTTGGTTTCCACTGAGGTGATAGAAAAACTGAAGCTGAAGACTAGGGAGCACCCCACTCCCTACAGGGTGTCCTAGCTGCATAAAGGGCACCAGCTGGTTGTGAAAGAAAAGTGTGAAATAGAGCTGCAAATGGGCAAATACAAGGACAAGGTTTTGTGTGATGTAATGCCCATGGATGTGTGTCATATACTGTTGGGTAGACCTTGGAAGTTTGACAGAGCAGCAGTGCATGATGGCAAGAAGAACACTTACAAGTTCTTCAAAGATGGGGTACATCATATATTGATTCCCATGGAAGAAGGAGAGCCATCGAGCAGAGTGATTGATCCAAAGACCTTGTTGCTGAGCGGGAAGGAATATCTGCAATAGATAGAAGAAGAAGTGGTAAGCTTTGCTTTAGTTTGCAAGCCTAAAGTAGTTCTTACTTCTACAAAGATTTCTGATTTACCAGTAGAGATACAAGAGATGTTAGACAATTACTATGACATCGTTGTGGATGATTTACCTGATGAGCTGCCACCTGTGAGAAAGATCAGCCATCAGATAGATTTTATCCCTGGTTCAAATCTGCCAAATAAGGCAGCCTACAGAATGAATCCCAAGGAAAATGAAGAAATCAGGAGACAAGTACAGGAATTGGTGGACAAAGGACTAATTAGAGAAAGTCTGAGTCCATCTGCAGTACCAGCGGTTTTGAGCCCAAAGAAAGATGGAGGTTGGAGGATGTGTACTGATTCCAGAGAAATTAATAAGATCACAATCAGGTACAGATTTCCTTTGCCCAAAATAGAGGATTTGATGGACTGTTTGAGTGGTGCTAAATACTTCTCAAAGATAGATTTAAAGAGTGGATACCATCAGATTAGAATTAGAGAGGGTGATGAGTGGAAAATTGCTTTTAAAACAAATGAAGGACTGTATGAATGGATGGTAATGCCTTTTGGGTTGTCAAATGCACCTAGCACTTTTATGAGACTTATGAATGAAGTATTGAAAGAATTTATTGGAAATTTGTGATAGTATATTTAGATGATATATTAGTTTTCAGCAGAACTAAAGAATAACATTTAAGGCACCTTAATCATGTGTTGAAGAAGCTGCACCAAGAGAAACTGCTGATAAATTTGAAGAAATGCTTATTCATGAAGGAAGAGTTGGTGTATTCAGGTTTTGTTGTTTCTGCAGAAGGATTAAAGATGGACCCAGAGAAAGTCAAGGCAATTATGGAGTGGCCTTCACCCAGGAATGTTTTTGAGGTAAGGAGTTTCCATGGACTTGCTAGTTTTTACAGAAAGTTTATAAGAAACTTCAGTAAGATCAATGCACCCATAATTGAGACAATAAGGAAGAGAAAAAAGCCATTTAAGTGGACTGCTGAAGCAGAAAGAATTTTTAATCTGTTGAAGCAAAAGATAATAAAGAAGCCTGTTTTGATTCTGCCTGATTTTACTAAACCATTTCAAGTAAAATGTGATGCCAGTGGAGAGGCCATTGGAGCTGTGTTGAGTCAGGATGATAGGCCTGTAGCCTATTTCAGTGAGAAGTTAAATGACACCAGGAGAAATTATTCCTCTTATGAGAAGGAATTCTATGCAATTGTTCAAGCACTGAAGAAGTGGAGACATTATTTGTTGTCCAGGGAGTTTGTATTGTATTCTGATAATCATGCTTTGCAGTATATTGTACAGCAGCCCAAGTTAAAACATAAGCATGCTAAATGGGTTGAGTATCTCCAAATTTTTAATTTTGTTTTGAAGCATATAAGTGGCCAAGCCAATAAAGTAGCTGATGCTTTGAGTAGGAGACATTTGCTTGTTCAAGAGACTAATTTTGAAGTTGCAGGATTCGATTTTCTCAAAGAATTGTATAAAACAGATCCTAATTTTAAAGAAGCATTTGAAGCATGTAGTAACCCTGTTCTAACAGATAGAAGTCAGTGGCTGGATTTTTTTCTGCAGGAAGACTTGTTATTCAGAAAGAACCAATTGTGTATACCAAAATGTTCCATGAGAGAAAATTTGATCAAAGAAAAGCATAATGGTGGACTTGCTGGACACTTTGGTACTGATAAGACTTATGAACAGCGGAGTCACTTTTATTTCTGGCCCAGGATGAGAACAGAAGTGGATAAGTTTGTGAAGAATTGCAAGATCTGTGAATATGCTAAAGGAAGGAGCCAGAATGCAGGATTGTACACTCCCTTGCCTATTCCAGATAGGCCTTGGGACATGGTGAGTATGGATTTTGTTCTAGGATTGCCCAAGACTCAGAGAGGGAATGATGCAGTCTTTGTTATGGTAGATAGATTCTCCAAAATGGCACATTTTATTCCATGCTATAAAACTAGTGATGCCACCCATGTTGCTAACTTGTTTTTCAAAGAAGTTGTTAGATTGCATGGGTTGCCCAAGTGTATGTTTCAGACAGAGACACCAGATTTGTGGGTCATTTTTGGTGGACACTATGGAAGAAACTTGGCACTAAACTGAGTTTCAGCTCAGCTTATCATCCCCAAACTAATGGACAAACTGAGGTAGTGAATAGGAGTTTGGGAAATTTGTTGAGGAGTCTTGCAGGAGAACATCCCAAGCAGTGGGATCATATTTTGCATTAGGAAGAATATGTATATAATGATTCACCAAACAGAAGCACATGGCAGAGTCCATTTCATATTGTTTATGGAATGCACCCCAGAGGAATATCAGAATTAAGAAATCTGGGAAGATTAGAGTTAAGGAGTGCAGATGGTGAATAATTTGCTTCAGAGATCGAGGCCATACATGAACAAGTGAAACAACAACTACAAGGTAGCAGCATCAAATACAAAACCAAAGAAGACTTAAGCAGAAAAGAAGTTCACTTTGAAGTAGGAGACTTGGTTTTGGCACACTTGAGAAAGGAGAGATTCCCAAAGAAGCAGTATAACAAATTGAAGTACAAAAAGATTGGGCCATGCAAGATACTTAGGAAGTTCTCTGCAAATGTTTATGAGATTGAATTGCCACCTGATGTTGGAATATCTCCCATTTTTAATGTTGTAGACTTGTACAAGTATGAAGATGTTGGTGCAGAAGAAGGATCAGCAGACAAGGAACAGATTGAGTGGAGAGAACAGTTACCTCCAGCACAGCCATTGAAACCAGAGAAGATATTGGATAAGAGGCCATTCAGAAGGACCAGAGGACGAGAGTACTTTCAAGACTTGATCAAATGGAAGGATAAACCAGAGGATGATGCCACCTGGATGACTGAAGAAATGTTGTAGAGGATAGGCAGATCAGTGGAGAAGCGCATGGACAGGAGTCCATGAAGAAGATTTCCCTCAGGAGTCTGATGCAAGGGCATTAGGCAATAGCCAGCAATGTAGGAGTTTGTCCACATGTTGTGGCTATTGAGGGTTTGAAATTCATCAAACTGTAATAGCCAGGTGTCAATACCTCGGCTGACTGTTTTAATTAGACTAGTTAGAGTTGTAGAAGTCGGACAGTTGGGTTCCATCCAACTGTCAGTTTAGTTAGTTGAATTATTTAGACTTTTGGTTTCCAAAACGGTCCTCACAGAGGAACCAAAGAGACACACTGTAATTTATATAATTTCTTCGAATGTATGAAAAAAGGGGGCGGTGAGAGATTTCAGACTAAACTCTATGTGTTAAAAATTGTTTCCAGTTAAACGATTTCTGAGCTTGGTTGCCATCGGGAAGAACCAATGTTTGTCTATGAAAAGGATTGTTTAATTGTGAAGCAATAGATTTCTGCATCTGTATTAAAGTTCTGAGTCGAGCTGCTATTTCGACTCTGCATTTAACTGTCTGTTGTTCCCTCCTATTCGTGGTCTGAATAGCCTGGGAGTCCATCTCAACCACAGGCGAGAGTGGGTATGGAAAGCTGGATTTACATAGGCGGATTTCCTCGTTCCACACCACTCTTGGTACGGAGGCAGTATTGACGGGAAGGCGAGCGATTCCATACAGGAATTGACACGTGGAAAAAGAACTGTTTGAAAACCACTCATTAACTTGTGCCATCGCACGTTAACCCTCGTACCAGGACGCCGGGCGAAATGCATGAGATTCGTTGATTCGAGAGAAGGCCATCGGACGGTGGACGTTGTACATAGATGCACGAACGATAATCAACGTGAGCAGATGATAAAAGAGGTACTTTGCATACGTTGATTGGTCGACTTATCATAGGAGTGGGGCCCAGGTCCACGGGCGAGCATACAGTTATATATTTATGAGCGCTAGACTATTGATATAAGGTTCGAAGGCTATATTATAAATTTTTGTATCCAAAGTGCAGGTTATAACTATAAAGACCGAAGATTAAATATTTGTTATAAGGTCGGCGGAGTAATATAAAATGATAATTGCCTAATGTTATTGTAAAAGTTTATTTAAAAAGGCGTGGTGTATCAATATACAATTTATAAGGGTTGAATAGTTATTATATGAGCCGGAATTACAATATAACATTCTAAAGCTGCCAATCATATTTATTTATCATTTTTTCTAAAATTGATAAATAACATTGTCGAGTAAAGAAAAGACCACGTAGGAGAAACGAAAGAGAATGGGGTTACAAAAATTAAATTGTTGACAAAGCCACATCATCGTTGACCATCCACCCATTGGGCTGACTTTCAGTTGTTATTGCGTCACATTTGCCTTGTTTCATCTTCTTCACATGAATCATTTCCTAAAATAGACCTTCCTCATTCACCTTCCCCTAAGAAATCAGAAAATGAAGAAAGCAGTGATGGCCAAGAAGAAAGCAGTGATGGCCAAGAAGAAATCAGTGATGACCATGAAGAAAGAAGTGATGGCCATGAATAAATAAGTGATGAAAAAGAAGAAAACAGTGAGGGAAAGGATGATGAAAATGAAGAAAAAAGTGAAGAAGAGGAAGGTGGAAGAGAGGTAGATAGCCAAGAAGAAATTAACAAAGGCAATGACAAAGATGAGTGTGTTGATAAAGAAGAAAACAGAGTTGAAACTAATGAGCCTCATAATGAGAAAAAAAGCCAAAACAGTGGGTGTTATGATGAAGAAAATGACACTGAGAATACATATGAAGATAGTGGAGAGGAGGCATATGAAATCAATGAAGAAAACAAAAATGACAGTGACAAGAATGGAAAAGGTATCCAAGAAGCAAAGTTTGAAGTCATTTTCCATAGGCAATAAAATGATGACAAAGGGCCAAGAAATGAAGATAATGAGCAGGGCAGTGAAGGAGAGATCAGCCAAAGGAACTCACCTAGTGAAGAAAGAAATGACCCTCACAGTGATGGGAAGACTAATGAGGGTTCCCAAGACAATGACCCTACAAAGAGTGCAAACAGTGATACTAAGGATGAAATTGAGGGTGAATACAGTGGTTCAAAAGATGAAGAAGAGGGAATTCATGAAGACAAAAATGACGAAGAAGAAATTAATGAAGACAGTGACAAAGAAGAAAATGTTGATGAAGAAGAAAACAGAGGCAAAAACAATGACCCTAGTGACAATCAAAACACTAGTCATAGTAAAGGAAATAGAGTAAAAAATGGACCAAACAATGAAAAGGAACTTAGCCAAAAGGAAAGTATGCATAATGATGAAGGGACAGATTCTGAAGGCAGTGAAAATAGTGGGTCAGATGATGAAGAAGAGGACACTCATGAAGACAAACATGTGCCAAACAATGATCAAGGTGCCTCTAGCATTGCAAAAATAGAGGATGACAGTCCTAGGGTCTTGTCAATGATGACAGCATAAAAGATAGTGAGGATGCTTATCAAAATGGCAACCAAGAAAAAGGTAAGAAATATGCACACACAAAGATCATCCATAAGGAGAAAAACAGTCCTAAGGTCACTTACCTTTTGCAAGTAAAACTTGTTGCCCCTTTCACCATTACCTATCAAAGAGGACAGAGGCACGTGTTTGCTGCCTCCAAAGGGCAAGGGGCCATGCACTCCCCCTCAAATCCAATGAAAGACAAAGGTAAACAACAAGTGAAAGAGGGAGAGGACAATCATGAAGAAGAAAGAGAATTTGAGCTCATTCACATAGACAGTGATGAGAAAAATGAGACAAGAATAGTAAAATCTCTTCTACAATACTGGAATTCACAGATCAAATACTTGGAAGTTGAGTTATAAAGGTCAAAGGATGTCATTCACTTCTTGCAAATGCAGAACAAAAAAATGAGTGGCCAGTTGTCCATCTATGAAAAAAGGGCGCTCAAATATCGGAAAGAGGCTCAAAGGTCACAAGTGAAGTTGGAGGAATACATGGGCACTTATGAGGAGGATAGTGGTGAAGAAGGCCAAACTAGAAAGATACCTAAGACTATGGGTCTAAGGAAAGCATTGGCAAAACAGAGAGAGGAAGAATCAGACCAAGCACAACAATTTCCCCTCACCGAACTCCTTGCCATGGAAATTGAGCATAATAGGGAATCATGGCTTCAGAGAACCAACATACATCTAGAGGCCAAATTGGATAAGGCCAACAAATACTTGAGCTTAAAAACGAGAATGACTGAGCACTATAAACAGAGAAATCACTTTGCAAGGAAAAGGCTCAAAATTGCCCAAAATGAGGGCCTGGCACCAAATGATGAAAAGGACCAAGAAAGGCTTGGAATTTTGGCCCAAATTTCTTTACAGGTCTCCAAGGACCCATGAGGCACCTACCTACCAATTTTGAGAGCAATTGAACAAGTTTTTGTTTTTTGCAAATTTTGAGGCTAGGAGAGCAACACACCATGTGTTGCACTTTTTCCCAGGGCATATTTAGGAGGAGAAGCTTACATTTTTGGATTTATCATCATTAGAGGAGAATTCTCACCAATTTTTAGCTAAATTGGAGTTGTTTTGACCCCACAAAAGGGTAAAAAACACTCATTTTTCACCTTTCTGCCCACTTTTCTGAGCATGAGCTGCGCTCCTGGAAGTCTTGGATTTTTCCACTATTTGGGCAACTTACAAAGGTACGATTGAAAAAATAAAGGTAGATCTGGAAATTCTACTTCAAGGGCTTTCCAAAGAGCCATCTCGGAGCCTTTTCCGACATCGAGAAAGCCTCCAAAACACTGTTGAAAAAAGGCCTATTTCTGCACTACGCTCCTAGCAAGTTTTCAAATTTTTGACATAGTGTGTTGCGCTCCTGTGTGTGACTGGATAGAATATGCATTTAGCAAGTTTTCAAAGACATGTCAGGCCTAAAAGTCAATTTTATTTCCATTTATAGTCAGAAAAGATATTTATTAGATATTTTTGTGCCTTGGGCTTTGCAAAGCCTCAAGGACAACTTAGGATATTTCTTTTGGGCCAATAGGCTTCTAGATACTCTCTTTGGCTCTCCTCTTCCTTGTTTGTTATATTAGGCATGAGGATTCATTGTAAACAGTTGGGACTTGATATTTTTAAGAGAAATACATGGTTTTATGATCTTGGAGAATAAATTGGTTTTATGAAGTGCATGAATGGTTTGTTTGGCCTTCTGATGGAGGAGCATGTTTGTAGGATTCCATAGCTTGGTGAATGGTGATGTTTTCTTAACTTGTTTATGTTTTCTTTTCCTCATTTATGTTTCATTCTTCTTGGTTGCTATAGATCAGAAAATTATAGGTTGAGACATGCTCATGGAAGCACCTGAAACCTCATGTTTGTTATAGCCTTGATGTTTTCCTCTTTTAGTCATCTTAAGGAATTCTTGACTGCTCCTTAGGTCCACTAAAACTTGTTTTTGTTTGATGAATGATTAGTATGCTAGCTTATAATTATGATTCATGGTATGCCCTACTTATTTAAAGTTTTCAAAACCCTATCTTGAAGCTTTTCTAACTAGGTTAAGACAAAGAGGTCTCGTTCGATATTTCCCTTTGTCCATGCTTACCAACTTAATTCAGAGCTCCAAATAACTTTATATATCTTGTTTAAGAGTTCCATCTCCATAAATTGAGTTGTTTTTTTATCTTATGTGTTTTCGCAAAAGTTGAAGGTGAATTTCTAAAGTTAGGAGTTCTAATGCTTCTATGTTTCACCGAAATCTCCATCTTTCATGTTTATCAGTTTCAGTATTGTTCATAGAGATTAATGGTTTGCCCTACCTCATGAGTTATTGCTTCAGACTATATATGTTTAAGACCTCTTAGTTTTTTCCCAAAATTAATGTTCATTACACCTCATACATCACCTAAAGGATCGATTAACCTTGCTAAATCGACCCTGCGATACACTCTGTTTCATCATTTAGAAACCCTTGACTTCATCTGACCCCATAGCCCTATTGATTTGATAACCTCTCATTCCACCTATCCTAATTAATCATCTTACCCCAACCCAAAACAAACAAACAAAACTATACTTAACAACTAGCCTAAAATCAATCATCCAAAGTGAACAAGTTCACATCCTTCGCATAATAGAGAGAGCACTCTCTGAGTCCAGGAAGGCTAGGTCCTAGGACTTTAAAGGCTGGTCTAATGTTACCTTGTCATTTGGTTTACCAATCTGCCAAATCCCAGGACCCTAACAGAAAAATCATGACGTCGTGGCCATACCACTTTAGTTCGGGAAGCACTTCATGTCCATTCACCCAGCATGCATCAAGTCAATTTTTCCCATATCAAAATAAAACCCCTTTCCCGGACTACCAGGTTTTTCAAGAATATTGAAAGCGCACCACCGCATCTCACATTTGGCGTACCATACCCCCATCAACATAGCCCATGCACAATAATTTCCATCTACTTCATCACCCCCACACAAGAGAACAACTAATGGGTCCCCCATCCTCAGCAAAAACACCCTCGTCACATCATCAGTGAGCAAGAAATCTCATGTTTTGAGGCACCCATCTTTGTGTTTTGTACAATAAAAACCCCATTGTTTCATTCTTTTAGTAAGTGTACAAAGATTGCAAACGGTGAATAATTTCCCTCACTCATCGATCCATTTTTTCTCCCATGGAAAAAGTCCTTAGACACCCTTGGTCGGAGTATCACACCTTTCATGCATAAGCCACCATGAAATTCATAACTGACATATACCCACCCTGGATGTCCTACCGACTCTAGGGATTTACCCATCAGAAATAGTTATGACTAGCGCTAAGCTACTTTTTATACTCCGACCTTGGGCCACTGAATCCCCATCATTAGTTTTCAGTCACCCTTCGCCATCATGAATATGTTAAACCTATCACATCCAAGATACTGATCCCTTGAATTAGTGACTCTCTCATTCTATTGAGGCTTCCATTTTGTCGACTTCAACTCCTATTTTCCAAAAATGAAGTGGTACCTTGGATTACCCCTCACCACAAAATGGAAATCCTTGGGTGGCACTGTTGGAATCATCATTTCCCACATATGTCATCGATCCTCCTAGAATTTGACTACCACACAAGCTTTCATGTCAAGATGGTAGCGTACTTTACAACCATTGCACTTTGATCAAATTCATCGAAGACCCATGCCATTATAAGCATCTCTTTCAGCAATGCTTACACGGGAAGTTCCCAGTCATACACCCATGCACACAATGAGAATTTATATTCCATACCAAGTTTACACATATGGGTACCACATTCCACCTATTGTCAAAGAAAAAACGCTGCTAAGGGCATCAACAATCATCTTCATCAACAAGCAGATCACTACCATACTAGTGACACACACCGAATCTGTATCACGGAAAATTTTAGGGGCTAAAATTTTCCATGCTTTTTCCAAAAAAAAATATTCGTCAATTCCCATTTCTTTTGAAAATTGAATCGCCCAAATTTTATAGTATAAAATTATTTTACCCTAAAAATCGCCAATTTTTTATATATACTAATATAAAATTATTATAAAACTAAATATTTTTACAAAATAACATCAAAACTTTTACATTTTACATATTGGGTACTACTAAGATTCGCCAAGGTTTCTAAACATTAAAATAAAACTCCATCCTTAAATCTTTCCCTGATTTGTATCTGTCAAATAGATTTGTTTAGCTAGCCAAAGTATCACGAGCATGGGACATGACTGCCTCGTAGAAAAATGGTATTTATTGTATCATACCATTTCTTGCAGGGTTCCCACAGGACATGGTCTCTATTCGACTCGTTGTAAGGCATTTCCAATGCCTTGCTACACGCAGGTATCTCTCTCTCTCCGCATCGTACATTGAAAAGAATCTACAGTGTATTTCATCTATATAATTCTTCCTATACCTCACACATTAGGGGGCAAATATTATCACTGGAAAATCGGACAAGCAAAGATGACATTATTAATTGTTAGGTAGAAGTATTTACAGGGCTGAGGCACATTAGAGAATCTGAAATTTTTTAAAAATATCTAAGCTCCCAGAAGAAAAATCAAATTGCACAATGAAGACACTAGCAAAATGTGCCCTCATGCGCATTTTTCTTCGATAGGCGTGCATTTGCATGCATTTCCCTCAAAAAGCCACGCGGACTTGAGAGTGGCAGAAGTCACTATCCAGGACCACAAGGCACACTCCGATAAATATGATCCTGCACTTGAAGCCGCCCAAGGATAGCCGCCTAAGCCTCCTTGGGACCTCAAGGGAGCACACAATGGAATCATGTGGCACATAATGGAAGCAACCCCCTCTCTTGGGTCACCATCCATGAATGTACTAAGAGAGGGAAGGAGAGTTTGAATTCATCTATAAAGGCCACCAGGAGATAAAGAAATGGAGAACACATTGTTATGTTGGCCAAAATTTCTTTGAAGCAATATAGCAGTATGTAATCCGGAGCAGAAGTAGAGAGGGGATCATTTGTTGGCCATCCAACAACTCCAATCCTTTGGAGTGGAGAGAGAGACCTTGCACCAAGCAACTAGGAGGTAAACCGTCCTTGCATCGAGTATTAGAATTGCATAGTTCTAAGGGCCCCTTGGCAAGTGTAGAAACATACTATCTTTCTCCTTAATAGCAAACAATAAGAGGGGACATTGATGCCACCATTAGTATTATTGTTTTGTTTATCTCTATAAGAGATTTCATGTTTTTTTTTAGTTTAGTCTTGTTTTATCTCTACATATGCATACTATATCATTATTTAGTGTTTTTTGTTTTATAGCATGTTCACTAACCTACTAACTCTTTTGTTTATCTACCTGTGACCATAAGCTTAAGACGCCACGACCAATCCTCTTAAGAATGTGTGGATTGGTACACTTGTGCACAAAATCCACCAACATAGGGAGGTATGTTGAAGACTCAAATTGTCCCTTGTTGACAATCTTCTTGTACTCTATTATCTTTCTTTTTGACCTTAATGATTCTAATTGAGCATCAGTTTACAATTTTATTGGCAAAAGGAGGTACCTAATCACATTTTATTTCATAAGTTTCATTTTTATTTATTATTTAACTTAACATTTGCATAAGCTATGAAATTAAATCAATTATGGAGCTGGTGACTGATTCTACAAAACAATCGAAGGTTCAATAGGTTCTGGAACTCCAACTGAGGAACAAAATACATGGACATGCGGCTAATAAATTTCTATTGTAGCCTCTACAACACCCTCCAAAAATTCACCATCTAAAATTTTTTGAGCCCCCTGAGCATCGAAAAGGCTAAGTCAAAATCTAAAGTTCAAGTCTATTTCAGGAAAAGCTAAGAGTCGATGTGTCGCAGAATAGGTATTTTTCCAAATTTGCGACCTAGTGACCCTGTGACCTATCAGGTCGCTAGGTCGCCAAGTCGCAAATCTCTTTCAAATTTCAAAATTGCAACCTAGTGACCTTGCAAGCCTGCGACCCTCTAGGTCACGAGGTCACGCCTCTCTTAAGCACGGGACATTTGCGACCTAGCGACCTCATTAATTACTCACACGCTCGACCCTTTTATAAATAGGAGGGTCGCTACGTTGCATTTTGTTCACACGATGGAGAGCAAAAAAAGGCTTCTGACAGGCCAACTAGAGTGTGATTTTCTTGGGTAAGTTGCCTTTTCCTCCGGATGTTTCTGTTTTTTCCTTTTGTTGCCCTATTTCCCTTATCTTAGCCCTTTTAAATCCACACACCATTCCTCATTTCTGATCCTTTAGATCTTGAGATGTTCCAAATTATCCAAACCTTGCTCTTTCTTACACCGTTTTGTAATTAGAGTCACTCAGCCTCCCCTGTGTTTGTTTTTCTCCTAATTCCCCCTTCACCTCCATGTTTTGGGTTGCTCACTCAGTCCTTGTGATGTTTTAAGTTAAAAAAATTATTATATGAAACAAAGGACTGTGTTGCCATTTAAATCTCCTGGCCGGCCCTAGTGCAACCCCCGATCCTCGTGACCTCATGACCCTTGCGACCCAGTGACCCCGGTCCCTGAGTCACCAAGTCGAAGTTTCGCTCAAAACAGATGTTTGCAACCCTTGCGACCTTGCGATCCAACGACCTGGTCTCTAAGTCATAGGATTGCACTCTCATGAATTGTTAAACCTTTGTGACCCAGCGACCTTGTGACCTTGTCGCAGGGTCACCAAGTCAAAGAGTCGCTACCTTGTAAAAGTTTAAACCTTGCGACCCAGTGACCTAGCGACCCAGTCGGAAGTTGCTAATTCACCCTTTCCTGGGTCTCAGCTGGGCATATTTAAAGGGTATTAACTAGGAATTTATTATCATGGCATCTGTCTTATTCTAGGACTATTTTATGAACATGCCAAGTGATTTCGAAGCAAAGTTAGAGTGCATCTCCATCTCTTCAGCCTCAAACGGACCTCCGGCAGTTCGCAAGAAAAACAAGAGCCCAGAGATAGAAGACACAAAAATTGAAATACCAATGTCTCCTTCCCCAATCTATGTGGACACTGCATGCACATTTTCCAAAGGAGACAACATGAGTTGGTATCAAGTATACCAAGAATTCGCACGACCAGAATTTCCAGAGGACCTTCCCGACCGGTAAATATATGTACAAGTTAAAAGGTCAAAGATTCACTATGCAGGTGCCCACCCTACTATATTCCCATGTGCAGAAGTCATCAAATGGATCATACAAAATACCGATGCCAAGAAGTGGGTAATTCGAGACCACCAGGGAAAAGCTTTTGCAACTCTAAAGGGCTTGGATGCTAAGTTTTATTACATACTGCTGGAATGGGAACATACTTTCACAGAAGAATGGGCCACCACCCATGCGGTCTCCATAGCAGACACCCTGAGAGGATGGTGGGAGGAACCTGAGAAGTTCAAAATCAAGAAGGATCAGGAGTATCTAGTGCCAGGCCTCAGAAAGGTATACAAGTTGGTGGCAGCTATGCTTTGTAGGATATATAGTCGTCCCAATGCCACCACGTTTAGTGCCACTTGGATATCCCTGATAAACTATGTTGTTGTATATGGCACTCATATCAACTGGGCCAGCGTGTTAGTGGAATCTCTCAAAACTAACATATCTGTTGCACTGGCACTAGAGGAGGGATACTCATCCGAATTTTACATGGCCTCCTATCTATTGGATGTAGTTTGTTCCAGGTGCCACTTTGAGGGATGGGCGCACAACTGGGATTGGAACGGGCATGCCTAGTTCACATAGAAATGTAGGTATTCTGGGACTCTAAGTACAAGCAAGATATAGAGTCAATCTCACAACTTTTCATCCCTGCACTCTACAGGAAATGTTTCGGTCAAGATACCCCATGCATGTCCTGGCGAGCCACGGAAACGTTAATCAAGGTGGCACATTGGTTTCCACTGATAGAATATACCTTTATTCAATTCTTTGGTTCATTCAAGACTCCTCATGCTCTGCCCAGATTCGTTACGGACAAGATTCTTCTTCAGGAAGTATGTTATCAGATGACTTTCGGATTCTCAAAGGTCCTGACTAAAGGTAAGAAAAATCTGTGGCCTACACTTCTGCTCACCATTGGTGCCTACACGGTCAAGGATTTCAAAGAGGTAGAGGCAGGCGTGGAACAAATCAAAGGTTTCTACCTGGGGCCTTTGGATCACTGGACATACGACCTTGAGAGGATAGTATCTGACCACTTCAAACGGGCCAAGTTCAAATGGAGCTACCAGCATACTGAACGCCCATATGAGGATGAGAAAAGAAACTGGTATAACACAGATACGGAACCTACCCCGAGGTCATGGTCCGATCAGGAAGATCCAGATGATCATACGTTGGAGGAAAGAATCCGCGAGTTGGGAGGTGCCTCTTCTTCCCAGGCCAAGAAGCCTCAAACCAGCACGGGCCACAACTCTACCGCCCAACTGAAAGAACAAGAAGAAAAAGCTCAACTAGTAGATGAAAAGAAGGCAGAAGAAGATGAAGATAAGCATGGAAAAAACCTGAAGGAAAAATAGAGAAAGAAACAAGTAGAGGATGCTCGGAAGAGGAAGGAAGAGAAGGAATTGAAAGCAGAAGAGGAATAACAGCTCAAAAAAGAATTGGATCAGGTGGAGGCTGAACGCAGGAGGAAGGAAGAATAGGAAGTGAAAGTAGAAGAGAAACGACAACTCAAGAACGAATTAGATCAGGTGGAGGCTCAACGCAGGAGGAAATAAGAACAGGAAGCAAAAGTGGAAGTAGAGTGCGGGAAGAAAGTGGAACAGGATAAAGCAGAGCTAGAGCGGCTTCAGAAAGAGGAAGAATAACAAAAGAGAAAAGAAGAGGAGGATCAAAGATCAAAAGACACCGAGACTCCTCCTCCAGTAATAGGAATACAAACCAAGCTGCAGCCCATCGATGTACCTGTAATCAACACGCGTCTTGCACTCTCTGAGCCAGGCTCCTCTGAAGGACAGGAGGACGAGGTGTTCAACCTAACAAGACTCACTTATGATTAGTTTTCCTTCAAAATCCAACAAGAAAAGAGGATATGCCTAGCACGGAACCCTTTCACCCCATTTACATCCACTACGGAGAAAGATATAGTCCTAGACACTAGGAACAACCCAGTGATGATAGCATCGACCGGCACTACTTTTGCCGCAGCCACAGAAGAAAATGTAAGCCGGATGAGTAGGGAAATCCTTTCCCTACAAAATAGATTAAAAGATGCTGAACAAAGGGAAGCAAGGGCAGAGCAAGAAAAGAGATCACTAAGAAAATAAATCTAACAGCTCCAAGATGAAAATTCTCTTATTACTGAAGTACCGTGTATCGTCCAGAGGGAGTTAGTGATGTTGGAGGCCACCATGAGACAGGTTTACGGGGATATGTTCACCATAAAACAAACAGTTGCACCTCTACTAAGATCCCAAGCAAAGATGAAGCAGAGAAAAGAGCAACTGAAATAGGCATCTGTGGCCTTGGATAGAATGATAGAATGGACGGGAAGATACCCACAAGCTCCGGAAAACTTGCCCAAAAAGGACTCGATTCACACTCAGAATGACAAAGTCCAAATCCGTATCAAGATGCAATCCAAGGAGAAGTTATATAAAGATCTAGAAAAGGTAATGACCACATACGAGCATTTGATCAATGGCATCGACTCAATGCATGAACTGCACCACATTCCTTCTCTAGGTGCACTGAGCGAGGAGAAGACGTGGGGACAGATAGATTAGGAGATTCAAGCATTTCTACAGCCTATCAGATAAGCCACCACTGCACCTGATCTTCCTGCATAATAGGAGAACTTGGTTAAGTTCATCATAACACCAGTTTGGGTCTACACTAAACTGGCTTCTTTAGCTAACCAGGTCACACTCAAGAGAGAAACTCTGATTTCGAATGCCTTAGAATTCCTACACCAGTTAAGGGAAGAGACTCTTCTAATCTCCCCAATCACTATATATTATCGCGCATGGCAGAGTTTCCTCAAGGAACAACAAGTTGATGTCCCCGATCTCACAATCGTGCACACACTCCCATGAGTATATGGCAACGCACAAATCCACATAAAGGGTCGTGGGTCGCACTACCCGACCAAGTCGCAGGTCACGCTATCCAACTAGGTCGCAGGTCGCACTGACCAGCCAGGTCACAGGTCACATCCTCTATCCAAGTCGCAAGGCAGCCCAACAGTTAGGGAAGCGAAAAGTTAGGAAGCCCAAAGGGCAAGTTTTGTTCTATAAATATTCGTGTTGGAAAATTGTAAAGGACTTTTGGTTTGGGACTCAAAGAGATATAGAGCATTGTATAGAAGGACTACACATTTTTGAATATGAATACAAGCATGTGTTAAATCCATTTTTGGATCTGATGTTGGTTAATGTGTGAACACTGTGAGTATTTTATTTTCAGTTTCTAAAATATTTTGATCAATGAAACTGTGTCTCCAATTACATCATTTATGCATTATAGTTTTTCTAAATATGTGTTAATGGTGCTAAGTTTATTTCGCTTTCTCAATAAATGTTAACAACTTTGTTTACTGACATTTATATTATCACCAAAACCATTTAAGGAAGTGAAGGGTATTCTGCCACAAAGAATTGTTTCTTCTGTGGTTAGAACATTGTACAAGCATGACCCTAATGATATGCTATTAACAACATTTCCTTTGGCCCCATGCTTTATAACTCAGTTTTCTACGCATAGTGTTGGATGTTCATTTTCTTCATCAATCATGTGTCTTGTATCATCTGAATAAGCGTGTGTCTGCAGGTTCATATAGTCCTACTCAGACCCAAGGAAAGGATAATTAAGTGGTAGCCAGACCCACACCCTGGACGGGATACCTATTCCAAATGGTTTAGAGTCTATTTGGGAATTTTTACGAGGGAGATCCCTGCTGTTGGCCGAACAGATTTTCTCGTCAATAGAATTGGCACTAGAAGGAGGGGCTATGGCAGCCTCCGAGCACACAAATAATATTCTGTTACAAACTGCCCAAGGGGAGGCCATACATGATGAAACTGGTCCTCCCCCTTTAGAATATTCCCAAGGGGAGGAATCTCCTTATTATGAGGTTACCATGGATTAGTTAAGATTTCTATGCCTGAATGCTCGTAACCTCATCAGAGATTTGCAATTCACTCTAGTCATGAGTTTTCTAACCCATACCAGGACCCCTACAGCTAACCTCACTCGCAACGGTGCCCTTGTAACTTCCCTACCCTAGTTGATAAATCTAATGGTTGAAGACCTCGCAATGATAGTTGAGAATAATGAACTTATTACTGGGCCCCAAGGAGCAAGAGAGGAAGGTCCCGACACGAATGAAACCCATGCTGGCCCTCAACCTGACTGGGCCAAAAATGACAACACCCAAGTTCACATTCTACCAGGGGGGGGAGAGGGAAATAGAGGCCGAGGGAATAGAGGTCGGGGAGACACGGGCCATGGCCAAGGTCACAATACTTTTCACCACCATCAAAACCAAAATAGAGTCCCCATCTACAATTGAAGAAACATTAGAAATATGGAAAACTACAAGGGGCGCCAAGACGAGCATTCCCACCATGAAAGAGAAGCATTCGCGTCAGGTGCGAGAAGTGAATCTAAGTCAGAAATAGGAAAGGTATACATACCTCGCCATGAGTATGCCAGGTAGGTACAAACACTTGTTTGGATGGCCCAATCTCCATTTAATCTCCAAGGTCCCCTTCATGACATGCCTAGACACCTCGAAAAACACCTTCCCAAGTTTGACCCTGAGAAAGGCACGCTGGCTGAAGACCACATAAGCAGCTTCTACCTTTCAATGCCAATCATGAGAGTCCAAATAGATGATGTCTCCTACCATATTTTTCCCCATACCCTTGAGAACAAGGTAGCCACCTGGTATCGGTCTCTCCTAAGTGCTTCCATAACTTCATGGGATCAATTCCGTCGCACTTTCCTTCAAAAAATTTCGGAGGACAAGCCCCCTTCCATGCTCCTCACGGAGTTGAGTATACTCAAATGCTAAAAGAAAGAGAATGTCAGAGACTTTAATCAAAATTTTTCTACCATATTGAAAAAATTCCCCCCCAACTTGGCATTGGATGACTCCATCACCATAGAATACTACACAAAGGCTCTTCCTAGAGACATCGCCATATTCGTAAAGCTTGAGGCTAGGGATACCCTTGCAGCAAATTACACCACTAGCCTTGCCGTAGAAAAGGACATGCTTTCCATAGGGGTCATTGACCATGAAGGTCGAGAAAATCATAAACCTGCCTCGAAGAGGAGCTAGTCTTCCACATTCAAAAGGATAAGGACAGAGATACTTTTGACTTCGAAGGTATAGAAAAGTCCCTTAAGTTATTAACCAATGAAGTTTATGATCTAAAGCGGAAGGGCGTTGAACCCACTACTAGCACCAAGACGCCTAAGGCTTTTTTCAGAAATAATACCCCCACAATCAACCAGCCCCCATCAAACACAAATTTTTTTCTTAACATGGAAGAAATCAGAAAAGATAATTTATGTTCTTTACACCAAGCTGCCCACTCCAAGAAGACATGCCCCCAATGGATTGGCAGCATGACTGCTATAGTGAATCAACTCTTAGACGATCAAACCCCAGGGGAATCAGATGAAGACGATGTCTCAGATAATGAAGAAACCCTGCCCCCAAATGAAGAATCAAGAACTACCGTCCTTGTGTTTGAATTCGCAGGGAAAAATCCCATACCATCACCGAAATTAATATGGCCGATGATCCTAAATCCAAACCTGTGCGAAACTATGGCCTGAGAAGCAAAGGGCCAGTTCCTAAATATTCCTTTGAAAAGAAGAGGAGGGACTTCTTAAGGAAAATATTACCCCCAGGGAATAAGCACTGAGATGCTATTCCTAAAAAGTCTACTCCTAGCAACACCTGAACAAACCAAAAGATAAAACTATTGGTAGGGTCGCCCGAAACCCCCGCCGAGACTATTCCACACTCTGATTCTAGTTACAACATTGTTGAGGACATGAATAAAACTAGGGCAAACATCTCTCTTTATGAGCTCACCTGCATCACCAACCAACAGGAGCTTATTCTCAAAGCCTTCGCCATTTCCTCGACAACCAAACCCATGAGCAACACATTTTCCCAAGCTAGTGCAAGCCTCCAATCTATTGTGAATGTCGTAAATACGAACTCTAGGGGATATACTCCCCCATTTCTCCTGTCTTTTTAAATATTTAACTTTAACATTCATAACTTCCTGGTTGACTCCGACGCATCCACAAATTTCATGCCCCTGTCTGTCTGCAAGAAGCTAAACATTCGCCCAGAGAAAACTGATGCTAGGATTATTCAACTCGACAAATCACAAGTGCCCATTGTGGGTGAACTAAATAATGTCATCATCCACCTATCGTCCGACTCTAGAGTCCACCAGTGCATAGACATTGTAGTCGTAGACATCCTGGAAGCCTACGGTCTCTTGCTTAGCAGGGACTAGTCCAGTAAACTACAAGGGTACTTTGCTACCGATTGGTCACACCTATGGCTTCCCTACAAGGGTCGAAACAACCAAATAAGAGTTGAAAGTGAACTTTATATGAAACATATTGTGACTAACTTGGACGCTACCAATGAACCTATTAGCTTTTCCCAAGAAGAGCTTGGCATGTGTGTCTTAGATGCCATCTTCGAATGTTACTGTCCCCCTCAGTCCCTGGTAAACCCAGATGTCCAATTAGAGCTAATGCTCATCACTAAAGACCAAGTTGTACCCATCATAAACCAAACTAAAATCTCTCCCCAGCCCACGGATCCAAAGAAACCAGAAGTCAATGTATGGACCTTGTATTATGACGGCTCCAAGACGCATGACGGAGCAGGTGCGGGCTGCGTCCTATTGGACCCCAAAAAGAACAAGTTTTTTTATCTCATGCCGGCTAGAATTTTAATGCACCAACAACACCGCCGAATATGAGGCCTTAGTCCTCGGACTCAAAAGAGTGTTGGACCTAAAAGTGAAATGCTTAAAGGTTATCGTAGATTTCAAAATCATCACTCGCCAGGTACGTAATACCATCCATTACTTATCTCTGCACTTGAAAGCTTACCAGCAAGAGGTATGGCGTTTAATTTCTGATTTTGATGCGTTTGGTATTAAATCTGTGCTTAGGATGCATAATGCGGCAGCTGATACTCTAGCTAACGCTGCTGCTAGGTTTACCCCTCTAAGGGATGGTCTTTCTATTGAAATAGTGTATAAACCATCTGTGCCAGATAACATCACTAATTTACGTGTCTTTCATGATGACCAACAGGTACTTGAATTCATGCTTAACACCGAGGTGTTCAAAGACGTAGTGATAGAAGAAGCGGACCATGATGAAGCCTTGCAAGAAGAATGAGAGAAACACAAGGAAAATTCCATGCCCAAGGGAATAGTGTCGCTTGAAAAATTGTTTGATCTACAGAACCGTTTCCACGGACCCCCCAACACTAAAGTAGAGAGCTCCACTCTGGCACATCAACAGGTAAAATTAGGGACAAATAAGGACCCGAAGTTTGTCAACCTTGGGAAGGATTACTCTGATCAGGAGAGGCAAGCTTTCACCAAACTGCTCTGAAAATACCGAGATGTGTTCGCCTGGACGTATGATGAACTGTGTACTTATGACACTCAAATTATTCAACATGTGATCCCTATGAAGGAAGGAGTGAATCCTTTCCAGCAAAAGCTAAGAAAAGTGCACCCTACGCTGGAGCCAATGATTCAGAAAGAACTTAAGAAGCTTTTGGATGCGCACATAATCTTCAAAGTCCGACACTCCACTTCGGTATCGAATCTGGTTCCTGTATGAAAAAAATCCGGTGAGATCCGTTTGTGCATAGATTTCTGAAATCTAAACAGGGCCTCAGAAAAAGATAACTACCCCGTTCCCCCTATGGAACAGATACTGCAAGCCGTATCCGAATTGGAAATGTTCTCATTGTTGGATGGTTTTTCCGGGTATAACCAAGTGCTGGTAGTGGAACTCGACAGATTAAAAACTATGTTCCAGACTAAATGGGGGACTTTCACTTTTAGGCGCATGCCCTTTGGATTGATAAATGTTGGGGCGACATTCCAAAGAGCTATGGACATAATTTTCTTAGGTATAATAGGAAAAAGCGTGGTAGTATACTTGGATGACGTCACTGTGTTTTCAAAGCACAGAGGCAATCAGTTACGTCACCTCAAGCAGATTTTCGAAAGATGCAGAAAGTATGGGATCTCACTCAACCCAAATAAAAGTGTTTTTGCTATGTCCGAGGGGAATTTTCTAGGTCATATCATAACAAAAAATGGTATAGTTGTAGATCTCGAGCGATCGAAGGTCATCGCCCAGATTCCACCTCCCAGTAGCAAAAGGGCCATGCAATCCTTCCTTGGGAAAATCAATTTTGTACGGAAATTCATATCAGATTTTGCCCAAATAGTCAGACCTTTGCAAGGGATGATTAAGAAGAATGCAAGTTTCAAATGGAATCCACCCGAGAAAGAAGCATTCGATAAGATCAAGGAGGCCATTGCAGAAGCACCATCCCTCCAAAGCCCAGACTTCAGCAAATGTTTCATCTTATATACCTTTTCCTCAGATCCATCACTCACAACTATCCTCACACAGAAAGATGCTAACAACGATGAATGACCCATATCATTCATGAGTGCCAATTTGCAAGGTGCTGAACTGAATTACCCCGAGATTGACAAGCATGCTTACGCAGTATACAAAGAGGTCAAGAATTTCCAACCATACATCTTGAAGAACCATGTAACGGTGTTCGTCCCCCACCCATCTGTTCACTCACTTTTCGTGCAAAAAGAGCTAGGCGAAAGACGAGGAAACTGGATGACATGTCTTCAAGAGTATGACCTGGAGTTCAAACTAGCACATACTGTCAAAGGTCAAGGACTTTTCCAAATGGCTGCGGAAGCTGAAAATTCACGTGGGTGCAAAGAAAAATGCTCGGAGCAAGAAATCGACATGTATCAGATTGACAACGTGCCTCAGCAGGGAAACCTTTCTTGGTACTCCGACATTTTGAAATATTTTGCCCATGGTGTTATGGATCATGTTTCAAATTCTCGGCAGAAACGGGCAATAAGGCTGAAAGCTGCATCCTACCAGTTAGTAGAAGGAAAAAATTTCAAGAAAAATTACAATAGAGTCCTGCTACGATGCCTAGAACACGATGAAGCACAAAGCATCCTGACCGAACTAGACGATGGACCAGCCGAAGGGCATTATGCAGGAGATACCACTGCCCACAAAATCATGTGTGCCAGTTACTATTGGCCAACCCTCTTCAAGGATTCTCACGCGTATGTCCGGAAGTGTGTTCAATGTCAAAAATTCGCCAACCAGGAAACATGGCCAGCTGCTCCATTACTATCGGTCGCAGTAGAGGAACCTTTTCAACAATCGGGGTTGGGCATGATTAGAGAAATCTTACCACACTCCTCCAAGCAACACCAGTGCATCCTCACCGCTATTGACTATTTCACCAGGTGGGTTGAAGTGATACCACTATGCCAAATCAATGATCAAGAGGTAATAGAGTTTTTCACTCATTGTATCATGACCAGTTTTGGTGTTCCAACCTCCCTTGTTTTTTACAATGCCACTTATTTTTCGTCTTTGAAGTTGTACGATTTTTCTTTGGAAAGTGTTATTGTACTTAAACACTCTGCAAACTATTATCCCCAAGGGAGCAGGTTAGCCGAGTTAACTAATAAGAACCTTATCCACATCATCAAAAAGACCCTATTGTCCCACCAACGAAACTGGCATAATGCCCTCCATAACGCCCTTTGGGCTGATCGGGTTACACCCAAGTCTTCACTCGGCACCTCCCCATTTTTTCTTGTATATGGAAAACAGGATATCCTTCCTCCCCACCTATCTCTCCTAGCCCTTTAGTTGTCCCAAGAAACTCATGGCACCCCATGCCCCACCTTGCAAGCCCGAATTGACACATTATTGAAACTGGAGGAGGAAAGGCAAAAAACCCGGGAAAAATTCACCATCCACCAAAGTCGGATTAAGAGATGGTTTGATAAAAAGTCCGCCGGGAATAAAATTTTCAAAGTAGGAGAACTTGTTCTTAAATGGGATAAAGCTCACTAGGAGAAAGGGAAACCTTCCAAATTTCAAGCCCTATGGACAGGTCCATCCCAGATTAAAGAGAAGCTAGGCTCCCACACTTTCAGATTGCAAACTCTAGAGGGAAGAATCAAGTTCCTCCTGGTAAACGGGCATGAACTCAAGCACTACTTCACTTAATAGCCCTAGGAGGGTCGTCACCACCCCTGTACCATATTTTGTTGTTTTCTTTTATTTTATTTTAGTTTTCAGTTTTTCATTTCGCACAATAGAAGCATTTTTTTTCAATCAGCACCTTAGTGAAAGTGTCCTTCAAAGAACTCCAAAAGGAAGAAGGAATTGTAGAAGTCACGCAATTGGCATGTCGCACCATGATCTGTGCTAATGAAAATTCTTTCCCCAAAATCACAAAAGGCAGCAGGAGCTTGTTTGTAATTGACACCCAAAGTAAAACATGACCTAGTCCTGGCTACTCAGCACAGATAGCTCACCTAGCAAGCTTGAAGGATGTCTATGAAAAGAAAGTTGGTTAAGGCGGAAACTAGACTGAAAGGGAACAGGGCCAACTTCAGGTGATGCAAGGATATCCAGAAAAACCTAAAGTCCTCATACAGACCAGGAGCAACCTCTCTTGCAAGTAAAATAAGTCGGGATCCCTCATCTGCCCAGGAAAAATTGCCTCTATCAAATAAGTTCCCTGAGCACATCTAAATAAGTGCCTTGAGCACATTTAAAA
Organism: Pinus albicaulis; assembly: GCA_034641835.2. Lineage (NCBI taxonomy): Eukaryota > Viridiplantae > Streptophyta > Pinopsida > Pinales > Pinaceae > Pinus > Pinus albicaulis. The sequence continues at coordinate 180,056,379 of CM076584.1, forward strand.
TAAGTGTAGTAGCACACCAATAAAGGGTAAAGGGTTTGGAAAGGCTTCCTATGCAAAGATGCGATGCGACGACTTCGCCGGGGTACTGACCAAGCTCACCGACACCGGAGCAACGTCCGTGACTCCTAAGCAGTGACTCTGCCGGGACCACGAGGTTCGCAAGCAACGGAGCAACATAATGAGGACAAAATAACTAGACCAGATCCTAGAAATTCCTGAAGTGCTCCAACCTTTTCAGTCTAGAATTTAGAAGTAAAATCTCAGTTAACCAACACCTAAATAGGCAAGCAGGCGAAGCAACCTCGCAAGGTACAAAAGGAAAAATCATGGAAACCTAAGGGTGAAAGGAACAGCCTGCTAAGGCCCCCTTCTCCCCCACCACCAAGATAAATCATCAGTAGAGATTCTCGACCCTATCAGTGAATCGTCGTTTGTTGTAGCCTCTACAACACCCTCCAAAAATTCACCATCTAAAATTTTTTGAGCCCCCTGAGCATCAAAAAGGCTAAGTCAAAATCTAAAGTTCAAGTCTATTTCAGGAAAATCTAAGAGTTGCTGAGTTGCAAAATAGATATTTTTCCAAATTTGAGACCTAGAGACCCTGTGACTTATCAGGTCGCTAGGCCACCAAGTCACAAATCTCTTTCAAATTTCAAAATCACAACCTAGCGACCTTACGACCCCGCGACCCTCTAGGTCATGAGGTCGAGAGATCGTGAGGTCATGCCTCTCTTAAGCACGAGACATTTGCAACCTAGAGACCTCATTAACTGCTCGCATGCGCTACCCTTTTATAAATAGGAGGGTCGCTAGGTCGCATTTTGTTCACGTGACAGAGAGTGAAAAAACAATTCTGACAGGCCAAATGGAGCGCAATTTTCTCGGGTAAGTTCCCTTTTCCTCCTGATGTTTCCATTTTTTCCTTTTGTTGCCCTGTTTCCGTTACCTTAGCCCTTTTAAAGCCACCCACCATTCCTCATTTCTAATCCTTTAGAGCCTAAGATGTTCCAAATTATCCAAACCCTGCTCTTTCTTACACAGTTTTGTAATTAGAGTCACCTAGCCTCCCTTTTTTTTGTTTTTCTCCTAATTCCCCCTTCACCTCCATGTTTTGGGTTGCTCACTTAGTCCTTCCAATATTTCAAGTTAAAAAAGTTATTATATGAAGAAAAGGATTATGTTTCCATTTAAATCTCCCGGCCAGCCCTAGTGCGACCCCTCACCCTTGCGACCCTTGCAACCCAGCGACCCCAGTCGCTGAGTCGCAGAGTCGTAGTAATGCTCAAAACCGATGTTTGCGACCCTTGTGACCTTGCGACCCAGCGACCTGGTCGCCAAGTCACAGGATCACACTCTCATGAATTGTTAAAAATTTGCGACCCAGCGACCTCGCAACCTTGTCGCAGGGTCGCCAAGTCGCAAGCTCACTACCTTCTGAAATTTTAAACCTTGCGACCCAGCGACCCAGTTGCAAGTCGCTAATTCGCCCTTTCTTGGGTCTCAACTAGGAAGATTTAAAGGGAAGTAACTAGGCATTTGTTATCATGGAATCTTTCTTATCCTAGGACTATTTTATGAACATGACAGGTGATTTCGAAGCAGAGTTAGAGTGAATCTCCATCTCTTCGGCCTCAGACGACATGGGACCTCCGGAAGTTTGCAAGAAAAACAAGAGCCCAGAGATAGAGGAAACATAATTGAAAATACCAATGTATCCTCCCCCAATCTATAGGGACACTGCATGCACATTTTCCAAAGGAGAAAACATGAGTTGGTATCAATTATACCAAGAATTCGCACAACTAGAATTTCCAGAGGACCTCCCCGACTGGAAAATATATGTACAAGTTAAAAGGTCGAAGCTTCACTATGCATGTGCCCACCCTACTATATTCCCATGTGTAGAAGTCATTGAATGGATCATACATAATACCGACACCAAGAAGTGGGTAATTCGAGACCACGAGGGAAAAGCTTTTGCAACTCTAAAGGGCTTGGATGCTGAGTTTTATTATGCGCTGCCAGAATGGGAACAAAATTTCACAAAATAATGGGCCACCACCCATGCGGTTGCCATAGCAGAAACCCTGACGGGATGGTGGGAGGAACCTGAGAAGTTCAAAATCAAGAAGGATCAGGAGTATCCAGTGGCAGGCCTCAAAAAGTTATACAAGCTAGTGGCAGTTATGCTTTGTAGGATATATGGTCATCTCGATGCCACCACATTCAGTGCCACTTGGATATTCCTAATAAACTATGTTACTGTATATGACACTCGTTTCAACTGGGCCAACATGTTAGTGGCATCTCTCAAAACTAACATATTTGTGGCACTGGCACTAGAGGAGTGATACTCATCCGAATTTTACATGTCCTCCTATCTATTGGATGTAGTTTGTTCCAGGTGCCACTATGAGGGATGGGCGCACAAATGGGACCCGGAACGGGCACGGCCAGTTCACATAGAAATTCAGGTATTCTGGGACTCTAAGTACAAGCAAGATATAGAGTCAATCTCATAACTTCTCATCCCTATTCTCTACAAGAAATTGTTCGGTCAAGATACCCCATGCATGTCCTGGCGAGCCATGGAAACGTTAGTCAAGGTGGCACATTGGTTTCCACTCGCAGAATATACCTTCATTCGAGTCTTTGGTTCATTTAAGACTCCTCATGCTCTGCCCTGATTCGTTACAGACAAGATGCTTCTTCAGGAAGTATGTTATCAGATGACTTCCAGTTTCTCAAAGGTCCTCACTAAAGGTAAGAAAAAGTCGTGGCCTACACTTCCACTCACCATTGGTGCCTACACGGTCAAGGATTTCAGAGAGGTAGAGGCAGAAGCAGAACAAATCAAAGGTTTATACCTAGGGAATTTGTATCACCGGACATATGACCCTGAGAGGATAGTCCCTAACCACTACAAACGGGCCAAGTTAAAATGGAGCTACCAGCATACTGAACGCCCATATGAGGATGAGAAAATAAACTGGTATAACACGGATAGGTAACCTGCCGTGGGGGCATAGTCCGATCAGTAAGATCCAGATGATCGTACATTGGAGGAAAGAATATGCAAGTTGGGAGGTGCCTCTTCTTCCCAGTCCAAGAAGCCTCGAACCAGCACGGGCCACAACTCTATCGCCCAACTAAAAGAACAAGAAGAAAAAGCTCAGCTAGTAGCTGAAAAGAAGGTAGAAGAAGATGAAGATAAGCGCAGAAAAAACATGAAGGAAAAAAAGAGAAAGAAACAGAAAGAGGATGCTCGGAAGAGGAAGGAAGAGCAGGAAGCGAAAGCATAAGCGGAACAACAGCTCAAGAAATAATTGGATCAGGTGGAGGCTGAACGCAGGACGAAGGAAGAACAGGAAGCAAAAGCAGAAGCAGAAAGACAGCTCAAGAAATAATTGGATCAGTTGGAGGCTGAACGTAGGAGGAAGGAAGAATACGAAGTGAAAGCAGAAGCAGAGCACAGGCAGAAAGTGGAACAGGACAAAGCAGAGGCAGAGCGGCTTCGGAAAGAGGAAGAAGAACAAAAGAGAAAAGAAGAGGAGGATCAAATATCAAAAGACATCGAGACTCCTCCTCCAGTAACAGGAATACAAACCGAGTTGCAGCCCATCGAAGTACCTGTAATCAGCACGCATCTCACACGCTCTGAGCTAGGCTCCTATGAAGGATAGGAGGAGGAGGTGTTCAACTTAACAAGACTCACTTATGATCAGTTTGCCTTCAAAATCTAACAAGAAAAGAGGAGATGCCTAGCACGGAACCCTTCTGCCCATTTACAGCCACTGCGAAGAAAGATATAGTCCTAGACACTAGGACCAACCCAGTGATGATAGCATCGATGGGAACTGCTTTTGCCACAGCCATATACACTGAACAAAGGGAAACAAGGCCGAGCAAGAAAAGAGAGCACTAAGAGAAGAAATCCAACAGCTCCAAGACAAAATTTCTCTTATTAATGAAGTACCGTGTACCGTCCAGAGGGAGTTAGTGACGCTGGAGGCCACCATAAGATAGATTTATGAGGATATGTTCACAATAAAACAAACAGTCGCACCTCTACTAAGAGCCCAAGCAGAGACGAAGCAGAGAAACGAGCAACTGAAAGAGGCCTCTGTAGCCTTGGATAGAATGATAGAATGGACAGGCAGATATCCACAGACTCCAAAAATCTTGCCCAAAAATGACTCGATTCACACTCAAAATGACAAAGTCAAAATCTGTATCAAGATGCAATCCAAGGAGAAATTATATAAAGATCTAGAAAAGGTAATGACCGCATATGAGCATTTGATCAGTGGCATCGACTCAATGCATGAACTGCACCACATTCCATCTCTAGGTGCACTGAGTGAGGAGAAGACATGGGGACAGATAGATCAGGAGATTCAAGCATTTCTATAGCCTATCAGACAAGCCCCCACTGCACCTAATCTTCTTGCATCACAGGAGAACTTGGTTAAGTTCTTCATAACACCTGTTTGCGTCTACATTAACTGGCTTCTTTAGCTAACCATGTCACACTCAAGAGAGAAACTCTAATTCTGAATGGCTTAGAATGCCTACACTAGTTAAGGGAAGAGACTCCTCTAATCTCCCCAATCGCTACAGATTATCGTGCATGGCAAAGTTTCCTCAAGGAACAACAAGTCGATGTCCCCAATCTCACAATCATGCACATGCTCCCATGAGCAGATGGAAAGGCGCAAATACACAGAAAGGGTCATGGGTCGCACTACCTGAAAAAGTCGCAGGTCGCGCTATCCAACTAAGTCGCAGGTCACACTGATCAACCAGGTCACAGGTCGCATCCTCCATTCAGGTCGCAAGGCAGCCCAACGGTCAGGGAGGCAAAAAGTCAGGAAGCCCAAAGGGAAATTTTTGTTCTATAAATCTTCCTACGGGAAAATTGTAAAGGACTTTTGGTTTGGGACTCAAAGAGATATAGAGCATTGTATAGAAGGACTACACATTTTTTAATATAAATACAAGCATGTGTTAAATCCATTTTTGGATCTGATGTTGGTTAATGTGTGAACACTATGAGTATTTTATTTTCAGTTTCTAACATCTTCTGATCAATGAAACTGTGTCTCCAATTACATCATTTATGCATTATAGTTTTTCTAAATATGTGTTAATGGTGCTAAGTTTATTTCGCTTTCTCAATAAATGTTAACAACTTTGTTTACTGACATTTATATTATCACCAAAACCATTTAAGGAAGTGAAGGGTATTCTGCCACAAAGAATTGTTTCTTCTGTGGTTAGAACAGCGTACAAGCATGACCCTAATGATATGTTATTAACAACATTTCCTTTGGCCCCATGCTTTATAACTCAGTTTGCTACACATAGTGTTGTATGCTCATTTCCTTCATCAATCATGTGTCTTGTATCATTAGAATAAGCGTGCGTCCACAGGTTCATACAATCCTACTGAGACCCAAGGAAAGGATAATTAAGCAGTAGTCGAACGCACACCCCAGACGTGATCCCTATTCCAAACGGTTTAGAGACTAGTTGGAACTTTTTACCGGGGAGATCCTTGCTGTTGGCTGGACAGATTTTCCCGTCAACACTTTCATAAGGATATTTACCTCACTTCAATTACCAATACAACAAAAAGGGTTGTTGGAGCAGGGTCCCCTGAGGCACAAGCTTCATGGTATTTTTTTTGTATGTTTGTATGTGTGCGCTTCACAGGGATAGTCAAAGGGATTTTTGCCCCAATTTTGGGACATTCAAGCTTAAATATAAACTATGTGTCTCAAACCATGGTTTGATACCATCGTAACTTTGCACTAGGCATATTATAAATAGATAGAATTTTTTTAAGCTAAGTATTTCAGTTGAGCTATGATTCATTGATATTCGGATAATATCTGCATTTGTAAGGGTTTTAGGTTTTGGGTTTTGGGTTGGGTAAAAGGCTCTTGCTAGCTGTGTGTTCGAAGAGCTAGTCGTGGGTATGTCCGGAATCCACTAGCTATGTGTGTGGAAGGGATGGTAATGGTTTTGTAAGGGTTTCTGAAGGAAGTTGATGTATTGACAAATCTGAATAATTAAAAGAAGAAACTATTTTGGTGAAATTCATGCGTTACGCATCTGTGATATTTATTGTTATGCTTTAATGATATCACACTATCTATTTCTTACTAATGAATGCTCATAGCTAATTGATGTGTTTATGCATGAGTACTGACTTTTGTTACGTAAGAAAGGGGTCTGATCCTGATTTGTTTTTTGCGCTGAGAAAACCCTATTTATGTTATAGATATTGCGCTAAATCTGTGGGTAAATTACAATTAAATACTGAGACATTATAGATATTTTTAAGCCTTTGATGCATTGTGATTTGGATCAGATTCTATTTTTTTTATCTGTGACAAAGTGATAGCACTTCGATGGTATTCAATTTATGTTGTGTAGTCTCTATGCACGCATTTGTATAAGCTTACTGTGGATTTTTTCCGAGGGCCACTTATCAATCCCTCCCTTAGGGTGTGGAAACAAGGTTCCAACACCCCCCCATATTGCTTCGGGTGAAACTTTGGTCTGCACAAGTAGATCACAGCCGAAATCACTAGTAGCTGGACAGTTTGTTGGTTTATCTATAACTCTGAACCTGGGTCAGGGCCCACCAAGCAAACAAATGGTACTATTGATTGGACCGAGATTGTCATTTTGAGGGATATTTGATGTTGTGGTAGCCCTCACAAAATGAATTACAAGATTAGTTGGATAGAAATATCTTGAAATTTTTGCTTCAAGAGAATAAGAGCAGTAATCTATCTGTTGAACAGTGGGTCAAAAAATATATTTATATAGAAGTGCATGATATTTTCTTTAGTTACCTCTCATACGAGCTTTAGGAAAGGTTGTTGCACTTAGCTGAATTCCATCAATATATAAGAGATGACCCAGTCACTAAGTGGACCTCTGAATTGATCCAAAAAGTAGAAATGTTTGATAATAAGATCACTCGCATGGTAGATCACTAGATCGGTGGGCTCTTGGGCGACTTTGTGACTAAATTTTCTATTGATTATTTTTTGTCCTACTCTGAAGATGAGCGAAGGTTTTTCAAAGGAACCAGAGGTAAGTTTCTGTGCTTGCTGAAATTGTTGCTGAAAATGATATTGTGTGAAAATGGGTGTTTGTGCGAACACACTGCTTGAGTACATCATAAGGGTTCAACTACATGTAGTGCAAGAATTTACCATGAAGAATATGAATAAATCCCTTATATCCCTCTAAAGCTTAGATCTGAAAGTGAGCCTAAACTAGAAATCACTAGCTCTAGTGATTATGATGAAGAAATATTTTTCCAGCAGAGACCCTTAAGCCTGTTTCCTACGCCATCGACTCTGCTTCTATCATCACACTAGAAATAGCTACCCCAACACGCAGTCCCTCTCCTCCTCCTCCTCCGAAAGTAGCAATGGACAGGTCAATGAAGCTACCTAGTTTCAAGGGCATCGATAATGAGGACACCGAACATTTCTGGTTTGTTACTAAGGCTGTGTGGCAAGCAAAAAAGACTCACAGTAATGATATCAAGAAATCACAGCTCTCTATTTCCTTCCAGGATAGAACATTGGACTGGTAAATGAGGTATGTTTAGGATAACCCTGATGCTACCTTGCAACAAATAAATACAAGCCTCAAAGTGTAGTTCAAAATCCTAAATCATACTCATAGCTGGTAATTGAGATGAAGGCCATCCATCAAAAAGTTAATGAGTCTATATGAGTCATCGGGGATGGAGGGTTCGTCATTGATGATGTGTATCATAAAGAATGGTTCATTGCTATGTTTCTCCCACATCTGCGCCAGGCACTAGGCCAACAAAATATTGCCACATTAGATGAGGCTATAGAAGTTGCAATGAAACTGGAAGCTACACCAACACATGTTGTGCTTAGGACTCAAAAAATACATAACTAGCTAGAAGTCCATGCACTTGGAAATTCAAAGCCTCTGTAATGATAAGCGCAAGGAAGCATGTGCAGAAATCTGGTGGATCGAATGCAAAGCTTCCGAGCACCATAAGGATCATTGTCCCGTTTTCACCAATTATGTGAATGATGGAGTTCTGAGCCCCTTGAAGAGCCTTCTTTGGTATATAATTTGTTAGATGTCTAGATTGCATGACACATAATATTTTCCAGGGATTGGGAAGTATCAGCCTGACCTAAAGCAGTTGTTTTGCAAGTATTTTTCATCATTAGGGCATGATGAGAAGAATCCTTCACCTATGAGATGATGATGGATAAATCTGAAATACACAGCGTGTAGGCTGAGTCCTTCTCACCAGCGTCCCCATATGTACACAGAGGATCTTCGGGCAGAGGAAGAGGTCGAGGAGGTGGATCAACTAGTTTAGGAATAGGACAAGTCATTTGTTATAACTATGGAAATGTTGGACATTATGTGCGTGATTTCCCAAATCCTACGCACCAGTCTTGTAGGTGTTGTAGGAAAATTGGTCATGTTCTCGAAGATTACCCTATCCTAATTTATATGATGTAGGAAAGAAAGACGAAAACCCCACAACAAAATCTACAAATGGTGCATGTTGAACCCTGTGGGGAGGATCCAAGTGTGAATGTAGTGAGAAGGAGAAACATAGCTACCAATGAAGATAGGGGAAAAAAATAATCTCTAGATATCTAGATCTGTTAAGCGTTGGAGCATAAAACAGGAGTTGATCTTCAGTGCGCGAAAGAAACCTTCATTGATGCCCAGAAAAATTTCACTGAGATCGGTGCATCAACATCATGTAGACAGTTGCAAGGCACTAGAGGGGATGAAGAGATTAAACCTTTCCTATAGGCATGTATGAAATTACTGTGTAATAAGAAGGCAATAGAAAGTTTTCATACATTGATAGATAATTGCATTAAGAAGGGACCGCTGCAATTAGAACAATGCACTGCTAATAAAATTTACAAAAACAAGAAAAGAATGGGTAGAGAGATGTGCCTAACTATACAATTAGGAGCCTACGAGATGGACTGGGTAATTCTTGATTTGGGGTCAAACGCAAATGATCTACCAAAACAGACATGGCAACGCATGGGTGAACTCAAGCTCGAATGGTCCACGATCCAACTATGCATGTCAAATCAATAAAGGATCATTCCTCTTGGGCAGTTTCTTCAAGTCATAGTCAGTATTGAGGGCATCAATGTGAGAGTCGACTTTGAAGTGATAGAGATTGTTGATGATAAAGATCCCTATCTTGCGCTATTGGGATTGGATTGGGCTATTGACATGGATGGTGTCATAGAATTCAAGAAAGGAAGGATGGAGTTTGAGAATAATGGAGTCCGAGTTATCATCCCTCTAGACCCCTCCGAAGGACACCGATAAACAAAACCTATGCAAGCTGGGTATGACATTGGCCAAAGCTATAAGCTAAGCTTGCGAGAAGAGGATTGGATCAACCCAACAGTGGATGGAACACTTAAGTGGGAGAAGGAAATTTCTTATTCAGATGAGGAAGTCGAGAATTGGAAAAACTGATTGCATGAGGTGTCTACATTGCATTGTAATCGTGTGAATAGATATTTTTTATGTATCACATCTGAGGTATGTGCTTTCCCACACTATGATGGTTCAACTGATGTAGACATGGTCCTAAGAGAACTTGAAGGGACTATGCTGGAAGCACATATGTTTGATGCTTTAGATATTGGCTTATGTACTACTTGCGCGAGATGGTGGGAAACACATGAGGAGAATATGAGAAGTTGGGAGGAATGTGCGCCGATGATGCAGCTAATATTTGAACGGATAGTCATTAAATAAGAATATATATACTCTGGCAAGGAGGATCTGCGCAGATATATGGAAAAATGGAATCAGATATGGAGTGTTGAACCAAGACCTGAATGGGTTCATGGGTTTATTCACACCCTAGGAAAAGTTCAAACTGAATGGTACTTGGAAACAGAGTTGCGCAGAGGCACTAGAAACTGTTATGTGTTCATAGATATCTTCCTTCTTATATCTAGATTTGAAAGTGGGATCGATATCATGAGTAAAGATTTTCTCGTTAAGGCACTGATCAGGGAGATTGTGCCTTGTCGACACTTGGCATTAATTTGGGACCCACGCTCGCTCACAGGATGCTCCATCCCCTCAAAATTTAGACAAATACGCTCCATGTCGAGTCTTGTGGGATACTACCAAAACCACATTCCCCATTACTCATTGATAATTGTGCCCATGACCAGATTTCTATGCACAAGTGTGAAATTCCATTAGGATGATGAATGTGAGAGAAGCTTGCAATTACTCAGGGATATGAAAGATACCACGCGATATGCTTTGAATTACCTAGTGACCAAGCATGTGTTGGGGGGGGGGGTGGCCTATTAATGGTTATACTTAGCTATGGAATACATGTGCAGTAAGGTGTGGCACGCATGCAGTATATTTGCTAGAAGATTGACTGGTGTGTAGAGGAGTTGAAAACTAGTCGTTATAATAGTAAAACTAGATAAGAAAAAACTATTACTACTTTTAGGAGCATCCAAGATGCATTTAATGAAGAGATTTTTCCAAATTTGGGTAAGTTTTGTTAGTAATGGAACCTCACTAATTCCAAAGCAACTGTTGCAGATGCACCACAAGTATAAATATGCATCATGGGGTCACAATAATTCCCTTTTAATTCTAAGCATTTTTTATGCTCTAATATGTTTATTTGTCTTTTATTTTGCTGCATCTATGTGCAGATTGCATCCTAGGTTTGAGGAATATTTGCACCAAGTGGGATTAGGGTACGTGATTCAGAGAAGACCTTACCGTGTAGGAGGTGGCTATGGTAGAGACCCCTGCACCACATAAAACAAATAAGGGACCAACTTCTGGGATGTGCAAGTCCTCGAGAGAAATGACCCCCAAACCTCGCCATTTTGTCGACGAGAAGATGAGGAAATCCATGTTTGAACTTCTGGAAACTATTGAGGAGGGGGATGATGACATCGTAGAAGTCACACCATTCACGCGACTGCCTAGCTACGTTACACCATGCAAACCTATAGTGAAAGTGCCAAAAGACTTGGATAAGGTGCGTGGAGGCATCCAGGTACTGTTGATCCCAGAAAACATCCCAATGGAGGGGAAAATGCTAGACAAAATTCCTTAGCTACGATTCGAAGACTGGGATATCGCAAACGTGGAGAAATTTATAGAGCTTGTGCCCAAGTTGTATCTTGATCCAGTTCCATATGTAGGATGGCTGGTGTGTCTTGAATCGATGAAAGAAATGTTGGGTCTGCACAAGGCAGGCCTCCTCAATATTTTGCAGGTCCCTCAGTTTGGGTGCATCCCCATAAATGATATCTACGTCATGCAACTATTGGCTTTAGTGAATTATGATGTGCTTTGGTTGGGAGAGCACATCCCCATTGATCAAACCTGATTGACATAATTACGGGGTTGCCAAACAGGGGGGCCAAACCTATGGCTGACTCTGGAGGGAAAGCACATGAGAAAGTGTTGGCCGATAAAACTAAGAAAAACTAATATGTTACATGAAAATCTAGGGGATGTGTGGTAGAAGAAATAAATGAACCAGTAGTTTGTTTTGGCATGGTACTTTGGCTTGAAAACTGATGCGCAAGTGTCGGCCAAAGGAAGTGTCTGCGCATGTAATTGCACTTGCAGGGAGATGAGAAAAAGGCATCATCTACAACTGGTATGCATACTTGTGTAACGATTTTCTTGAAAACGTGAAATAATTGCAGGAGGAGGGAAATAATTTTCAGTATGCTTGGATCTTGTTGTTAATTGTATTGATTGGGTGGAAAACCCCTAAAGATACACAATTCCTAGAATTTGCAGAACCAATGTGAAAAGTTGTGCGCTACGAGACCCTGTGGCACTCGTCCGACCCTATGAAAGCAAAGGAAAACAAGACCTTTTAGGTCTTATATGATGCAAGCTTATACAAGATGGTACAGTCAAAACTGTGCTTATCTCCCACCCTCTATGAGCAGTACAAAATGGTAGCTAATTTAAGGGCTACATTCTATACTATCCATATCTACACGAAGGGCGTTGTGGAAGGAGTTTGGTATGAATTGCCTTACTTGGTGACTGAATAACATTTGATCCGAGTCATAGCATATTGACCCTGGACATGGTTGACTCCACCAACCTAGCCATGCATCGCCAGTGGTAAATAAATGGAGAAGGTCACCAAGAAGCTCGCTAAAACAATACCACCCACTGTGACCGACAAGCCTGGTGATAAAAAGCCCACCTCAACAAAAATAGGAGAAACTGCTGAGACCACCACCATGATAGAAAATAATGGTTCTGCGCCCAAATAAATTGAAGCAGCCACCTCCAAGGGCAAAAACCATGGTGCGCGGTTGTAATATTCCCAAATGGGAAAACTCATCAATACATGCCAAAATAACGCATTTTTTAGAAATGTATGAATTTAAAGTTAAATGCAGTGCATGGATCCATTAGATCTGGTATTATTGTAACTATATATGAAAGGAAATCAGAAACAAATCACTATTGCATAGTTAAACAGACCTCCCATGCCATAAATAGCTCAAAATCATGCAAAAATAGGGATTGCAACCATTTATAAAAGCTGGAATACCATGAAAACGTTATTTTATTACCTCTACAACAACAGTAGGTTATACATCAGATCTAGAGCAATTATGTGGACAAAAAATTAGATATATAGCAGATCTATGCACTACACAAGCTCTTTTATCAATCCCCCTTGGGGTTTTTAGCGAAACACCCTGTACGAAATGTAGATATGAGATCTAAAACTACTGATATATGGAAATATTGAGATATGGAAATTGGATTTGATATTATATGAACAAGGAAATGATCTCCTCCAAAATATCTCCAAAGTGAAGGGCAGATCCCCAACACTCAGAAAATTAGCTCTCCAAATGGTGCATTGAATCACCCTGCAGCAACTCCTTCAGAAAAAACGTAGATCTGGACTTCTTCTGCACTGTAGGGGACAAAATATTGTTGGCCTACATCCAAGAAATGAAAATTAAGCTCAAACCCTTCAATATTGTCCTTCCAATGGATTAGAACACTCCTCCACTGAAAAGAAGCACTGAAATGGACTAGATCTGAAGATGTAATCTCCACTTGATGTAGCTTTCTGAAACAGACAAACCCTTGACAGTATCTGTGCTGTCAAAGGAAGATGAAGCTTGGCCTCAAGCTAGATAGTGGACAATATGGTGCAAGACTCTTCCAAGATCTCCTTAAGGAAAGAGAAGGAATTCCTAAACAATAAGACCTTGTGCTAAACAACACTCTATCTCAGCTAAACAACCAGAGAAAGAAACATGTCAAAATAGACTATATACTTAGAAAATCATAATCATAATCTAACCCCATATGGTTTTCATCCTCCTCCTTATAAACAATGTGAGCCTTCTCACTTTGGGTCCCACTCATTAGGGTTTCCATCTTCATGCAAGGAATCTCCCTCCAAAACTGCGTTGTCTCATCATCAATACCATTCCTCCATAACAACGTTGATGGATTTGGTCAATCTTGACTGGATCTCCATGCAAAGTCTTCTTCCACAGTCAATGTGGCTTTATTCTAACTATCTAAATAGATCTATATTCTCACTGAGTTATCTTCATTAATTTTCCACATCCTCCATCTTAGATTTGTTGACTTGGTCAAACTTGACTTAGTCCACATGCATTTTCCTTTGTTTACACATGAAGGTGGTTTTATACAGTTATGAATATGATCCCTTTCCCATTAAGAGGGATTTTATTACTGCTAAAAATATTTATGGGCCTCCCCACCCATTTATTTATCTAACTATGTGTTTGGAGAAAAATTAATATTCCAACTAGCTGCATGCTAAGTTAGGAATATTACAGCAGCCTAAGGTTGGGTCAAGGAAAAAGAAGAAGGGTTCAAAGCAAACAAGATAGGAGGTCCTGAAACTGATGGAGGTCGATCTCAATAATATTGCAAATACAGTCACTATTGCACAGGAGGATCACAGGATGGACATCAAGGTCTAGTATAATTATGCATTGGAAGTTGTCCAAGTGGGCCTTCAAGAGCTAAAAATGAAAGCAAGCCAGATGCAAGCAAGTGTGATTCAAGTGAGTCGGACCAATGTGCATGTTAATAGTGCTTAAACATTAAATGTAGCACTTCCATCATCTGGGCAGGGGCTATTTTTCCATATCCCCCTACCAACATTTCAAACATATGTGAGCGAGCGCACTCAATTTACTGGCACAGGTGATGTACACATTAATCTTGTTGTGTTTCTTGCAGGAAAGCTTCATCTTCTTCATTCAATCATCACTGATGAGCTGTAGTACCACAAAGAAACCGCACATACATAGACCTATGATGCATAGAAATAGGCTGCACAAGAACATGAGAAACAACGTTAAGAAAAGGAATCCTATCAAGTAGCAGAATCTCAATGCGCTTGTAATATTCCAATATTTTCACATGTTTATTGGAATATTAGAGTTCTTAATAAAATTAATTAATTAAGTAAATAAAAGGGTGGAGGGACCCATAATCCTCAAAGATGAATAGTATCCACTTTTGATGTGTGAATGTGCACAAATTAGGCATACATCTACATAATGGTGTAGTGGATTAGCTCATTAATGATAGAGGAGTGGAGATCACATCTAATTTATGAGAAAGATAATAGAGGTTGAAGCTGTCAACTGAGATCATGGAGGGAATCAAATTTAAGATCATAGAGCATTCATGATGAGATGATGGAGGAATTAGTTCATTTAATGCACACATGATGGAGAGGGTAAACATTGCATGTAGAGATGACGGAGGACTTGGAGAGACAATGGAGTCAATCATGGAGACTTACGTCCACATGTTCAAGGAAGTTTAGAGGTGGGCGAGGGCTTGGGAAGGCTCACTTTGTAGATAAGGAATATGAAGGAAGAATAGAAGGCAACCCTCATATTATTGATTTGAGATCTATTTAGATCTGGAATTGTCATTTGACATTCCATGCACTCTTATGTTGTTTAGCTAAGTCTGCAGTTTATTTAGCATAGGGTGTCCCTGAGTAGGAATCCCACCCTTACCCACAGGGGACTTCGAGTGCCTAATATGGGAAGGTATTTTGAGCTGCTATACATCATCAGGCATTGGTGCCACATTGTTCCTACTCTCTGTAGAACATATACACTAAAAAATTATGCATTTCTAAAGAATGGTTTGAGAGGAGGAGGTTGTCTTCAGTATTTTAGTTGAGGAACTAGTGAAGGATTTTTCAAGTCACCTTTTACTTCAAGATCATAATTCCCAAAACCCCATTTCAGATCTGGCATTAGGCCAAACATTATTCACCTCCTATCAACATCATTCCCATCAAGGATTGTGCAGTCCATCATTCCAGATCTAAAGGAGAAAGGAATTTTCTAGCACTTCAACTAGGAATCCTTTGAGGGATCATCCCCTCACCTTGCCATCACTATTTCCATCAGCCTGGAGATTATTTGTAGCATATTTTAGCAGGCTTGAGTCTCTCCCTCTTATACAACACATTTTTTCAAGCAGTTTCATTTTTAGTTACTGCATTTTGAGGAGGAGGAAGAAGAGGCAATATCTCAAGCTTCTAACTTGGAGATCTGAAGGAGGGATCAACACTCAAAGCTTAGATATGGCTGTACATCATATTTTAGCCATGATATGATCAGAACTAGCTTCAAATCTACAGACCTAGCAGTTTTATAGTGAAGCCCTGAGAGGGTGATTTTCCTAGATTCATAGATCTGGAAAAAATCCTTTCTAGGTTATCTTGGGTTGCCATCATAGTGTCGATATCTAGAATCTTGGAATCATCAGAGATCCTAATATCCATAGATCCACATTTTCCTTTCATCTAGCAACTACATGCTCATAATTTGTTTAAGGGACAACACAATATTTCTTCCTACAGCTCTCCAGTGACGTAGTGCTTGTTGTAGCATGCTTTCAGGGTCATTCTAGGCCATCTCTTTGGCTAGAGTACCTCTATTTTTACACTATTGTAACTATAATCCATCTCCTATGACTAAAATGGTTCATATATTATGTTGATATCTATGTTTATCATAATTTTACATGTACATTTTTTGTTTTTAAAATATTTTGTTTGTATATCAATGCATTATTCAATTTTGGGATATTATAGTGGTATCAAAGCATGATCTTTGGCTCAGCATGTGGACATTTTGACAACATATGGAAAGCAGATAGTAGAGATCTATTATGGAGGGATTAAATTTTGCCTCATCTTTTCTTAGAGCTATGAAGGATATCTCTAAAGATATCAATGAAACAAGAAGAGAAAGGAAAAGAGAAATCTCAAGAAGGTTTAAAGATGAAGAAGGTCCTAGTACTTCTTATCAGCATCAAAGGAAACCAGAGAAGCAAGAAGATTCACATTATTACATAAGATCCACTTTCTTTAATGAGAAAGAGGATTGGTCTGAATGTGTAGAATACTTGGGGAATGAGACCCTAATATATGTCTGAGTACAAGTCACAACCAAGAGAATTGAAGGAGAATCTCTCACTCCAATAGTTTTTGCAATTCAAAGAAGAGAGGAGATTGAGAAGCAGCAATAGAAGAAATAAGCACAAATTCTTCTTGCCTACATTTGATGGATCTTCAACAAGCACATTGAGGGCTTGGAGGGAAGAATTAGCTACCTTATTTTTGAAATATCTTATGTCAGAGAGAGAGAGGTTGTGGAGTTTGTAGCGCTACACCTAGAAGGTGAAGCAAGATATTGGTGGTTCAGTCACTTATCCCATATAAAAGTGTTCGCTTATGCATATTTTGTTCAAATACTGAAGAAAAGTTATGGTAGAAAGAAACTAGAGACATATCTCATAGTGACATCTCCTATCATTGTGGAGATAGTACATGAAGATCCCAAAGAAGATGTCATCATTATCACTCAAGAGGAGGAGCCTCCACCACCACCAGCTGCAAATGTGCTTACATCAAGGGGAGGATCACTTGCATATTTGCAATATGGTCTTCAGTTCTTAAAATTTGGAGCCCCATGCATGATTGATGAGATGCATGATGAGGAGGAGAAAGATATGGTACAGTTGTAGATATGGATCTATCATCACTACCAGTAGTTGGAGAGACTATTGTTCCGATGGAGGAACTCTTGTGGTCTTACAAGAGGTTCCCACACATCAGTTGATCCAAGGTTTTCATACACTTTCATCTCATATTATTTCAGTACCTCATACTGAGATTTGTGAGACCATGCCATCAGGGAAAATACATAACCAAGGATTAGAGCACCTTGCTGATTTGGAGCAGCAAATTATCACTACATAAAGGACCCTTGACTTGATCAAGGAGAAGATGTATTTCTATCACAGTTTGTCATTGATGAGCTACACTCAACCATTTGAGTTGAATTTTGGAGTTTCAGAAGATGGGATTAGTATGATCCTATGTATAATGGGTGGTTATGAGGTCAACAGCGTGCCTTTCTATGAGACAAAAAATACAACATTATTAATGAGCAGTAGTGAGAATAAGAGGACCCATTCCTTATGGGAGAAATCCAATGGCAACTTCACTCATGAAGCCATGAAGAAGAAGATGATAGATGGTAGACATCTTTAGATGGGAAATATTTTCCCCTTCCAAGATGACTCTTTCTCAATGAGCATCTCGTAGCTCAAAGAGAAACTTCTACCTGCAATAGATCCATAACCTTATTGGTTTTGGAGGGCCATTGATGGGAAGATAATCTCATGGAGAGATCTCATTGGAGGTGCAATTCAACATATCATGGAGTGCAAAGTTCTTCATCAGTTTGAGGAGGATGGTATTCTACAATGGGAGGATACCATGTTTATGCAAAACATCATTCATCATCCACATTGGGATGAGTGGGCGAGGATGATAAGCAAGGGGTTGTGTGACCACTTGCAGATATATGACAGGGGCCAGCAAGAAGCTTGGTTATGCTAGTTTCTCTTGGGTGAGTATGGTTACTACCCAAAAGCTCCTATCTCTTTGATACATGCCTTTAATAACACTCATATAATGAAGAAGGAGGCATGACTCTGCTCACTTCTCCTGGTTGAGTATGGTTACCACCCAATGATTCATATTTTTCTGATTCATACCTTGCACATCATTGGAAGAATGCAGAAGAAGAAGGCATGGTTGCTTTGGTTGTCACTAAGAGAGTTTGGAAATCACATGACATCTCCTATGTCTATGTGTTTTGTATTGTGTAGAACATGGCATGGTACTCTCATGATGTGTAATGATGGTGTTTGCTTGTATTGGTATGATGTGAAATTCCGCATTTATATCCGTATGATTTTACTCCATGATGCACATGAGAAGGCGAAGAGGCAACAATATCTCTTTTTCTTTGGTTTCTTTTGGGAGAGTTTGGCTTGACCATATTGCATGATGAAGGTGGAGGATGGAAGCAAGAGGCCTTACTTCGGTGGTTACTACTCGGAGAATATGGTTTGACATCTTTGTCTACCCATATATCTCTATTTCTTTTTTTGCACAATTTTTGAATGATGATTGGATCCAACAAGGCCAACAGGGCTAAGGATGAGGGCATGTCAATGCTCAATCTACTTCATAAAGCATGGGATGAAGAGATGTTTTGTGAGATGGGGGCTTTCATTTTTGGGGAGAACCACTTTATTTTATGTATCTCATGTATTGATGATGACGTTGGGAAACTTATGGTTGTCACTTGGTACTTCTTGGAGAATGAGGGACATCTAACTACATGGTTGGAGGTCACTCTATGAATTCTTGAGCGACAAATTTGGAACCAAACATGCATAACACATTGCAATAGATGGGGAGGCATTCCTTATGTGGATTCCATTTGGAGGGGGATAGATGGCTTTGCATCTACTTTGTAGTTTCTTGAGGACAAGCAACATTTTTCTGAGGAGGACTCTAATATTCCAAAATTTTCACAGATTTATTGGAATATTAGAATTCCTAATAAACTTAATAAATTAAGTAAATAAAAGGGTGGAGGGGCCCATAATCCTCAAAGATGAATAAGATAAACTTTTGATGTGTGAATGTGGACAAATTAGACATATATCTACATAATGGAGTAGTGGAGCAGCTCATTAATGATAGAGGAGTGGAGATCATGTCTCATTTATGAGAAAGATCATAGAGGTTGAAGCAGTCAACTTAGATCATGGAGGGAATCAAATGTAAGATCATAGAGCATCCATGATGCGATGATGGAGGAAGTAGTGCATTTAATGAACACATGATGGAGAGGGTAAACATTGCATGTAGACATGATGGAGGACTTGGAGAGACAACACAGTCAATCATGGAGACTTATGTCGATATGTACATTGCAATTTAGAGGTGGGCCAGGGCTTGGGAAGGCTCAATTTGTATATAAGGAAGATGAAGGAAAAATAGAAGGCAGTCTTAGAATTATTGATTTGAGATTTGTTTAGATTTGGAATTTTCATTTGACATTCCATGCACTCATATGTTGTTTAGCTAAGTCTGCAGTGTTGTTTAGCACAGGGTGTTCCAAAGCGGGAATCCCACCCTTACCAATAGGGGAATTAGAGTGCCTACTTTGGGAAAGTATTTTGAGTTTCTATTCATCATCAGGCACTGGTGCCACATTGTTCCTACTCTCTGCAGAACATATACACTCATAAATTATGCATTTATGAAGAAGGGCTTGAGAGGAGGAGGTTTTCTTTAGTATTTCAGGTGAGTAACTATTGAAGGATTTTTCCTGCCACCTTGTGCTTCAAGATCAGCATTCCCAGAGCCCCATTTCAAATTTGGGATCAGGACAAAACTTATTCACCTCCTATCAGTAGGATTACCATCAAGAATTGCGCAGTCCATCATTGCAGATCTAGAGGAGGAAGGAATTTTGTAGCACTTCAACTAGGAATCCTGTGAGGGATCATCCCTTCACCTTGCAATCACTTTTTCCATCAGCCTACAGCTTATTTGTAGCATATTTCAGCAGGCTTGAGTCTCTCCCTCTTGTACAACGTAGTTTTTCTAGTAGCTGCATATTCAGTTGTTGCATTTTGAGGAGGAGGAAGAAGAGACAAGATCTTAAGCTTCTAGCTTGGAGATCTGAAGGAGGGATCAACCCTCAAAGCTTAGATCTAGTTTTACATCATATTACATCCATCATAGGATCATATATAGCTTCAGATCTGCAGACCCAACAGTTGTATAGTGAAGCTCTAAGAGGGTGATTTTCCTAGATTCATAGATATGGAAAATCATTTCTGGGTTATCTTGGGTTGCCATCATAGTGCCCAGATCTGGAATCTTGGCATCATCAGAGCTCTTGAGCTCCATATATATGCATTTCCCTTTCAGCCAGCAGTTACGTGTTCATTATTTTCTAAAGGGACAATGCATTATTTCTTCATGTAGCTCTCCAGTTACGCAGTGCTTGTTGTAGCATGCTTTCAGGGTCATTCTAGGCCATCTCTTTGGCTAGAGTACCTCTATTTGTACATTGTTGTAACTGTAATCCATCTCCTATGAATAAAATGGCTCATTTATTCTTTCTATATCTGTGTTGATCATAATTTTACATGTACATTTTCTATGTTTCAAAAATTGTGTTTGTAAATCAATGCATTATTCCATTTTTGGATATTACATCGCTGCACTGGAAGACAAGATTAATAAAGTCTGCCAAGATATTCCAGCAGTTGCGGCCACTGCTGCACCTTTAGAGAAGTTAGAGAACCTATCTATTTCCATCAAGGCTTCCTACGCGAAATATCACACACTTCGAGTTGAGTACGAGCAGCAAATCACAAACCTTCAGACCAAGCTTTAGCCAGAAACCCCACCAGAGGTCTGTGTAAAGAGAGTCGCTGAAGTAAAACATGCCCAATAAAGTATTGCCACCGCAGTCACCCTATGTGACAAATCTCTAGCAAAGTCCATCGGTATTTGGGCATCTATCCAGAATGATATGGTCGTGTAATAGCTACGTGACACACTTTGCACCAAAGAGAAACATTTCTAAGAGATATGCATAATCGCGCCCACAATGGTGGTTCAGCAGAGGCTTTCCTGTCTGCAAGAAGGTCGCAAAATCTAGGGCGAAATTGTTGATTTGCGCCAAAAGGAATAAGTTCTCATCGAAAGAATGTATCCATGGGCAGAGGAAGCACTAATTCTTCCTCAGATGTTAGATAACACACTCAAAATCATTTAGCAGACCCAACGCAGTGTGGAGATCATCGTGGAAGGGCCCACGATAGAAAAATTGGTTCAGCAGGCGCAGGGTACAGCAGCGCAGAGGCTAGAGTTAGTGTTCCCTCTCCAGACTTATGTCAAGACACTCTGGGACAACAGCAAGGATACATCCACAGTGCCTCAGTGACTCGAGATGAGTCACATGTTTGTGTTGGGGGCCTTTTGGAGCGAGGTCCATTGAGGTACAAGCTTCAATGCTCTTTTTTGTGTGTGTTTGTATGTGCGCACTACGGAGAGGTATTCAAAGGGAGTTTTGCCCCAATTTTGGGATATATTTAAGCTTAAATGTAAACTATGGGTCTCAAACCATGGTTTGAGACCATAGTATCTGTGCGTTAGGCATATTATAAAATGGTAGCATTTGTTCAAGCTAAGTAGTTCGATTAAGCTGTGATATATTGATATTCAGATAATATATGCGCTTGTAAGGGTTTTGTGTTTCAGGTTGGGTAAAAGGCTCCTACTGGCATTGTGCACGGCGACCTACTCTTTTCTGTGTGTAGACTCTGTTGGTTGTCTGCATGGAAGAGATATTGAAACATTATAGAACTATTTAAGCCTTTGATGCAGTGTGATTTGGACCTGCTATTTTTTTTTTTATCTGCGCCAAAGTGATAGAAGCTTTGTGGTGTTATGTTTATGTTGTGCAGTCACTGTGCGTGTACCTGTATAAGCTTACTATGGGTTTTTATTGAGGGCCACTCATCAATCCCTCCCTCATGGTGTTGAAACCTAGTTCCAGTACCCCCCATACTCCTTCGGGTGAGACTTTGGTCGGCGCAAGAAGATCACTGCTAAAAGGGCTAGTAGTTGGAGGGTTTGTTGTTTTACCTATAAATCTGAACCTGCGTCAAGACCCCTCAAGCCAACAAGGGTACCATGTAAGCTCAGTCAACACAGAAGTAAATCGGTGAAGAAAGAGCCAATGGCGAACCAAGAAAGCAAGGAAATTAATGGAAGCACATATTTCGCCTCATGATTTGCTTCTCTGATTAAAAATCATGAGGAAATCATGATGTAATTATCTTATTTATTTTTAGTTTTTATCGAGGAGGATGGGCTCGTAATTCTCTAAAAATATTATTGAAAGAGGTTATAACTAGCAATTGCACCACATGTTGCAAAGGAAACGCTGTAAAGCCTTAGCATAAAAAAGAATAGCCCACAATAAAGAGGATGTGATATGTTATGCAATTTAATTGAATATTTAAATTACAAATATCAATTATTTTATTTTATTTTAAGTATATGACCATACAAGGTACAAAAACATGTGAACCCTAGTTGAAATTCATATGCTTATGAATATCTGCACTAGCATAAAAAAGAATAGCCCACAATAAAGAGGATGTGATATGTTATGCAATTTAATTGAATATTTAAATTACAAATATCAATTATTTTATTTTATTTTAAGTATATGACCATACAAGGTAGAAAAACATGTGAACCCTAGTTGAAATTCATATGCTTATGAATACCCTGCATCTCCGTGTCCATGATATTTTCCACTCCCACTACATTTATGAACTCTACCACCAACAATGATTGCATTTAATGGTCATGTTCATCTTATTTATCCTTCTTGGAATATGTTGGTATTGGGATACCAACCTAAAACAAATCTCAATAATGTTCTAAAAGTTGTTTTTTTCCAATACAATGACGAGGCAAAGCCATGACTCCATATTTAATTCTTCAAGTAAAGGCCTTTCTAAACAAAATATACAAATTCCACACCCTATAATTGAGTGGCTTGAGAGCAAGGATGAAATAACTAATAATTTTGCCTGCATTTTTTCCCAATAAGCACAAATACAATGAAGACTCAAAATTACATGAGCCTTTCATTCTCCTATCTTTATTGTTCTTTGCATCCTTAAAAGTAGAAAATACTTATACCTTACAAAGGCTTATACCTACTAAGGCTTATACTACTGCAAAGGCATCCCATGATCTAAGAAGACCATTGAGTGTTTTAATCACTAGTTCTTGATGAGAGATGGATTCTCCAATTGCTTGAATTTAATCTGCTATTTGAGAAAATCGTTACAAAATAAGAAGCCAATGTTTCGTCATTAATAATCCAATGTTTCGTCATTTAACAATGCATTCTTCTTACGAAAATATAAATATTATGATGACGCTCTACAGATTTTTCATGCTATAAGGGGCAGGGTCAGCTATCACATCAAATTCCCACAATCTATATTTCATTCACTAAAATTTGTTTAGTAGCAACAAAACCACTCTTGAAAATTTGTTCATTATTGGTTCGATAGCACAAAACGAGAAGTTAATCTAAATTCATTTTTCCCAACATTAAGTTAATCTTGCCTTCAAAAGACCATGATTACGGTGTGCTTTTAAATTTTTATAGATGAATTTGGAGAGAAAACATGGCCAAATTCCCCTCTAATAAAGTTTCATTCACATTTCATTATGGACAAATTGGCTAATGGTGAACCTAAAACATCAATTTCAAATAGAATTCCAGATCAATGAAAACTTATACGGTTGCTTTGCCAGATTCTTGCTGTTAGGGTCAATGCTACAAAGAAATATATCGATATTCATCATCTTTAATGTTGCAAAAAAATATATTAAGGATTGAAATGCATTCTTTGCTAAGGATTGAAATGCATTCTTTGCGAAAGGTTTAACACAATACACCTAAGATTACAAAACTTTCTTAAACTGACAACTACTAAAGCTTTCACTTAGGACACCTTCTGTATTTATCCGCCATACCCTTAGGCTGCCATCTAAGCTTCCACTCTACAATGTAAATACTTGGGAATCACTATCAATCATAGTTACCAATTTCGAAACTTAGGACACCTTCTGTATTTATCCACCATACCCTTAGGCTGCCATCTAAGCTTCCACTCTACAATGTAAATACTTGGGAATTACTATCAATCATAGTTACCAATTTCAAATATTCAGCTTCCACTTTATAATGTAAATACTTGGGAATCACTATCAATCATAGTTACCAATTTCTAAACTTAGGACACCTTCTGTATTTATCCACCATACCCTTAGGCTGCCATCTAAGCTTCCACTCTACAATGTAAATACTTGGGAATTACTATCAATCATAGTTACCAATTTCGAATTCAAATTTGGATTCGGATTCAAATATGGTACGATAAAAATTTGGATTTCGGATAGAAAATTTTCAATTCAAAAAAAATTCGAGAGTATCTTATATATATATATATAAGAAAATTTCGGATAGAATATATATATATATATATATATATATATATATATATTTTTTTTTTTTTTTTTTATATTTTTTTTCTTTCTTATAACAACAATGTCTTGTAATTTTCTTCCTATTCATTTTGAAATTTAAATCATTTTTAATAATTTTAATCAATATAAACAATTTTAAAACTACAATTTACTTACCAAAACTACAACCACACTTCTTTTATCTCGAGAATCTTTCCTTTTTAAATTCAAAACTTCCCTCCTACTGTCAAATCTTATCTAAAATCCTTTTATAATTAATATTTCTTCAAAACTTATATGTCCAAAAATCCAAACTACCTCTCCTTATTTTCAAATTTTATATAAAATCTTTTATAGTTAATACATATTTAAAAATTAAATATTTAAAACTAACTTAATTTTATAAAACTGCTCTTTCACTTCAAATCTTTTCTGAAATTCTTAATATAAATATATTATATTTATAAAAAAAACAATTAATTATTATAAAATTTATTTCAATATTTTACTAAAATTCTTTTTTTCCTAATTATCTCAGCTTTTCCCTCCTTAATTTCAAATTTTATATAAAATCTTTTATAGTTAATACATATTTAAAAATTAAATATTTAAAACTAACTTATTTTTATAAAATTGCTCTATCACTCCAAGACTTTTCTGAGATTTTTAATATAAATATATTATATTAAAAAAAAACAATTAATTATTATAAAATTTATTTCAATATTTTACTAAAATTCTTTCTTTCCTAATTATCTCAGCTTTTTAAAACTTTTAAGGCAACACTGAAATTGGAAACCTGGAAATTTTCCATCCTACAGATATCTACTATTTTGTGTTTAAAATCTCTACATTCACTATTTTCAAGCCAACAAATTAAGAAATCCCTTTAATATACATAAACCGTGAAAATCGAACTCACTATTCTCCTGCGGGAAAATTAACAAATTCCTTTAATAAACTATAAACCGTGAAATTATTAAACCATGAAATTTCTATACACTAACCTAACATACCCGGAATCAAATCGAACTTTCATCAAATTATTTGATTTCCGAATCGAATTACGGAATTTCCGTATTTATTTCTCAGATACGGACGAATTTGGTAGCTATGCTATCAATCCCTTCTTCATCTTCATGATAATAATTTGCACTGGTACTACAACTGTTGTTACTGTCTTGATATGAAAAAAAGAGGAGAAATTTGAGGAATTTGGTGCCAATGAGGAGGAATAGGTCATCCATGCAGGAGCAGCAACTGCCATTCATTTCACGGGGTTGCTGTGACCTTCCAAAACAGCCAAACATACAGGATAAGTTTCGCTTTTTTATACCGTCTCCTATGGCATCATTGTTTGTTGTTATCCCTGTGATAGAGTGAGCCAAGCAATTACTGAAACACGAAACACAACATCCTCAGATCTGCGGAAGAATTCGGGAATACAGAATGTGATGAAGCAGAATATGGCCATTTGCAGTCAAACTGACATTCAGTTTGATCCATAACGAACGAAATTCAATAACCCAAGAAACAGAAGAGTGAGAACAACATTTCTGTTATTTCAGTGTACAAGTGTGAGACAGGTGTATGGAAAATGGGGCAGCAGGACAACCAACGATCAAAAATAATTTAATCGTCTAACACAAAGATCCAATGATCATCATATTGCCAGAGTGACTCCAGTAAAGTTGTTTTCATATAAGACGCTTTACAGCGTAAATATACATCTCTTGATTATTATTTCAAAAATAGTCATGATTATTGTTAATTTAACCTTGTTATTTTCCTATGTGAGGCGTTCAATGCGTGTGTCAACTCTGAGATTGTTCCTTTGATCAGAATTTGGATCAGGGGCAAAAACTAGCTCAAAAATGAAATTGATCAGAATTTAATGAAACTAAAACTAGAGTGACTGACCTGTCGCAAGGAATCCAATGCAACTCGTTTTGCTGAAAATTGAGTTTAGATGAAAGAGTTATAGTCTGTTGATCGTCGTTCAGAACAAGAAATTTTTTATTAAAAAATTATAGAAAAAGTACAAGTTGATGACATGGTAGACCAATCAATATTCAGGGAACCTTCTTCAGTTTTTAGTCCAATGAGACTATGACAAGTTTCACTACGAGATTCACCCTCTTTTTTTTGTGAAGCTAAAAATTGCCCAAATTCTCCCAAAGTTAAGTTTTGGTTCATTAATTTTAATTTGCTGGAAATTATTTTTAATATATTAAAGTTGGTTTAATATATATATATATATGTTTTTTTTAATTATATATACATATATATATATATCTTAAATCACAAATCTTAATATTATTAAAATCCCCATATTTTAAAATAAAACCCATTTTAAAAACCCAAAGTCATATTTATAGTCGTTGGGATTTCATTATACATGGTGGAGATTTTAATATATTAAATGTTGGTTTATTATATTATGGTATTAAACCATAGTTTGGGCAGAAGAATAACCTAAGATCCAATCATATGATATGTGGAGCATTTTAATTAAGGTATATTTAAACCATATGGTGGACAACACATTACAAGGACGTATATGCATATTAAAAATACGTTTTTGTATGGTGGAGCGTATTAAGTGAGCGCATTCGTTCCTTAAAAATTCGTTTGAGAAAACATTAAGGAGGAGCGGGCCAACCTTCCTCCCAATGAAAACACGATAAGTGTCTCAGTCTTAAGCGCCTAGTTAAGTGTGGTTTAGTACACACTAATCATGCTTATCCATTAATTAATCTTTAGTTAGCAGTTGGTGGATTTTTAGCAGATTCCCAAAATTTAGTGGAACTTCCAGATTTGATGGAACTAAGTGACATTTTTCCAGATTTAGAGGTAGAATCTAGGGAAAACTTTAATGAGGCCTATTTTGCTTAATTTTCGACCAATTTTTGCTCAAGGATAGTCATTCTTAGCAGATGGGTATGTTG
The DNA here is from genome assembly GCA_034641835.2 of Pinus albicaulis. Classification (NCBI taxonomy): domain Eukaryota; kingdom Viridiplantae; phylum Streptophyta; class Pinopsida; order Pinales; family Pinaceae; genus Pinus; species Pinus albicaulis. The sequence continues at coordinate 180,083,895 of CM076584.1, forward strand.
TGAATCCATTGTAATAGATTCCATAGGCAACGGAGCTCATCTACAGGTTTTTTTGGCACGTTGAAGAATTTTGAATCCTAGTGCCACCAAGAGGGAAGGCCATGCCCAGATCAGTTGAAGGCCTATTTCTATGGATGAATAGTAATTTTTTGATGTATTTTACATTTTGAACACATTGGTATAGTTTATAGAGGCGTTGGAGCACATATGAAGGTGTTTTTGTCACTTTTGAGGTTAAACAAGCCCATGGCCACCAAGATTGGAGGTTAAGCCTAGAGGAGATGGTAACCAAATTTAGTGATTGAATAGTCATTTTTGGGGTATTTGAGTGTTATGAAGCAAATGGAATAGTCACCAAATCCATCGGAGCAATGCGAATTCTTGTAATCAGACATTTTACTCATAATCCCAAGAGGGCCTAGCTAGTTAAAGCAGGTCCATGGAGATGTACCCCAGGAGGGGTGACCTCCATCATCATCTATTGTATTATGTGATTGTCGTGAATAGTTTTACTGCATTTCATTTGATTTTTATGACTTTTAAAAATATAATTAACTCATAATTACCTCATCAAAGACACAGGAAACTTGAGAATTTTACCCCTTCATAAATGGTTAAATGAGACGATCCTTAACATATTTTTAATACTAGTGAGGGATATTGCATAGCACTAATAATTTTTCCCATATTCAGATCAAGTTTCATATCAGAGAAAAGTTTAGCTCATTTTATTCAATGTTAACTAGAAGAATTAGCTATTGGTTGTTGAATTTGTGCAAGGAGAATTTAATAGTCTCCCAATTTTATGTAGGAACGAGAAGGTCAAGATTGATACTTCTCAAATCACAGCAAAGAAGCTTTGTATGCATTGCATGTGTGATGGAAGCTTCATTATGTGATGCTTCTAGTCTATCTTCCTTACAAAAACTCTTTGATAAGAGATGTTGCAGAAACTCTACATCATGATTGATAGGATGCAAGAGAAGTATGAAGATAAGAGGCAGAGTGTTAAACTTCAAGAGAAGTTGATTGCTATGAAGGAGGAAAAGCAAGAGTTTCTTGAAAAGATGCATGAGATGGAGACTCAGCTCCATATTGCAAATGAGAACCTTGAAAAGATGCATGAGATGGAGACTCAACTACATGGTGCCAAGGAAACCTTATCCAAGTATGTTATTGAAAGTGAGGTATTAAATTCAAGTTTATCTTCAATTTCATCTCAAAATGAATTTGTAAGTGATTTTTAAAGATAAACTAGAGGAATAGGGTCGAGATTATTGATAAATATGGGATATTAGGGTAAAATATTAGGAAAACATGCAGAAGGCATAGTTGAGCCACTTGTTGTTGAGGAAAGGCCTAAGTATTTGGGTCTTGCTTAGGGAAAATATGATGGAGAAATCTCTAAAGACAAGAAGGCACATGAAGGCATTACAAGAAGGACTTTCATTTCATGTTCATTACCTCAAGCTTGTGAAGATTGTGTTCACGAGGAATGCAAAAGGTTTACACCCACTTTGCAAGAATGTTCTCATAAGCACGTAGATAATGAGAATGGTAAACAAGAGGATGTTGAAATCTCTAAATATCTTGAACGCATTGTTGGTATTCTGAAGAGAGCCACTACCTCATCAAATTCACCTCCTCAAGAAGGTGACAAAGGTGAATGTTCAAGGTATAAATCTGCTTTTAAACAAGTTTCTTTTGATTATGATAAACATGGCAAATTCTCACATAAGATTTGGAGAAAATTTGCATGTTACTTTTGTGGTTTGGATAACCATAATGTTTCAAGGTGTTGGAAGAAGATAGCCATGCACAGGAAACTCTTGAAGCAAAGGAGGTAGAAAGCCAAAGATAAAACAAGTTATGCTGAAAAGAAGAGGAAATTGTTTTGCACTCATTGCCATAAGCAAGGTCATCTTTTAGACAAGTGTTGGACTTTGTATCCAACAAGTCATCCACAACATTTGAAGAAGATGGAGAAATAGAATGGAAAGAATGGAAAATAAGATTACATAATTGATGTGGGTCAAAATGATTTGCATGATGATGATGTGTGGTTGAAAGAAGCTCCACTGTAATTTTTTGTTCTTGTACATTGCATGTTGCATGTTTAAGACAAGAAGGTGATTGAAAGTGGAGTATGATGACTCACTATATTGTAGAAATAATTGTTCATATCAGTGTTAATTACATGTAAATATGAACAGATTTCTTGTACTTATGATTGTACTTGTGAAAGAGTTGAAGAATTGCATACATGCATGAGAGTTTGTGTGTATGAACAGTGGAATTTTGATGATTTCATTGTGGTTGAACATGCATGAGTAATTGACTTGTGTTGGCCGATTTCTTTGTTCAACATGTATGTTTTCAACTTGAGAGTGTTGATCATTTGCACATGCATGCTTATCAACTTGTGTTGATTTTGTGTTGCATGCATGTCATATCAACTTGGAAGAGTTGATTTTGTCTCCAATGATGGAAAGGAGATGTTGACGAAGTGTTTCATGAGATGTGAAATTCTTTTTGTTTTGGGAAAAGAATCGTCAATTGTTATACATGCTTATGCTTGACTTGAGAGTCAGTTGTTTGGAGAGGCATGTTTTTGTTGACTTTTGTTTGGTCGATAGTCTGTACACCAAGATGTGAGAGTACATGGCGATGTTCACATGATGTGAAATTAGTTGCTTTAAAGGAGCAAGAGGATATATCATCAATTTTTTTCTTGCATGATGTGTTTGTTATGGCAAGATGTAAAAGAAACTTTTGCAGTCATTGTAGACCATTCTATGTGTTGACAGAAATAAGAGAAGGAGATGACAAATGCATTCTTCCAAATGTGGGATTTGGAACCGTGGAGGTAAAAAAATGGTCATTTCTTTTCTTATTTTTACTGATGTTGAAAGTGATTTATTGTAATTCACTCATTGTGAAAAGGAGGAACATGATTCTCGGTGGGAAGGCACTAAGGAATTAATTTTGTATAGCAAAAATGTCATATCAACAAGCAACCAACAAGTGTTGGTTTGGGTCAGCAACAAAAGGAGAACTAGTGGTTGAAGAGCCAAGCCATTTGCAAGACAAAGCAAGGTATGTTAGTGAAACGAAGTGGTTTTAATAGTGATTTCACCATGTAGAATCAAAATGATAGAACTTGGGAAACATAAGAGAGTTCGGCTCTTATTAGATAACCAGATTTTAGAGGTCCAAAAGCATGTCAGTAGGAAGGAGTGATTAGAATCTAGATCAGGGGCAAAAATTAGCTCAAACATTAAAGTGCTCAGAATTTAATGAAACTGAAACGACAATGACCATCTCGTCGCAAGGAATCCAATGCAACTCTTTTCATTGAAAACCGAGTTCGTATGAAGGTGTTATGGTCTGGTGATCGCCATTAAGAACATGCAAATTTTTATTAAAAATTGCAGAATAGGTACAGGCAGATGACATGTCAACCCAGTCAATATTCAAGGAATCTTCTACAATTTTTAGTCCAATGAGACTGTGACAGGTGTTACTATGGTCTTCACCAGTTTGGTTTTTGAAGGTAACAATTGCCCAATATCCTCTAAGGTTGAGTTTGGGTTCATTAATTTTTTTGTACTAAAAATTATTTTTAATATTTCAAAATTGTTTTAATATATTCTATATATAAATATATATTTAATATATTATATCTTTTTTTTTAATCATATTTTAGGTTATTACTATTGTTGTTGTTATATATATATATTAAATTAAAAATATGAATATTATTAAAATTTACATATTTTAAATTAAAACCCATTTTATAAACCGAAAGTCACATTTAAAATCGTTGGAATTTCATTATACATGGTGGAGATTTTAATATACCAAACGTTGGTTTATTATATTATGGTATTAAACCATAGTTTGGGTGGAGGTATAGCCTAAGATCCAATCATATGATACGTGGAGCATTTTAATTAAGGTGTATTTAAAACATATGGTGGACAGGGCATTACAAAGGCGTAGATGCATATTAAAAATACGATTTTGTAGGGTGGAGCGTATTATGTGAGCACATTCGTTCCTTGAAGATTCGTTCGCAAAAAACATTATGAAGGAGGGTCGGAGGTCGGGGCTCTACCCGTGACCTCCCCCAAATATTTCAGCAGTCTACCAAACACACCACAAGAGCAGAACATGAAACCAATTGCGTAGAGGTCATATTTAAAGGTAGTACAGATTTCGAAGGGCGGGAATGGAGCGGGCCAACCTTTCTCTCAATGAAAATGCAACAAGTGTCTCAGTCTTAATCAACCAGCTAAGTGTGGATTAGTGCACACTAAGAATGCTTATCCATTAACTAATATTCAATTAGCAGTTGGTAGATTTTTACGATATTCTTCAAATTTATCAGAACTTCCAGATTTGGTGGAGCTAACTCGCAACTTTCCAGATTTAAAGGTAGGGAAAACTTTAATGAGGCATATTTTGGTCCATTTGTGACCAATGTTTACTCAAGAATAGCCATTCTTAGAAAATTGACATGCTTCAAATCCATTGAAATAACTTTCAGAGGCAACATAGCTCATCTACAAGTTTTTTTGGCACGTTTAAGAATTTTGAAGCTAAGGGCCACCACGAGGGAAAACCATGCCCAGATCTGCTGAAGGCCAATTTCAGTGAATGAATAGTCAATTTTTGATGTATTTGATGCTCCGAACACGTTTATTTAGTTTATAGAGCCGTTGGAGCACATATGAAGGGGAGCTTTTCACTTTGGAGATTAAACAAGCCCATTGCCACTAGGATTGGAGGTCAAGCCTAAAGGATATGGTAACCAAATTAAGTGATTGAATAGTCATTTTTGGGGTAATTAAGTCGTATGAAGCCAATGGAATAGTCAAAAATTCCATTGGAGAAACTAATATTCTTGTAATAATACATTTTACTCATAATCCCAAGAGGGCCTAGCTAGTTAAAGCAGGTCCACGGAGATGTAGTCTAGGAGGGGTGAAATCCATCATCATATATTGTGTTATGTGATTGCTGTGAGTTATTTTACTACATTTCATTTTCTTTTTATGATTTTTAAAAGTCTAATTAACTCATAATTACCTCATCAAAGACACATGAAACTTGACAATTTTACCCCTTCACAAATGGTTAAATGAGACGATCCTTAAAAAAAAATCAATACTGATGAGGGATCTTGCATACAAATAACAAGTTTTTCCATGTTTAGATCATGCTTTCTTACAACTCACGGGAGGGCCCCTTGGAGCTGTAAGATTTAACTTTTTTTTAACTAAATAACTCAATATTCTTGTTTCATTATGTAGCATTAGATTGACCTTTCATTTCATTTTTGATTAGAAGTGAATGTTTATGATAGAGATAAGATTCAATGTTAAGTTCATTTGAGCTTTGGTTTATCATGAGAGGAATGAAGAAGAGGATTCTTATGCACATGTTGAAGTTAGAATAGAATTAATTCTATTTCAATTTGCAATCATAAGTATAACTCTTTCAATATTTTATCAAGTGAGATTTGGTTTTATCATTGTGACATTTTACTTGAATTTAGGATTTAATTCACCTCTAGTAGTTAAGAATTAATTCTGATTTGGTAGTGTGGATGTGTGATTAAAACTAGTTTCCTTTTCTATCAAAGTGTAAAGTAGATTTATATTCAATTTCAGTTTGTGTGAATATTATAATTTTTGAAATTGTGATTCATTTATGCAAGAGTGATAGTCATTTACTTCAAAAAAGTTTTAAATAAAAACATGTGCATGAAAAATCCAAATATAATTTGAAATTGATTCCCCTAATAAGAAGTCCTAGCACAAACATTGCATTTATACTTCATCAATTTACAAGTCCTGGTCAATAATTTATGAAGTAATTTAACATCAATTAAATTACAAAACAATGTGTTTGAACTATTTTTTCATATTGATGTGGATTATAAATATTATTTGATTAATTTTGCTAGGGTCAATTAAGGAGTTAGGTATAGTTATATGTTAATTACATTATGGTATTAGGGATAAAGGGTTATTGTTAAAGGGTTTAGGGGTTAGTTGTTAAGGTCTTAGGGGTTAGGGGTTCAAGGGAATAGGGGAATGTGGTTAAGGTATTAAGAAGATAATGTATCTTTGAGGGGTTAATTTGGACTTAGACGATCTAGAGGTTAATTATTGGTTTTTATGGAGAATTATTAATAATTTTTTAAAGTATATTATGCAAAATATGATATTAAGAAATAATATGACAATGCCATGATGAATGAAAAATAAGATCAATATGTTTTTTTTTTTATGGTCATGACTATATATCTCATAAAGTGTCTCAGTTCTTACATGTCAAGAATCTCAGTTCTTACATGTCAAGAAAAGTAACATATTTCTTATATTTTTTCAACATATTCTTAAATATCTTGAAAACTTTCACAAGAGTTATCATATATTTGTTGTCTTTGTTGTTGACACCTAATCCTAAGGGATTGGGTGAGATTATATAATATTGTAAATTAAGAAATAAGGGAGGCTAAGAGACATTGGGAAATGAATCCCAACAGTCTCACCTCCATGTATAAATTCATGCACACCCTCCATCAAATTCATATTCTAATTTGCAGAGTTACCTCTTGGTTTGACATGGTACGAGAGCCAACTATATTTTTGGCATCATTGCCTTTGTAACTCCCTCATGGAAAACCTGCCTCTCTGCCTCTCTGCCAGCATCTGGAAGAATTGATCCTTCTCTGTCATACTGTCTGTTTCCTATTATTCCTCATTGAATTCATTATATACGTAAGTTTTCTTGAAAACAGTGTTGGGCTCTCTGTCCTCTCCTTCACGCTCTCACCACTCCTATGAGTTACCTCCTCGGCGCTCAACTCTCCTTTTCAGCTCAGCCTTGACATTCTACTCTGCTCCCTCAACCCTCCCTCCTTGCCATTGTTGCGTGGCATCCCACCGTCAAGGATGAATTTGTTAAGGAGAAGGAGACGATCCACCGGAAAATCTCACCTTAGATAAGGAGATCACCATTTGGAAAAACAAGAATTGAAAGGCCTATGCCTTGATTTTAGCTTCTATAAATGAAGAGGTGATTTTCCATATTACACTATTTTCAAATGCCTGTAAGGCCTTGAGAAAATTAAAAGAACTCTACGACTCACATTCAAAACTTGAAATTGTTCAATTAATAATTAATTTGTTCAACCTTGAATTGAAAAATGATTACCCTCTTGCTTTAGCATCAGAAGTAAGATCTATCATGCATGACATTAACTGTCATCAAGTCTATCGAAAGAAAACCCACACCGAACAATAGCTACATGCTAACTCCCATCATCATCCTGCTGAGAAACTTGGGGTTCTCAACACATTAGCAACCAGAGTTGTAGACATATCAGATCATGAGCATTTTAAACAGGAGAAAAACCACCTCATGGGAGTATTCCAAAAGAATGGCTATAAAAGAAACCAAGTTATCAAAGCCTTTAAAAATGCCTTAAACTACAATAAAAATAAAATAAATATGGACGATATGGTGGGAAAAGTCAACCTACCCTACATATCTTGCATCACGGATAAAATATCACATATTTTAAGAAAGAACAACATTAAAACTACTTTTAAACACATGAACACAATTATTAAGTGCCTCAAAACTATTAAAGACCCTATTGACCCCAGATGCCACAGAGGAGTCTACTTAATCCCTTGTTCATGTGGCAAACCATACATTGGAGAAACGGGTCGATCTATCTTAACAAGAATTCAATAACATGTGGCGGACATAAAACACAACTACCTCAAAACTTTAGTTTTCGCTGAAAACTCTAGCAAAACTAATCACTTAATTTGCATTGAAAACTCAAGTGTGGTGGCCAAAATAGATCATTACCATAACAAAAAATTTAGGGAAGCTATAGAAATCAGGAAACACCCCAACAACCTTAACTGTGACAAGGGCTAGAACAATTGGATTCCGGTGCTAAAACAATAAAAATACCCTCACCTAACCCATCCCATCCCCATATTTCATCTTTTTCCTTCTTGGTATTTTCTACCTCTCTATTTTTCTCCTTGGTTTTCCTTTCCCCTTCAAACCCACATCATGTTCCAGCTCCTCCGTTGTTCCTTCATTCCTCCCTCTTCATCTCTCTCCCCCCACCCCTTATACTTTATAAGATGCTCTCACACCATGAACCTAAAATCCTAAAATCCTTCCCCTTGATTATCTCTTACCTCTTCCTTTTTAAATTCTCAACCTTTAAGCTTCCATTAACCTTTAACCTCCTTTTAAACCTTTTCCTTTTCAAAACCCTTTAATCCTTCATATATTTGCTTTAGGAATGATAATTCAATTAAAATATTTCTTCACATATTAATCTATTTCACAAATTTATTATCTTTTTAATCCATCACCTTAATACATTTATCCCTTTTAGTTACTCACCATCATCTATTAAAAATAAAAATAAAAAGGATTATTACTTTATTAAATTAACTTTTTAGATCTCATATTAAAATTATCATTAAAAATTATTAATAGTTTATTAAAATTATTAATGTAGATATTACAATATCATTTAATTAAAAATATTATGACTTTAGATCTTAAAATCCATCACTTAAAAATTATGAATGAATTAATAAAATTTCGAGATAAATAAATAATTAACAAATAAATAAATAAAATCATCACTTAAAATTATGAATTCATAAAATTCTTTAAATTATTAATGAATTAATAAAAAATTTAAATTATTAAGAAATATATAAATAATTATGAAATTAGTTAAATTAACAAATAAATAATTAATTAACTAATTAATTAAATTAATATATTAACTATCATCAAATTAAATAAATAAATCATTAAAGAAATTAAATTAAATTAAATATTAACATATTACTTTTCAAATCGGCTTTCCTTCCTTTCCCCTCCATTCACCTCTCTCTTTATCCTATTTATACCTCATGTGAGATCTTACTTACTCATGGATCTTTTTCCTAAAGATGAACCACGGTGGTTTGGTTCGAAACATCGAAATGAAAAACATGGATGCGACACACCCAGAAAACACTACAACACAAAGTACTGATCGCAAAAGTCTAAAATCTACGACATTAAGATTATTGGTGTAGAAGTTGACATTCCTCTGATAGATTATGTTAAAGCGTTGCATCCCACTTACTCATATTACCTTGAGTCATTACAAGCAAGTGGAAACCTCATGAAAATCACCTTTGATTCCCTTCAGAAAAATTTTATAGAAAGAGAGAAGGCTTTTGGAAATATGACAGCCCCTCTGTCTTTTGAAGAGGTTGTATGTTTCACACAGAAAGAGAAGAGTCATGCTCAATATTATTCTAGAGGAATAGGTGGCCGAAGAGGAAGAGGAAGAAGGAATTTCAGAGGAAGGGGGGATAGATAAACTCAAACTGAAAAATATGATCTTTATTGCATATGCTGTAATAAAGATTGGCATGATGCATCTACGTGTAAGTTGCCTTGGGATAAAATTAAGAAGAAAAGAAATCAAGTAAAAGGTAGAACTCATGACAGAGATAAAGGCAAATCCCCTGAATCCGCTCATTATCTTGTAGCACATTGTAACAGTGAAGTAACTGAAGACTTTTTTGATGTTTTATTTAGTTCTTGGAGAAATGATGGTTACAAGATTCAGGAGAAACATGTCACATGACTTTTAGAAATTATTTCTTTGAAGAATTTGCTGACAAATTTTATGGGGTAGTATACTTCGCAGAAAAATCCAAACTTAAGCCATTAGTGCTTGGCACAATCAGGCTTAAGTTGACTGGTCTTCCAAATCATCTTCTACATGATGTTCTATACCTCCATGAGTTGAGGAGAAACTTGACCCGGATTTATGCAGGAATGAAAAATAATACACATATAACCATAAATACAAAGATGTAGTGGAAATAACGCTTCATTTCATTAATATCAAAGAATTGAAATTTGCTTACAGACAGAATGGAAATAAACTAGCTAGGGTGCTACTAGCTTATCTTTGAGCAGAAATGTGGCAGCTACAAGCCTCTGAATTGTGTTCCAACGAGGCTTGGGGGACTATTTATTATAGAGAAACAATGGAAAACCATAAACATCCCAAAACCTAACCCTAGGAGATGAAGCGCCAAAACTTTGGGCCCCGTTTAGGTAAATTGGTGTTTCAACTTCCCAGGGCCGTAACTTTGGCATACTATCTCCGTTTGACGCACATGATAAATTTTTAGAAAGATATATCTAAAAACTACAACTAATAATTGCAAATATTAATTTCAAAATGGAATCATATTCTTCGGAAGGTGCGATGCCCAAAAAAACGCCGTTTAAGGCCTCAAAATGGCTCCGGAAGTTCGGGACCTGAACAACTACGAAAAATAGTAAGTTGTGCTGAAATTGAAAAACTGAAAGAGACAATGGTGGGGTCCCAAGTGGAATAGGTGGGTGGCCACCAATATCCACCAGGATCATTCCTCCCCCCTCAGGAAGCAATGGTCCCCATTGCATTAATTTCCTCCATGAGATGAGGAAACCTCTGCTGAACTTGGTCCCTCGTGAACCACTTGCGTTAGTGTAGGAGTTGGCCAACTTTGACAACCCGATACTGTTGGATCTTCTGTTGGCGAGTGTTATTGATTCGCATGTCCATGATACAATCTGTGGTGGTCTGTTGCATGCACTCAGGGTTTAACTCTATTGGTGTGAGTTGTTCTGCAATGTCAGAGGTGTCCAGTAGAGTTGGGAAGTAGGGACGAAGGCAGTCCACATTGAATACTGGGTGTAGAACAAGGAATGGTGGAATAATAAGCTTGAAGGAATTGTTCCCTACAACCTTGGTGATGGTTTACAACCCATATTGAAGCAGGCGAAGCTTGCGGTGGGGTCCAGTTAGGCGCTCCTTCTACAAATGTAGCCAAACTTTGAAACCCACCTAGAAGTTGTGTGGCACCCGATGTTGATCATTTCTTTTCTTTTACTTAGCATTGGTTCTTTCCAATATGTCATGAACCTATTGGCGTATGTGATAAATGCACTCAATGAAGATGTTCGCTTTGTCATCTTTAGATTGGACATGAGTCGAATCGGCCTGAGTAGCTGCAAATGGCATGGCTACGTCAATGGGACATAGCGGTTGGAATCCAAATCCCACCTAAAAGGGGCTGTGGCCAGTTGAGATGCGGAGAGCCCGATTATAACTGTGTTGTGCATAGGGTAGGATCTCATCCCATGTGCGTGGATGCTTTGAATTGTAGATGCACAGAATGTGTATAATCAACCTATTGACAACCTCTGTCTAGCCATCATTTTGGGGACGGAAAGTTGTGGACTTGGTGAGCTTGGTGTCCAGCATTGACCAGAGGCTGGACCAAAATTTTCTGAGGAACCTTTTGTCCCGATCTGATATGAGAGACTGTGGGATCCCAAAGTGCACCCACACTCGCTCAAAGAAGAGTTTAGTAGTGGCTTCTGCTGTGATATTCTTCTTGCAGGCCACCATAATGGCCATTTTCGAGAATTTGTCGATGACTATGAAAATATAGTCATTTCCATGCTTAGTAGAAGGAAGGCCTGAAATGTAATCCATAAAGATGGATTCCCAAGGTCGAATAGGGGTAGGTAGCAGGGTATAGAGGCCTTGCTTCTTGATGGTCGGTTTGGCAATATTGCAAGTAGTGCTAGATCTGATGTACTTCCCGACATCTTGTCAAAGGTTCGCCTAATAGAAATACTTATGAAGTACTGCCACTATTTTCTCAACACTGAAATTCCCAGCTACTTGACTGTAGTGTGCTTCCCATATGATCTTGGTGTCCCATGTGACATAAAAATGCATCTTGGAGGTGAAAATTTGGAACTTGCATACCCCCTAAGAGTGCCTTGTATGTGTGGGCGAATATTGGATCGCTCTTGTAGAGAAGCGACCAATCAGAAGTCTCGTGTCCAAAAGAGTTGATAATGGTGGTTAGCACCATGATCGGTGGCCGGTTGAGGCAGTCTGCAGCATTATTGGTGCTCACCTTCTTGTACTTGATGTTCAAATGAAATTTTTGCAGATATGTGGACCACTTCTGATGGCGATCGGTCTGCAACCTCCCTTGTGTCTGTATGAACTGTAGAGGTCGATGGTCTATGTGGATGATTGTTTCCTTCCCCAGAATGCAATGCTTCCATTGTCGACAAGCCTGCATAATGGAATACATTTCTTTGTCATAAGTGGGATACTTGTGAACTGTGTCAGACAATGTCTCACTGTGATATGCCACTAGATGCCCTTGTTGAGTAATAACTGCCCTAATAGCATAGTCACAAGCCTATGTATTGATCTCAAATGGTTGTTGCAAGTCTGGTAATGTGAGCACTGGGGCAGAATAGAGGCAATGTTTCAATTCTACAAACACCTTCTATTGAGATTCAGACCAATTCTTTTTTTCTTTTGCTCCTCCCTTGGTGACTTGACTCAAGGGCCAAGTGATATGAGAGAATCCCAACACGAACCGGCAGTAGAAATTAGCAAGACCTAGAAAGTTGCGAAGCTCTGTTAGAGTGGTTGGGGCTGGCCAATCCAGAATGACTTGGATCTTCATTGGATCCACATGCACCCCCATTTCATCAATAATATATCCCAGATATTGAACCTGGGACATGCCAAAAGTGCACTTCTCCAAATTGGTACACAACCTGTGTTGCTGCAGTGTTTGGAGGACTTGTCGAATGTGGTGGAGGTGCTCTTCCCAAGTCTGGCTAAAGATCAAAATGTCATCCAAGTACAACACTGCAAATGAGTTGGTGAATGGACACAAGATGTCATCCATCAAGCTCATGAAGGTTGTGGGAGCATTTGTCAACCCGAAAAGCATGAATAGCCATTCGAAAAGGCCCTCATTCACTTTGAAGGTTGTTTTCCACACATCAAAGGGTTCAATTGGTACCTGGTGATACCCAGAATTCAAGTCAATATTCCTAAAATATTTTTCTGCTTTGAGCTGGTCCAGAAGGTCATTAATCCGTGGGATCGGGTACCTATTCTAGAAATTGATCTTGTTCAGCACCCTATAGTCAATACAGAGTCTCCAAGTCCCATCTTTCTTATGTACCAACATGATCGGGCTCCCACAGGGCGATGAACTTGGACAAATGTGACCTTTCAGTAGGAGCTCCTAAATTTGCCTCTTGATTTCATCGTTCTTGAGAATAGAGCACCGATAGATCAGTCCATTGGGTAGCAGTGCACCTCGGGTCAGATCAATGGGGTTCTTGACCTGAAAGTGCAGAGGAACCCTTGTGCGTGAGGTGAAGATGTCCCCGTACTCCTCCAAAACCTTATCCATTTGTTGTTGTCATGCAGAAGAGCCCTATCTGGAGGTTGTGGCCAGTCTTCTTCTTTCCTTGGGGGTGGATCATCAGGAAAACAAATTTTCTGATTTGGGAAATTAGCTTACTACATTGTTTTACAGTAACCAAAGAGATAGCGGCAGGTGGTGGTACCTCTGGTATCCTGTATAGTTTATTTCCCAAAGTAAAAATAACACCGTGAGGCTGGGACTCATACACAACATGTCACTTCCACAAGTATGGTTGGCCTAATAATACAACTAAAACATCAAGATGAGAAACGTCACATAATACCTCACCCGTGAAGGGCTTGATGCTACAGGGAAGGTGTCATTGCTGGCTGATGTAGAGATCCCTTCCTTGGTGAAGCCACCTGATGGTGTATGGTTGTGGGTGTGCTGTGGTCAGAAAGCCCAAAAACTTAATGAAGTCTACTGAAATGAGGTTCTTTTGGCTCCAATTTTTGACAATGAACTGTAGCGGGGAACCCTTTACCTGCATCTGGGAGTGGAAGAGATGATCCTCCTCCTCTGGATCTTCCAATTCCTCCTTCTAGATCTTTGTAGTGGCAACAATGGCCTTGGGCTCCGCATCAACAATTAGTATCCCTTTGTCATTCCCCTTGTCAGGTTCTAATTTAGAGTCAGAGCATGCATCTAATTCAAAAGCCCTCATCTCGGCCACTAGCACTGCTTGGCCCGACACTCACTTATGTTGTGAGTGGAGCTCTTATGGAACTCACACCACTTTACCGTGTCCTTCTTTGGATTCGCGATGTTTTTCTTTGCTTGTGGCTTTGGCAGGTTGTCATGGGCCACCATGCCTTGGCCTTGTCTTTTGTTCTGTGGTTTGGGGGGCCATTTCCCTTGCTTTGATTCGTAGATCCAATGTCTCGCTTCTTATGTTTGAATTTCTACTCAATCTTAGCAGCATACCGGTATTTTTTACCAAGTGAGGAGATGTCGAGGAACTCCATTTTCTCTTGAATGTATCTGTGAAGAAAACTTCAATACTTTAGCACCAAATGTTTCTTCGAATCTTTAATACCCAACTTTGTGCGCAGGGTATGGAACAGATTCGTCAGCTCATGCACAACTTGATTCCTTTTTTGTCGCAATGTGGTCCATTGTATGTACTTGTCCCCATAGCTCCCCAAAGGATATTATTGTTCCTTGATTGTGTTAGTCATCAGTATTTTTCACTAGTTGAAGAAGAATGAAGTTGTAACAGCCAAGTGTTCTAGCAACTGATCTAAAAAATTGTCAAATTTGCCAGCTGGAAAACACCCATAAACATTTTTTGCCCTCCTACCTTTTAAATCCACCCATGATGAGATGAAACCTCATTATCAAGCCCTATCTAGCCTCAGCCATACTATCTTGTCCATCAGCTCCAAGGAAAACAATCCAAATTTGTCCAAGAAGTTCCCCCTAAGTTAGGTAGTGGCGCTCTAGGCATTTCTCCCTTGGCAAACTATCATATTCCAAAGAACCTATATCTATGATCAACCAGTCCTGACATTCCTATTCTACAAATAAAGTTTGGTTACAGCCCTAAGTGCCGCCACTAACAAGCCTTGAAGTCTCAGCAATGCATGTGCCATAGGTCAAACTGATATTAGGTAATCTTACAGTGTTTCAAAGGATCTTTCAAGAGCAGAAGAGTACCAACATCCTAGAAGACAGTATTTAGCTCAACATGAGAAGACAACTGCTTCTCATGTGATTTTGAGCCTGGGATGCAGCTACAGGGCAAAGAGTTATTTCATTAAGCTCCTGCAATCACAGTCAGTGGTTGGTAAATTATGAATGACAAGAAGTGCTTTACAAATACTAGCCAAACTGCTTGTGATGTCTAAAAGAGGCACAAAGGTATTTGGAAAGCTGAATTACATGTCTCAGAGAAATGCCCATCATAAATTATTGAAAGTTTGTCATCTTCATTTGCTTAAGCATGAATAGGCAGTGACGGTAAAGATAACACTGCTTAAAAACTAATGAAATGGCATCACTAAGAAAACCTCCTTCATTTTATAAGCAGAGGGTTGAAGACTGAGAAAACCTCCTTCATTTTATAAGCAGAGGGTTGAAGACTGAGAAGGCCTCCTTCATCTATAAGCAGAGGGCTAGGGATAAAGTTTGATTTTAAGTTTTTCACTAACTGTAAAGGAAACTTTTAGGTACAATGAGACAACAACTGAGGGTTTCTGAATAAAAAATGGTATTAAAAGCAGAGGCAAAGCAGTGGTGCTTTTAAAAGTTGTTTTCATAAGTTTCACTATTATTAAAATACAATGTGAAGCTACTGGGGTGATTATCAATGAAGAAATATTGTTAAGCAAATGGCCAAGGAAGTAAAACAGTCTTGGTTTTAAGCTGACTTCTGCTATCCAATACAGAGAAACCACTATCAGTATGTTCATCAAACATTCTTCATTTGGTTGAGACAGAGGTTGAAAAGAAACCAGGCATTTTTCAAAAATAGGCCTCCTTCATAAACAAAGTAAAGGGCTCACCATTGTTTGAGGATGAAAAGCAATTATTGCATGTGGCAAAGATTTCAAAAGGGATTTCTCTCAACAAGGGTGAAATGAATGAAAATTCACTTTTCCTGCAGACCTCCTTCATAGAAGAACAAAGGGAAAGCCTTCCCATGTTCACATTTCAACTTCAGTTCATCATCCCCTGTTTTATCTCCATAAAAGTTGAAGACTCATTACTTTAGCAATCCAGGGTTAGTCAGTTGCCTTGATGATAGAAGCTATTTATAGCAGAGTTTTTCATTTACAAATTCAGGTGAGGTTCTTCACCCACAGTCAAGAGAAGGGCTCAAAGCAGCACCTACCAGCTCAATCAGCTTCACAGTGGACATGATCACCTTCAAATAGCAGTGGCAGAGACTGTCGAATTAAGTTTTAAAAGGATGAGCTACCTCCTTACAAGAATTTCAAAGAAAACCTCACATATCATAATGTGTCTTTCAACAGGGTTTCTTTTTCAGTGAGAAAAAAAAATGAGAGATGTGGCCTTCAAATTGGTTTTCTCACTGTGAAAAGGGGTCGCATGTATAAAGATCTCCAAAAATAGTCATCCACAGCACTTTAGAGAGACCCAGTTGAAATATTGGGTTTATTTTATTTTGAAGATTATAAGTGATAAAGTCGGTTTTAATTTGTTGTTTTGTAACCAACACCTTTTTCAAAAGGGACCTTCAAAACCCTCACAAAGTAACCTCAAATGTAATCGAATTTTTCAACTTCAAGAGGTTAAAAGGACTGTTGCAAGACCATTTGGAATTCTCAAAACACAAAAAACATCTCCTCTTAGCTGCTCACTAGACCGAAGAGAGTTTTCTAGCAAGTTTGCAGAAGTTTAAAGCCTTTTAGCCCACACGGCACGCCTGGAAAACCGCGCGGCACATTCAAGATTCAATTTACAAAGGCATTGTATTGTTGCGTGGCACGCCTGTAGGCGCCGGTCACGACCGCCCGACCATCGACCCGACTCCTCACAAAGTGCAATGCCCTCACATCTAAAAGTGTCGCGTCTCTTTTTTTCCTTCAAAAAGCCATGAAAGCTGCTCAAACTCTTCAAGCAAAGGCTACCATACATCTTCAAGGTATTTCTATTTACCTCCTTGGTTTATTCGAGTAACTAAATGATGGTGAAAAAATGGAGGTCTTGGTAGGAAGATCAAAGTGATTTTTTAAATATATTGACAAAGTTTGTTACGGTGGGAGGCTAGTAGACTGTTCATTTTAGTTTCAAAGAGCCTAAAGCTACCCTCGAAACAATGACCATAACACTGCTTGCAAGTCAAAGATAAAAACAGTATTAGAGGTTTTTAAAATTGTTGAAGGTGTCCTAACTGTGTTAGGACAAAGCTAACCTTGGTCAGCAAAGTGTAATAGTGAAAATAGTGTTAGAAGGTGGAGGTAGTTTTTGAAAGGAAAACACAGTGTTCCTAAGGTGAAACAGTGAGCCTAATTTAACAACAGTAACCATGCATGAATGACTTTGTCACTTTTAAAAGACCTATCTATGTGGTGAAAAGAAAAACCAGTGCTACCTCTTTTGATCCATGAAACAGATTATGGTGAATGAAGTTGTTAAATCAATTTGAAAGTGTTCTTGTCTACCTGTGCATGTGAAACAGTGAAACTAAGGCTGCCTCGTTGTCCCATAAAGTAGATTGTGGTGAAAGATATTTTAACTCAATTTGAAGGTGTTTTGTCTACCTATGTGTGAGAAGTAGTGAATACAGGGAGGGTGTTTTTGATTGGGAGGAGTGTTTTGCCTTTGTATAAATACAAGGCTGTCTTGTTTTTATCAAAACATAAAGGATCCTTGTAACCTTACCCAAGCACAGTAACAAATTGACTGTGTGCTTGTTATTTTGATAACTATTTGTTGATTGGCATACAAAGGAATACAAACAGTGATTTGTAAGGAGCAGAGTGCTGGTATTAAAGAACCATTTCACACAGCATTTGAGGAAATTTTCCTTGGTCAAACAGTGACTAACAAAGAGGACAGAGTTCTGTTTGAGAAAGCATTTCAAAATCCATTTGAGGCAGCTTGGTGTTGCAGATTATGGTGAATGAAGCTGTTAAATCAATTTGAAAGTGTTCTTGTCTACCTGTGCATGTGAAATAGTGAAACTAAGGCTGCCTCCTTGTCCCATAAAGTAGATTGTGGTGAAAGATATTTTAACTCAATTTGAAGGTGTTTTGTCTACCTATGTGTGAGAAATAGTGAATACAAGGAGGGTGTTTTTGATTGGGAGGAGTATTTTGCCTTTGTACAAATACAAGGTTGTCTTGTTTTTATCAAAACATAAAGGATCCTTGTAACCTTACCCAAGCACAATAACAAATTGACTATGTGCTTGTTATTTTGATAACTATTTGTTGATTGGCATACAAATGAAGACAAACAGTGATTTGTAAGGAGCAGAGTGCTAGTATTAAAGAACCATTTCACACAGAATTTGAGGAAATTTGCCTTGGTCAAACAGTGACTAACAAAGAGGATAGAGTTGTGTTTGAGAAAGCATTTCAAAAGCCATTTGAGGCAGCTTGGTGTTGCAGAGAGCATTCAAAACAAGATGTCTCCCAGGAAAGACAGTAGGAGTGGATTGCATAAGAGATTTGAGCCTGTTTCCACTGAAGAAGTGAATGCCCACCCATCAGTCTTGTTAAATTTCAATGAGGTTGGGTGTTTAGATTTTTGTCAAAGAGTGCAAGAGGTGAAGATTTTTTCCCCTTTGACACATATTTGCGCTTTGAGGTTTCAAGAGAAGCATTTCCAGCTAGTAGGCCTAGATTTCAAATTCTCTCCAAGGTCCATCTCCAAGGCCACTAAAATCCCTTATGTCAGGGAGAAGTGGTTTAAACAAAGCCACCTAGACTGAGAATAATACAAGCCCTTTCTAAAGCCTTATCACAGATATTCATGTCCTTCCATTTTCCCCTTCTCATATCTTTTGACTAGCTACGCCCCCCTCATGAAGATCATCATGAAATACTTCACTTGTGAGGGAAGATTCTCCCGAGTCTATGCCTATCACATTCGACTGCTCATGCATTTCACGAGGGCCAAATTGCTAAATCTTCCTTTCTTCTTACATAGGAGCATTGAGAAAATGGCCTCCACTATTCAGAAAAAGCCTCCTTTACAGCAAACAACCTGCCTCTTCCATCACTTCCTCATCAAAGTCATCATTCTTCATGAGCTTGAGAAGAGGGAGGTCTCTTGGGATACTTTCATCACTCATCCGGATTTCTCCACTGTCCCTCTAGTTCATACATCCCCTACACCTCCTACTCACCATCCTTTGCCTTCTTCTAGCAGACCTATTCCCAAGAAGCTAAAGTTTACCATAGAACAAACAAAAGAGCCTGAAAAGAGAGAAGAGCATGACCATGATGAGGAAGAAGAGCAGGAGAAAGAAGAGGGAAGTGATGATGAGCAGCAACAACATGAAACAAGGCAGCAAGGGGGTGATGAGGAGGATGATGAAGGACAGAAGCATGAAGATGTGCAACACAGTGAAGGTGAGCAGAATCATAAAGATTTTGAACAGGGGTAGCCATAGCAATATACGTAGTAGCCACAGCATGATACACAACATCTATAGCATGATGAACAGAGGCAGCCTCGAGGAGATGAACAACAGCCTCCTAAAAAGGAACAACAACCTCAAGAAGAAGAGGGACAGCAGGATAAACAGGTGCAACACAGTGAGGAGGAAAACCCTCAAAAGGAAGTGAAAAAGGACAACCAAGGCATCCATGAAGAAATCCAAGACAGTGGCAAAAATGAGGAGCAAAGTGGCAAGGGTAAAGAGCCCATGGAGCATGTGCTAGCTGCTTCTCCTAGGCAAGGGGCCATGCTCTCTTCTCTGAAAGTGGCCAAGCCTCGGACATCAAAGAAAAGGGTGCCTAGAGTTGTAATTCCAAATGTGACTAGGGCCCTCCGAAACAAGGGAAAATTTCCCAAAAAGCCCATGGTCGAATTGCCCAAGAGGAAAAAGACTAAAAGAGCCACCCAAAGCAAAGGGAAGGACAAGGAAGAAAGTAGTCATGAACATGAAAGTGAATTTGAAATCATCCAAATCCAAAGTGATGATAGTGATAATGAAGCTCGGATCCTAGAAAATCTCTTGATCCATAGAGAAAGCCAAATTGATGCCTTGAAGACTGATCTTGATAGGGCTAGGAACTTCAATGACTTTTTGCAAGTCCAAAACAAGCAGATGAGTGTCCATATGGCTGTATATGAGACACGGGCCATCAAATACAAAAAGGAGGCCTCCAAAGCATAGGTGCAATTGGAAGAACTCATGGGTGAGTTTGATGAAAGCGAAGGTGAAGATCAGCCTAGGCAAAAGAGGCCAAGAACCATGGGGCTCAAAAAGGCCCTTGAGAAACAAAAGGAAGAAGAAGATGCACTTCTCCAATCTACCCCTCTCACTGAATTGTTCGAACAAGAGATAGAGAACAATCGGGAAGCATGGATTGAGAGATTTAATGATCACTTGGAGAAGAAATTAGAGAAGGCAAACAGGGACTTGGACCTTCAATGAAGGATGATCGGGCATTATAAAAAGCTTAATCAGTTTGCCCGACGGAAGTTGAAGGCTGCTCAAGAAAAACTCAAGGAGGCTAAAGGGAAGCGCCCGACACCAAAATTGAGGAAAGACACCTCAAGGCTCCAAATTTTGGCCTCTGCTTCACAACATGTTGCTGAAAACCCCTGAGGGTCATGCTCACCAAGTTTGGGCGAATTTCGAAATGTTTTGGTTTTTTGTCATTTTTGGGTTTTTGGCCAAAACTCATGGGCATCACCATTTCAGTTTGGGGCATCATCAAAGGATGAAAATGGTATCATTGGATGCCATATTTTCAGGGGCACATACTAAGCAATTTTCAGAACATTTGAAGATCATTCGCTCCCCCAAAATGGCGAAAAACACTCGCTTTTTCTACACTCTGCCCCATTTATCAGCAACGCCTATTTTCTGGTTTTTTACACATAGGTTTATTTTTGGAGGAATACTAGTGGTCAGTTGGGAAGAAAATAATTTTTTTCAGAAAGTAGACACTCGTAGCTTTCAAACGAGCCATCATGAGCCTCGTTTTGACATCGGGAAGGCTTCCAAAAGTTGCCAGCAAGTCAGGGGACTTTTTGCTGATGTATTTTTTGAGTATTTTTGTAAAATTTAAACCTTTCAAAAGTGACTTTTCTTCATGTGTAAACTATTTTTGTACATGGTTAGTTAGGAAAAGTCAATTTCCCTTTTCTAGCATTTTTGAGATATTTTATTAGATATTTTGTGCCTTGGGCTTTGCAAAGCCTCAAGGACAAAATAAGATATTTTGGATAGGCCAATGAGATTGCAAGTTGAACTAAGAGGTTTTCCTCACTTTGGTCTATATATTCCAAAGGCTTTCATTATAAACAAGGTTGAACTTGATGAATAGAAGCAATATATGGTCATATAAGCTTTGGAAGAAATACTTGTCTCATGCTTTGGATAGTTTCTTGGATGTTCTTGGATGATGAAAGAGGATTGTTGTTGGATTCCATGACTTGGTAGAATGGTATAGTTTCTCTATCTCGGTTTTATTTCTTATTTTTCATTCATAAATCCATGTTATTGCTTGCTATAGGATAGTAGAGAACAAATTTGAGACATGCCCTTGGAGGCACCTCAAATTTCCTGTTTCCTCATAGCTTCCATGTTTTCTTCATTCTTAGTCACATTAAAGAATTCTTGATTGCTCTTTAATAACTTAAGAATATTGTTTGCTTATTTCATTCATAGTTTTTATGCATGCTAAGTATGATTTATGGTATGCCCTGCTTACTCATGGCTAGCCATAGTTCCACCTATGAAACTTCTCTTTGATTGATTAGATTGTCATTTGTTGAACCAAGGAGGTCTTGTTCTGATCTTTCCCTTTTCCTAAGACTATGCAATCTTGTTTTCAAAGTTCCCAATAGCTTAAAGTACTGTGTTTAGGCGTTCCGACATAGTGTTTTGAGTTGTTTTTCTGTCTTAAATGTATTTCCCAAAAGTATGATAGCCATTTCCTAAAGTTATAGAGTTATATATATCTATGCATGGATTGAATGTTTATTTCTATGCATTGATTAGCTTATAGTTACATTTCTCATGATTAATGGTTTGCCCTACCATGTCTATGTTAGCTATTAAAATATTTTTTTTTGAAATCCTTTGTTATTCACAAACTTAATGTCCATCTCACTCCATTTTTCCCAAAGATCCATTTTACCTCAAATCAAATCGGCCCTTCAACAACCTTGTATCACCATCTGATAGCTTTCTTAACCTTTTCGACCCCATAGCCCAATTGATGTAACATATTTTTACCTATCTTATCTCTTTGATCAGTTCATCCCTCACAACCTAAAAACCAAAACCAAAAAACCCACTTCATAACTAGCCTAAAATCAGAACACAATAAGCAAACACACAGATATCCATTAGACAAATAGAGAGAGCCCTCTCTGAGTCCAGGAAGGCTAGGTCCTTGGGCTCTAAAGACTGGTTTGATGTTACACTGTCACTTGGCTTGCCAATCAGCCAAATCACGGGACCCTAACATAATGGTGATCACGGTGGGACCCTGAGTGATAAACAAACTTAGATTCCCTAAACCTTCAGAGACCTTTGAAAATAATATCTTGTTGACTTAACCCACTGCTCACTAACATAATAGTGATCACGGTGGGACTTTGAGTCAAAACATCCTCGATATCCCCTAGGATCCCTCAAAGTATCAGTAAAAATTAGAAAAATTAGGTATTGTTTGAAGAGTGGAAACTAGCTCCTTCACCATCTTAGCAAAATGTTGATTCAGTTATAGGAAAATTTTCCAAACCTCAGGGCTACATATAGGAAACTCATAAAACCCCAAAATATCTCTATATTGGTGTTTATCAATATTGGTGGTGGACCATACACATATACTCTCAAAACAACTAAAAATCCACCTGGTGACTCCACTAGCCTCCAGTAGGCCTTACTACTTTGCTAAAATTTAGAATACTATCCGATCGACCTATCCCACTGCTCACTAACATAATGGCGATCACGGTGGGACCCTGAGTGATAAACAAACTTAGATTCCCTAAACCTTCAGAGACCTTTGAAAATACTATCTTGTTGAATTATCCCACTGCTCACTAACATAATGGCGATCATGGTGGGACTTTGAGTCAAAACATCCTCGGTATCCCCTAGGATCCCTCAAAGTCTCAGTCAAAATTAGAAAACTTAGGTATTTTCTGAAGAGTGGAAACTAGCTCCTTCACCATCTTAGCAAAATGTTGATTCAGTTATAGGAAACTTTTCCAAACCTCAGGGCTACATATAGGAAACTCAGAAAACCCCAAAATGTCTCTAGATTGGTGTTTATCAATATTGGTGGTGGACCATACACATATACTCTCAAAACAACTAAAAATCCACCTGGTGGCTCCACTAGCCTCCAGTAGGCCTTACTACTTTGCTAAAATTTAGAATACTATTTGATCAACCTATCCCACTACTCACTAACATAATGGTGATCACTGTGGGAATTTGAGTCAAAACATCCTAGGTATCCCTTAGGAACTCTCAAAATCTCAGTCAAACTTAGAAGAGTAGAATCTGGTTGTCTCACCATCCTAGAAAAATGATGAATTAGCTGTAGGACACTCTTACAAACCTTAGGAATACATAAAGAACTCAGAAAAACCCCAAAAAACTCCCTTAGATTGGCTTTTCCCTAGTACTGGTGGTGGACCATACCAATATCCCCTCAAAACAACTAAAAATCCACCTGGTGACTCCACTAGCCTCCAGTAGGCCTTAAAACTCCATAAAAGACCAAAAAATTCATAAACCATACCTTTCTGCTAACTCATCCTTCCAAAAACTTAAGCTTAGGGTGGAAACTCTGTAATTAGTGACAAGCTAAGTATAACTTAGCGATTCAGAAGACCTCACCTAAACATACGAGATAAGCAGAAGTCTTCTTGCCAAGAGAATCGTTAGCTTGTCCATACAGCCTAGCAAACTGTTAAAACCAAGTGAATCACTCTTCTTTGCAAATTTCCATCTCAAATTTTGCTATAAAACTTTTTTCTGTAAGCATCTTTGATAGTGTTGGTGGTGGACCATAGTTCTCATAGAAATCCACCTGGTGACTGCACTAGTCCATCTTTGTCCTGACCAACCTTCACATTAGTAAACCCTAGAGAGGCCATCCATCTGAAAAAATCAAAAATACCATCCTCTCTAAAATCTAGACTCGAAATCTGGCTTCACGAAGAATCAACACCAGATCTCATCCAGACCCAAATCCCCCTATCATAGTAGATGACCCAGAGAAGATTCTGTGGCAAGCTTCCGAAACTGGCAATTTAGCTACTGATAGGTCCATCCGTAAAGCAAGATCAGTACCTGAACATCTCACAGCCTTGCAGGATTCCCCCTTTGACTCAAAATCAGCAAAAACCCTTTTTAGAAGAAAGTCACAAAGTAAGATAGACTTTGACGATTTTGAGCCCCTAGATCTGCCACAGACTCCTAGTAGAGAAGCCTCGCCTACTACACCTCCTGCCTTTCAGCTTGTCCATCACTTTGGATCCTGCCATCCCAGATCTGCGCAAAATCAGATCACTAGTCCAAGTACATCCGCCACACCTATCCAAACCACTACTGTTCAAACCACCTCAGCTCATCCCACAAGCCCTCATTTTGTACATCATCCATTAGCTCCCATCATGGCAAGCTGGTACGCACCTTTAGTGTTGCCACAACCTTTGGCTCCCTTACAAAATGACTATTAATCCAAAATCCCGCACTTTACCGGAGTTGAGACTACCACAGCTCAACAACATGTAGATGGGATTAGTGATGCCTTTGAATACATGGAAATAGAAGACGAGACCATCAAAATGAGGATGTTCGCCCAAAGCCTGGGCAGAGAACCCAAAAAATGGTTTAAGAGATTAACTCCAAACAGCATCCACAATTTCCCAGAACTCTACCAAACCTTCATAAACAAGTGGGAAATCCAAAAAAACCCCATTCAAATCCTGTCAAAGTATAAAAATCTAAAACGGGAAAATGGGGAAAGTGTCTAGGGATACTGCACTAGGTTCAACAGTGTGTATAACGCCCTCCCACCTCACTTCAAACCCCCACTTGGCTCAGCCTTGGAAAAATTCCCCGAGCGCTTTGACCCAGACATGACTTATCAACTAAGAGACAAGGACCCACTTACCTTAGAGGAAATGCAAAAAGTGGCCATAAGGGCAGAAGCCAACTTAGCAGAAAAAAGAGCTAGGACTAGATCAGAAAGGAAAGTCACATACTGAGATGAGGTCTCCACTTCAGCCCCTTGCTTAGATCCTAGAATAGATGACTTGGTTAGGTCCATGGCCAAAATGTGGGAAAAGATAAGTGAAAAGACCCCTCTTAGGGACAACCAGCCAAACCCTCCAAACAGAAACCGAAACCAAAATTTTAGGAGGGAACAGCCTCAAAACAAACCAAGGGAAAATGACCAACAAATTAGGCCACCATTTAATGAAAATTATGTGGAAGAAGATGATAGGGATATAGAGCCGTTGATGAAAATCATTTGAACCTCATAGGGTCTGATAATGAGAGTGAGGTGTACCTCACAGAAGGAGAACACGAATTCTTCTCTCCGAATCAGGATGAAACCAACTATGAAGATCCTGAGGATCCTGCCATAGATTTTTCAGAATGCCATAGTAGAAGCTCACAGGCAGTATGAACTTAGAAGCAGAAAAAACCAAGAAACTCCAAGAAAGATAGCTCAGACACTGCTAAAACCCCTGATACCATCCTTAAAAAAGCAGTGGACAGCAACAAAATCATGGTCAGGAAAACTGACCAAAACAAAGATAAAGCTACTGAAACAAGTCTTGGCTCAGATTCTCCTAGTACTTCCACAAATATTCCCGAGGTAGCTGTGTCAAAAAAAATCCCAAAACAAAGCCAACAAACTCAGAACATAGAGAAAGTCATGGTTGAAAAAGCTGAAGAAAACCTGTCTAAACTACAAGTACCTTTCAGTTTTTAGGGAGAAATCGCCAAAATAAAGATTACCATGCTTCTCACTGAACTTATCGCGCAAGGCTCTTATAAATCCAAAGTGTTAAAGGTCCTGAAGATAGGAAATGATGCGAACACCCTTAATCTAGCTGATGACACTCCTGAAGTGTTGTTTGGTCAGAAAATAGAAGGAAAATTCCAAGAAGGAACCACTCTTCCCTTTTACATTAGTCTAAATATCCATGACCAAATCCTTCACAATGCCATGCTAGACTTCGGAGCCTCGCATAATCTCATGCCGAAGGTTGTAATGGAAATATTAGGCCTAGAAATCACAAGACCATACAAAGACTTATATTCATTTGATTCGAGTAGAGTCAAATGTCTAGGTTTGATCAAAGATCTTTTTTTCAGTTTGGCCCAAGTACCTGCAAAACATCTGATCATGGACATAGTGGTAGCAGACATCCCACCCAAGTACAAAATGCTTTTATCTAGATCTTGGGTAGCCAAGCTTCAAGGAAATATTCAATTTGATATGTCCTACGCCACCATTCCTATGTTTGACCAAACTAGAATATTCTATCACGAATCACACATGAAATACATGATCAGTAGCCAAGAGAGGCCAGATAACATCCCGATGTATTCCTTGCATTCTGATTTGAACTCTTTCATTTTACACACTGATGAGGACATTGAAGAACAGTCAAAAGGATTTGAAACAAACTTAGACCCACCGCATCAGCTGCCCCTAGTTCTCTATGATGAACTGGACACTCAAAACTATCATGGTCATGAACAACTATGTCTTGAGGAAAGTGAGTGTGTTCCTTTTGAAACAGGGATAGAGCAAGAAGCACAAACCATTATGTACTATCAAGAAAATTGCTCAAACCTTAGGCAAGCATCAGCAGTAACATCAAGAAAAATTTTCAGAACAGAGGCATTAGAAGACTTACATATCACAAACCTCTTTGGAACTCAGGAGCAGGGAAGCTTAATGTTCTTACCATATCTCAAGGATTTACCATCACATAAATCTACCACTGTAAATGAAACCTTGACTGTAGCCATAACAGCTCAAAATCCATAAAAAAATGCCTGATAAACTTCTTAAGAGAGGAGGTGATGACTGCAGTCCGAATATACCTGAGTTACTTGAACCGGCTAACATTCTGTCACTCCACCAAAGACTTAGAACTGCTAGAATTGGCAATCTCATTCAAAATACTACTTCATACAGAGAAAACAATGAGAAACACTATGCCACTGCCATCACCCCAAGAAACAACTTTGACAAAAGAAAATACAAAAATCTGAACCAATCAGTAATAGTCAAAGATAAAATAGTTGGTCATAGGATCTGTCTTGATTTTAGAACCACTAATACACACCCTTGTGACAGAAATTTTATCCTTCCTGCCCAAAACCATGATATACCAATTATAAGTGCTTTTAATCATATGTCTTTGCAAGATGATGTTTCAGGTTATAGTCAAATGATTCCTTTGCAAAACAGACAGCTCAAAGAATTTTTCGAGTATGCTGGAAGTAGTTCCAGTTTCAAACCCAAAATTGCAAAACCAGCGGATATCAAAAATATGCTCCTAAAAGCCATGTTTCCAGTTCTAAATTTCTGCATTTTGATGTACCTTGACGATGTCATCATATACTTCAAAAATGACAAAGAATATCTGCATTATTTGAAAAAGATGTACAACAAAGGAAGGAGTGGAAATCAAAGGTATAAAGAGGTACAACGGGAAGATATGGGGCTGTTCAAAAATTCATGCATGAATCATTTTATCATTCTTGAAAGAGAAAATTTTCCAAATTTTTCTTTTCAAGAGCTGAGTGGACCAAGAGTGGTAGGAGATCCTTATGAGGATAAGATGCTTAAGTTTCACCATTTCCAATATTTCCGAGTTTAAAAAATTTTCAATCATTGTATATACCATTGTTTGAAAAATAGATAAAAAGAGAAAATTCAAAAAACAATAGAAATAGAAAAAGAGGGCGGTTTGAAAAATAGAAAGAAGGCCCCATGTTCAAAAAATAGTCATTTAGAAGGTGCACAAGTCTAAATTCCGCTACTAGTGCTCAAATGTCTTGTTCAGTTATCTAGCCTAATCATAGCTGAACATGTTTTAAATTTATTTGCTGATAAGTTAGTGAGTGGAAAATATGGTCAACATTGTGTAAGCTTGACTTATCAAACAGAGTAGATTAGGAAAATATACTGGTTCCACATGCTCAAAATAGAACCAAATAGGGAAGCGGGGATGAAAAACAAATTGTGTATCCTAGCCCCGTTTTTCTAGATTTCATATTATGAAAAATAATGTTTGTGTGCAACTTGTCTTTCATGCCACAAGTACATGACAAATCAGACTGTCTAACCTTGATTTGGTCATTTTTCAATTTCATGTTTTAGATTAGAGAAAAAAATCTTGTCAAACAGCTTAACCTTGACAGTTGATCTAAAATAGGTAGAGTAATAAAGGAGTTCATCAGCTTAATTTGAACTCCCGGCAGATATTTTTCAAAAAAAATATATATTGTCAAAGGGTTGCTACTCCAAATGCACCCAAAGGAAGAAAAAATGTTAGGAAAGATAGTGGGGTAGGTAGAAATATCATTGATGATAATCATGCTGTCAATTTTCAGAAATAACATCAAGGAAGAATTAAATTTGCACCAATGGATAAGGCACTGGTCTTCATAAGCCAAAGATCTGAAATTCTGAACACCTTCTAAAAAGGAGCTGCCCTCCCCAAATGGATCCACTGTTAGTCGTCAGTATTTTTCACTTGTTGGCGATGACTAGTGGTAACAACCATGTGTTCTAGTAGCTAATCTAAAAAATTGTCAAATTTTTGAGTTGGAAAACACCGATAAACATTTTTTTCCCTCCTACCTTTTAAAACGCCCATGACAAGATGAAACCTCATTATCAAGCCCTATCTAGCCTTAGCCATACTAGCTTGTCCATCAGCTCCAAGGAAAACAATCCAAATCTGTCCAAGAAGTTCCCCCTAAGTTTGGTAGTGGCGCTCTAGGCATTTCTCCCTTGGAAAACTATCATATGCCAAAGAACCTCTATCTATGATCAACCAGTCCTAACTGACCTTCCTATTCTGCAAATAAAGTTTGGTTACACCCTTAAGTCGTGCCACTAACAAGCCTTGAAGTCTCAGCAATGCATGTGCCATAGGTCCAACTGATATTAGGTAATTTTACAGTGTTTCAAAGGATCTTTCAAGAGCAGAAGTGTACCAGCATCCCAAAAGACAGTATTTAGCTCAACTTGAGAAGACAACTACTTCTCATGTGATTTTGAGCTTGGGATGCAGCTACAGGGTAGAGAGTTATTTCATTAAGATCCTGCAATCACAGCCAATGGTTAGTAGATTATGAATGACAAGAATTTCTTTGCAAATATTAGCCAAACTACTTGTGATGTCTAAAAGAGGCGCAAAGGTATTTGGAAAGCTGAATTACATTTCTCAGAGAAATTCCCATCATAAATTATTGAAAGTTTGTCATCTTCATTTGCTTAAGCATGAATAGGCAGAGAAGGTAAAGATAAAACTGTTTAAAAACTAATGAAATGGCATCACTAAGAAAACCTCCTTCATTTTATAAGCAGAGGGTTGAAGACTGAGAAAACCTCCTTCATTTTATAAGCATAGGGTTGAATACTGAGAAGGCCTCCTTCATCTATAAGTAGAGGGCTAGGGATAAATTTTGATTTTAAGTTTTTCACTAACTGTAAAGGAAAATTTTAGGTATAGTGAGATAGCAACTGAGGGTTTCTGAATAAAAAATGGTATTAAAAGTAGAGGCAAAGCAGTGGTGCTTTTAAAAGTTGTTTACATAAGTTTCACTATTATTAAAATACAATGTGAAGCTACTGGGGTGATTATCAATGAAGAAATATTGTTAAGCAAATGGCCAAGGAAGTAAAACAGTCTTGGTTTTAAGCTGACTTCTGCTATCCAATACAGAGAAAACCACTATCAGTATGTTCATCAAACATTCTTCATTTGGCTGAGACAGAGGTTGAAAAGAAACCAGACATTTGTCAAATTTAGGCCTCCTTCATAAACAAAGTAAAGGGCTCACCATTGTTTGAGGATGAAAAGCAATTATTGCATGTGGCAAAGATTTCAAAAGGGACTGCTCTCAAAAAGGGTGAAATGAATGAAAATTCATTTTTCTTGCAGACCTCCTTCACAGAAGAACAAAGGGACAGCCTTCCCATGTTCACATTTCAACTTCAGTTCATCATCCCCTGTTTTATCTCCATAAAAGTTGAAGACTCATTAATTTAGCAATCCAGGGTTAGTTAGTTGCCTTGATGATAGAAGCTATTTATAGCAGAGCTTTTCATTTACAAATTCAGGTGAGGTTCTTCACCCACAGTCAAGAGAAGGGCTCAAAGCAGAACCTACCAGCTCAATCAGCTTCACAGTGGACATGATCACCTTCAAACAGCAGTGGCAGAGACTGTCAAATTAAGTTTTAAAAGGATGAGCTACCTCCTTACAAGAATGTCAAAGAAAACCTCACATATCATAATGTGTCTTTCAAGAGGGTTTCTTTTTCAGTGAGAAAAACACTGAGAGATGTTGGCCTTCAAATTGGTTTTCTCACTGTGAAAATGGGTTGCATGTATAAAGATCTACAAAAACAGTCATCCAGAGTACTTTAGAGAGACCGGTCAAAATATTGGGTTTATTTTATTTTGAAGATTATAAGTGATAAAGTCGGTTTTCATTTGTTTTTTTGCAACCAACACCTTTTTCAAAAGGGACCTTCAAAACCCTCACAAAGTAACCTCAAAGGTAATTGACTTTTTCAACTTCAAGAGGTTAAAAGGACTGTTGCAAGCCCATTTGCAATTCTCAAAACGAAAACAACATCTCCTCTTAGCTTCTCACTGGACCGACGAGAGTTTTCGAGCAAGTTTGCAGAAGTTTAAAGCCTTTTAGCCCGCGCAGCATGCCTAGAAAAGCGTGCAGCACGTTCAGGAGTCAATTTACTAAGGCATTGTATTGTTGTGCGGCACGCCTGTAGGGGTGCGCGGTGCGCCTGTAGGTGTCGGTCATGACCGCCCAACCCTCGACCCTGCTCCTCACACAGCGCGGCGCCCTCACATCTGAAAGTGTCGCGCCTCTTTTTTGCCTTCAACAAGCCCTAAAAGCTGCTCAAACTCTTCAAGCAAAGGCTACCATACATCTTCAAGGTATTTTTATTTGCCTCCTTGGTGTATTTGAGTAACTAAATGATGGTGAAAAAATGGAGGTCTTGGTAGGAAGATCAAAGTGATTTGTTAAATATATTGACAAATTTTGTTACGGTGGGAGGCTAGTAGACTGTTCATTTTAGTTTCAAAGAGCCTAAAGCTACCCTCAAAACAGTGACCATAACACTGCTTGCAAGTCAAATACAAACACAGTATTAGAGGTTTTTAAAATTGTTGAAGGTGTCCTAACTGTGTTAGGACAAAGCTAACCTCTGTCAACAAAGTGTAATAGTGAAAACAGTGTTAGAAGGTGGAGGCAGTTTTTGAAAGGAAAACACAGTGTTCCTAAGGTGAAACAGTGATCCTAATTTAACAATAGTTATCATGAATGAATGACTTTGTCACTTTCAAAAGTCCTCTCTGTGTGTTTAAAAGCAAAACCAGTGCTGCCTCTTTTGATCCATGAGACAGATTATGGTGAATGAAGCTGTTAAATCAATTTGAAAGTGTTCTTGTCTACCTGTGCATGTGAAATAGTGACACTAAGGCTACCTCCTTGTCCCATAAAGTAGATTGTGGTGAAAGATATTTTAACTCAATTTGAAGTTGTTTTGTCTACCTGTATGTGAGAAATAGTGAATACAAGGAGGGCATTTTTGATTGGGAGGAGTGTTTTTCCTTTTTCTAAATACAAGGCTGTCTTATTTTTATCAAAACATAAAGGATCCTTGTAACCTTACCCAAGCACAGTAACAAATTGATTGTGTGCTTGTTATTTTGATAACTATTTGTTGATTGGCATACAAAGGAAGACAAACAGTGATTTGTAAGGAGTAGAGAGCTGGTATTAAAGAACCATTTCACACAGAATTTGAGGCAATTTTCCTTGGTAAAACAATGACTAAGAAAGAGGACAGAGTTGTGTTTGAGAAAGGATTTCAAAAGCCATTTGAGGCAGCTTGGTGTCGCAGAGAGCATTCAAAACAAGATTCCTCCCAGGCAAGACAGTAGGAGTGGATTGCATAAGAGATTTGAGCCTGTTTCCATTGAAGAAGTGAATGTTTTTGTACATGGTTAATTAGGAAAAGTCAATTTATTTCCCTTTTCTAGCATTTTTGAGACATTTTATTAGATATTTTGTGCCTTGGGCTTTTCAAAGCCTCAAGGACAAAATAATATATTTTGGATAGGCCAATGAGATTGCAAGTTGAACTAAGAGGTTTTCCTCACTTTGGCCTATATATTCCAAAGGATTTCATTGTAAACAAGTCTGAACTTGATAAATAGAAGCAATATATGGTCGTATAAGCTTTGGAAGAAATGCTTGTCTCATGCTTTGGATAGTTTCTTGGATGTTCTTGGATGATGAAAGAGGATTGTTGTTGGCTTCTATGACTTGGTAGAATGGTATAGTGTCTCTATCTCAGTTTTATTTCTTAGTTTTCATTCATAAATCCATGTTCTTTTTTGCTATAGGACAGAAGAGAAAAAATTTGAGACATGCCCTTGGAGGCACCTTAAATTTCCTGTTTCTTCATAGCTTCCATGTTTTCTTCATTCTTAGTCACATTAAAGAATTCTTGATTGCTCTTTAATAACTTAAGAATATTGTTTGCTTGTTTCATTCTTGGTTTTTATGCATGCTAAGTATGATTTATGGTATGCCCTGCTTACTCATGGCTAGCCATAGTTCCACCTATGAAACTTCTCTTTGATTGATTAGGTTGTCATTTGTTGAACCAAGGAGGTCTTGTTCTGATCTTGCCCTTTGCCTAAGACTATGCACTCTTGTTTTCAAAGTGCCCAATAGCTTAAAGTATTGTGTTTAGGCGTTCCGACATAGTGTTTTGAGTTGTTTGTCTATCTTAAATGTATTTCCCCAAATTCTGTAGCCATTTCCTAAAGTTAGAGAGTTATATATCTCTATGCATAGCTTGAATGTTTATTTCTATGAATTGATTAGCTTATAGTTACATTTCTCATGATTAATGGTTTGCCCTACCATGTTTATGTCAACTATTAAACTATTTGTGTTTGAAATCCTTTTTTATTCACAAACTTGATGTCCATCTCACTCCATTTTTCCCAAAGATCCATTTTACCTCAAATCAAATCGGCCCTTCAACAACCTTGTATCACCATCTGAAAGCTTTCTTGACCTTTTCGACCCCATAGCCCAGTTGATCTAACATCTTTTTACCTATCTTATCTCTTTGATTAGTTCATCCTTCACAACCTAAAAACCAAAACCAAAAAACCCACTTCATAACTAGCCTAAAATCAGAACACAATAAGCAAACACACAGATATCCCTTAGTCAAATAGAGAGAGCCCTCTCTGAGTCCAGGAAGGCTAGGTCCTTAGGCTCCAAAGACTGGTTTGATGTTACAGTGTCATTTGGCTTGCCAATCAGCCAAATCACGGGACACTAACAGATGGCATCTCAGAAAGAATTCCAAGTGGTTACAACTGAGAAAAGAGAGGGTTTTTTCTCATCCTTTTCCTCACAGTAGGTTTCCCACCAGTCCTTGACATGGGGGGTAGCTTTGAGGAGTGAAAAATTAATCTTCTCCCGGTCGAAAAAGTCATGAACAGAGAAATACCCTTCTAATAGATTCAACCATCTATCTATAACATATGTATCTATTTGACCCTCAAATATAGGAATGCCAAATTTTTCTTGTATCTTAAAGGGAGTCGCGCCTCTAGAGTGGATGTTGGATGTAGATGCGCCGTCGGTGGGAAGTCGTTGAAGGATCTAGGAAAAGTTATCCATCATCGCGTTTCTTTGTTTTTGGAGGGCCTCCTCGAGAAATATTTTGATAGGATCTCCTGCTCCCTCATATTTCTTTTTGTCCCCCATGGGCGGCCATCAGGGTTTGCGAGGCTGATATTGCAAAGGTTCAACCATATCGAGCCCTAACTCCTTATACCCCGACCGCATTGGGGACATGCAAAGAATGATCGAGAAAAACCATACTGCTCTGATAACACTGATCTAGATTTATGCAGGAATGCAACAGAATAAACATATAACAATAAATACAAATATGCAACGGAAATAACACTTCATTTCATTAATATCAAAGAACTCAAATTTGCTTACAGACAGAATGGAAATAAACTAGCTAGTGTGCTGGTAGCTTATCTCTGAGAAGAGATGTGGCGGCTACAGGCCTCATAATTATGTTCCAATTATTCTCAAGGGCCTATTTATTATAGAGAAACTATGGAAAACCCTAAACATCCAAAAACCTAACCCTAGGAGATGAAGCACCAAAACTATGGGCTCCATTTGGATAAATTTGTGTTTCAACTTCCCAGGGTCGTAACTTTGGAACACTATCTTCGTTTGGGGCACATGATACATTGTTAGAAATATCTATACGAGGACTACAACTGTTGGCCATGAATATTTATTACACAATGAAATCATATTAGTCGGAGGCACGATGCCAAAAAATTGTCGTTTAGGGCCTAAAAACGACTCCAGAATTTTAGGACCCGAAAAACTCCTAAAAATAGTAAGTTGTGCCAAAACTGAAAAAAATGAAAGAGACAATGGTGGGGCCCCAAGTGGAACAGGTAGGTAGCCACCAATATCCACCTAGATCAAAACTTGATGTCCTTGGTCCACATCTGCCAGCAAGGACACTCCATTCACATGTTTGATGGCAAGGTTGAGGTCAGAAAAGCATCATATCGCTCACTTGTCATGGAGGGGATAGAAGAAGGAAGAATCCTAAAGCTGCAAGGTTCCTCTGCTCATGCACAAAAATTTTCATTTAGTTCTCATCACGATGAAGGTACAAATTCCCATCAAGTCTTTTATTCCATGCTATATTTGGACACTTGAACTATGACAGACTTCGATTGTTGAAGAAAAGTGGTGTTACTGGATTGTGTACAATTCCTAGGAAACTTAAGAAATGTGATGCTTGTATTCTAGGAAAGCATAGAAAATAGTCCTTTCATGATTCACATTCTAGAGCACATAGAAAACTTGAGATTATTCAATCAGATTTATGTGGCCCCATGCTTGTTGCTTCTGCAATTGGAAATAAATATATGATGACATTTATTTATGATTACACCAGAATGTGTTGGGTTTACTTATTGAATAAGAAATCTGATGCTTTTAAAACATTCAATAAATTTCATGCATGGATTGAACATGATGCACAAACTCATATTGTCTCCTTGTGCATTGATAATGGAAAAGAATACACTTCAAACGAATTTCAAAACTATCTTCACCGACATGGGATCAAACATCAAACAACTGTGCCCTATAATCCCCAACAGAACAGTGTTGCTGAAAGAATGAACAAGACAATTTTAAATATGGTTCACTAAATGATGTTTTTTAAGAATGTAAAATTGATGTTTTGGGCTAATGCAGTTATATGTGTTGTATAAATAAAGTATAGGTTTCCTACAAATTAAATCAGAAACAAAAATCCTTATGAAATGTGGCATGGCCACATTCCTTGAGAAAAGAATTTCAGGGTCTTTG
This sequence comes from Pinus albicaulis, assembly GCA_034641835.2. Lineage (NCBI taxonomy): Eukaryota > Viridiplantae > Streptophyta > Pinopsida > Pinales > Pinaceae > Pinus > Pinus albicaulis. The sequence goes on from CM076584.1 coordinate 180,119,621, forward strand.
GCTCCACTTGTTATGCTTTTATACCTAAGGTACAAAGGAATAAACTTGGTTCTAGAAGTTGAAAATGTATCTTCTTGGGCTATTCCAAAAGCTCCAACGGATATCGTCTCTATGGCGAAGTCAATAAGAATTTTGTAGTAGCCAGAGATGTCATATTCCTTGAATCTTCCAAGTCTAGCAATATTATTGAGTGGAAATTTGATCGCTTGCATATATTCACACATGCAAAGTCATTTCAAGAATTTGATAATCAGATTCCACATCTTGAAGGGGGGATTCCTATACTGAATCAATCTGTGGAATCATATTATGAAGCACTCTCTCCCCAACATGAAGAACCAACCACGAATGACACCTTGATCGCTGTATTGACGGAATTGGGAGATTGAATCTTGATTCAATCCCAACTCAGTCAAATGAGCAACCTGGGGCATCTCGAAAAGGTCCCCCAAAATGGCTGACAAAGACACTAGAAAGCATTCATCATGATGAGGTTGGAAATACAGGAACAAGAATTTCCACCAGAGAAAATGGAGATGTTGGACCAACTTCATTCAAAGAATCCCCTTCTCATTTTGAATGGAATGAAGCGACGCAAAAGGAGTATGATGCCTTGATAAAGAATGGCATGTGGAAGTTGGTTGATCCTCCTTTGGGAACCAAACCAATTTTCTGCAAGTAGGTCTACAAGAACAAGTACAAAGCAGGCGACTCACTTGACAATCACAAATCCAGGCCTATGGAAAAAGGATTTTCCCAGAAACAAGGGGTCGATTATGAGGAAAAATTTTCCACCACAACAAAATGGGCCACCATCTGAACACTCTTTGCCTTAGTAGCTCAGAAGGAATGGAAATTCCATCAGATGGATTTAAAAACCACATTTTTGAATTGAGATCTAAAGGAGAAGGTTTTTATGTCCGAGCTAGAAGGATTTGTTGTGAAGGGCTAGGAACACAAATTATGCAAGTTTATAAAATCCTTGTATGGCCTGAAGCAAGCACCACAAGCCTTCTATGAGAAATTAACTTAGCATCTTCTGAAACTTAACTTCAAACATTTTGATCTTGATGATGCAACTTTGTTTGTTAAGAAAGTTGGGAAAACAATTGTATATCTTGTGGCATATGTAGATGATCTTTTGGTAACAAGGAAAAATGAGAGTTATATTGCATCCATAAAGAAATAATTTAAGAAAGGTTTTGAAATGACTGATTTGGGTTCTGTTCACTACTATCTGGGCATTGAAGTAACCCAACATCCTAAATTTATATTCCTTTCTCAAAAGAAGTACATTGGATATCTTTTGAACAATTTTGGCATGGATGAATTCAATCCTTTGACCACTCAAATGGAACAAAACTTGAAGCTCACATCCATTGAAGGGAAGGAATTCGAGGATGCAACAAAGTATAGACAAATTATAGGAAGTCTCATCTACCTGACTACTACCAGACTAGACATCTCATTTTTTATTGGAATCCTCTCTAGGTTTATGCAAAAAACTTGTGAAGGACATTCATCTGCCACAAAAAGAGTTCTAAAGTATTTGAAGGGGACTCAAGACTTTGGACTCAAATTTACACAGGTGGGCAACTTCAGCTTGATTGGATACTCTAATTCAGACTTTTATGGGGAAATATAAATTGGGGTATATACTTCAGGTTATACCATGAGTCTTGGATCAGGAGTTGTCTCATTGAGATAACACAAAAAATTAGTTCCAACAGATTCGACAAATGAAGCAGAATATGTGGTAGCAGCTGAAGCAACAAGGGAAATTGTGTGCCTCTCGAAAAGCCTAGAAGATTTTCAGATGAAACAAATGCATTCAACTCCACTCATGATTGACAACACTTCTACAATAAAGTTGGCCAAGAACCCAAAGTTACGTGATCGAACAAAGCACATCAATACAAAATACCATGTTGAGGCCAAAACTATCCATCTACTTCATTATTCCACAAATGAGAAGACTGCAGTTATCTTCACCAAAGTGCTTGGAAGAGAAAAGTTTGAAAATTTCATAACGATGCTTTGACTCACCAACATCCCTTCAGATTAAGGGGGGTGATGTTGACACCTAATCCAAAGGTATTGGGTGAGATTGTATAATATTGTAAATTAGGAAATCAGGGAGGCTAAGATACTTTTGGAAATGAATCCCAACAGTTTCACCTCCATGCATAAATTCATGCACACCCTCCATCAAATCCATATTTTAATTTGCGGAGTTACCTCCTAGTCGGACATTTGCTTCTTGGTATCATCTAATTTATATATATATATATATATATATATATATATATATATATATATTTTGTCTTTGTATTCCTTATATATTATATTTGTAAAATGTTGTTATATTGATGGCCGAGCCTATGAATTAGTCCCGCTACCTGGTAGAAGCTCACAATTTCCCCTTAGTCGTAACCCTAAGGACTTTGAGAGAAATAATGATGAATGGCAGGATGTAAAATTTTCAGTGGATAGAGAGTTAAATTTTCCACTTAGTACTAATCCTAAGGACTGTGAGAGAAATAGTGCTGAATGGTTGGATGACAAATTTTTAGTAGATAGAGAGCCACATTTGCCACTTAGACCTAATCCTAAAGACTATGAGAGCAATAGTGATTAATGGAAGGATGAAAGATTTTTAGTGGACAGAGAGTCCATTAGGGGAATTTTGAGGTCTAAATGGGCCTCCTAGGGAAATTATACGATAATAATGGAAATAATAAAATAATATTAGATTACATCATCAAAATTTAGAGGGAAGAAAGAAAAAAAAACTATTTTTTCAACTCGTATTTTCAAATTATCTCCATATGAGTTTACTCAAATTTAGAGCGGAAAAACTCATTGGATACATAATTTAATTCCTCACCCAAGGAGTACCCACATTGCATAATTTCGACAGAACCTTCTACATGAAAAATGAGAAATAGACAATCATGTTTTTCATGTATTTCTCAGTTTTTGTGTAGCAGTGTCCATAGAAAGTATGCAACATGGGTACTCCCTCAATGAGGAATTAAAATTTTCATCCAACAAGTACTCCCACTCAACATTTGAGAAAAACCTTAGGGAGATAATTTGAAAATATGAGTTGAAAAAGTAGTTTTATTATTTTCTTATTTTCTATTATTTTTACACTTACTCCTAACCCTATGGACTTTCAGAGCAATAGTGATGAACGGAAAGATGAAGAATTTCCAATAAATCAAGAGTCTCAGTTTCCACTTACTCCTAATCATATGGACTATGCGAGAAGCACTAACGAAGGTCAGGATGAAGAATTTCCAATAAATAGAGAGTCACAATTTCCAAATAGTCCTAATCCTATGGAGTATGAGAGCAACAATGATGAAGGGAAAGATCAATATGGTGAAGAATATCCTACAATTCAGTATTTCAAAACCACAAATGATGGTATCAAAAATTTTCGTGTCGCCGAAGATGGTAATGAATATTTTTCAAACAATGTTGGTGGTGAATTTCCTAACTTTATTGAAAATGATCATATTAAAAATAGCATTCCTCCTAACGATCATGGAAATTCTTGCTCATAGAATGATGAAATGATAGAGATGTTGCAAGCAAATATTGTTTCTAGGAGTAGGAATAGACCTTTTCCTATCAATCCAAGATGTTCTAGTTATACAAGGGGTAGAGTATTATATCTCACGAGAATAAGTTCTATCAGTGAGCTCATTTAAAATGATTGTTGTAAAAAGGATTTCTTGAAACATATGGATTTCAAATTTTGTTTGGAGAAAAGGAAGAGCTATTTGTCAATGAATAAATGCATGCATAATTCATATTTAGTGGGGTGCATGCAATCTGCACTGGCAAGTTATAATTATCATATTGGGCCTTTATTTCTCTATAGAAATTCTTTCAAAATGATTCATTCAATTGGCAATTTTCGTATATCAAGAATCCAAGATAATTTGGAAAACGATCCTACATATTATTCAGAAGTTCGTCATAAACGAGAGTTTGGGCCACTAGAAAACACTACAATGTCATGGCTGCAAGACTTCTTTTCAAAACACAGAGGTTGTTTTCCAAATAGAGATACAATAAATATTCCAGGTAATTTCTCAAGATGAGATATCTACAACTTATACAAGGAATATGTAGAAGGTGTTGAAGGAAATGGTTATTTTATTACATATCAATATTTAGTGCAGATATGGAGGAGATAATTCAACAATGTTTGCATACTTAAGAAGAAAAGGATGGGGTTTGCAATACATGTGCTTCTTTAAAATAAAAAAGGGATAAATTTCAAAGATCAGAAAGAGGTAAGAATTTGTAACATTATTCTCTTAAATTATATAGTGATCAACTATGAAAATGTATTTATTAATATGTTTATTTTAATTTATGAGTAGATTCCATTGTTAAATCCCTTCAAGAACATTGTGAATAACAAAAACGTGAAAGGAAAAAGTTGTACAAGAATAGAAAGAAGTTTTATGATAATCCAAATAAATATTTGGGTTTGATAATTGATGGTATGGACCAGAAGAAAACACTTCTACCACATTTTGTTTGCACACCCAAAAATTTGTAGGAGGAAATTTTATCCAGTTTCACTTGGTCGATTGTATGGTCTTCAATGGGAAAATGTCACCAAGAGTTTACTTCACATCTCCAAATATTCATAATGATGGAAATATGAAAATAATCATAATTCATGTTGTGTTTTCTCATTGGGGTGGTAATCTTCCTGACAATTTGTATCTACAATTAGACAACATTTGTCGTGAAAACAAAAAATAGATTGTTTTTGGATATATAAGCATGCTTGTTGAATTGAGAATTTTTCATAAGGTGAAGGTTGGTTTCCTCCTTGTTGGGCGCACTCACAACCATATTGATCATAAGTCCAGTCATTTTTCAGTAACATTGAGGAGGAAGAATGTTGGGATCATGCCATCATTAATTGAATGTATTAAGAAATCATATATGTGCGGAACTATTTTTCATTTGTTGGAAGAAATTGTTGACATGTGAAGGTTTATTCTCAGATCGCATGGTGAGGAGAAATGCATTGAATAAATTAATGACATTATCTTCCAACATCAATTTCTTATCAATAAAATTGATGGGAAAAAAATTATATGGGGCAAGAAGTATTCAACTACTGCAGAATGGGCGCCATCATTATGTTTGGAATTTTTAAAGTTTATTCCAGATCATCCAATATTTGCGTCAAATATATTTTTATTACAATCATTTCGTCAAGTTCATAATTCACGAAGGCAAAAGAGAGATATATATTATTCTAAAAGCCTGGAAGAAATTAAAAAAAACCATTAGATATATATATGAGTACTTTGATATTGTTGGTTCAGTTTGGTGGGAGTCCTTTTTCAAAGATCAGAGTGATATCCTTTCAAGACCAGCAAATGAAGATATGCTTTTGAAGAGTCCATTTATTTTTCCACAAAATGTGTCAAATGAACAGGAGGAAATAAACATTCTTGAACAAAAACAATCACATGGTGTTATTGATTCTACATAGGTGGAGGAAAGAGAAATGTATATTGGTTCTAGAAGATCTCGTGCACACCATGAAGCCATGGAAGACCTTTATAGGGGTTCATTACACGATATTAAGGAGGGTTTTATGATCCCAATCTTAGCACATGAAGATCCACATGTCTATCTATTCTAGGTTTCCAAGGTTATAAAGGTAATTTCAGAAAATGAAGATGTTACAAGTGTTGAAGTACATTGGTATGCCATAAATAGACACCCATTCAATGGTGTGTACAAGCAAGAGATGGTAGTTGATAAAAAAATGGTGGAAAGAGAAAAATAAATGGTACAAATATAAATCCTTGCCGCACAGGCCTCCTAAAATTGGAGGAAGTTGACATACTTGTTTATGAATTCAATTTAACAAAGAGAGGAACTCTTCTCTTGGGGACGATAGAGATTGTTAAGAGATTGATACCATAAGAAACAATGTTGAGATGACATTCTACTAAACCCAGTCGTAGATCTAGAAGAATTTTGAAACCTCAAGTGGTGGGTATGCATGTTGACTCAAATGGGGCACTAGTTGATGAAAGAGAAGAATATGGAACATCTTCATCTACATCCAGTCATTCATACGAAGATGTGAATTCTGATGGTGTGAAAGAAAATATAAGTGATTTTGAATAATTGTGTAAGACAATTGATATAAATGATGTATGCATTGAGAAATGAAAATGATATTTTAACTTCCCTATGATCTTACATGAAGTTATGAGTCATTTTTATGTTTTTTGGATTATATATTTTAATTATGATGAATTCATTTGTCCAAATTATTCACAATGCAACAATAACTCGGAGAAATAATATATGTTTAATTGGGTTATTTTAGTCATATAATTTGTTCACAATATCATGGTTGAAATATATTGAAAAGTTAATATTTTTTTAATTGGGTGAAAAATTGTGAAACGTATTTTATCTTTAACATTATGGTTGAAAACAATTAGAATTTTAGGAATTTTTAGTGTCATGATATTATATGTTAAATGACATGTATAAAAAATATTAGAATTTAATGTGTTTAAATTCTCATTATTTTATATTTAACGTCACTAAAAATATGTTGAAATTGTACCCGGAAAATAAAAATGGTATTCTAGCACCAACAATTGTGTGTTTTTTCCATTTATTTGGCACATGAAAATTGGTTTTACTGCCATTTTTAAAAAATGTTGCAAATGAACCCTGAAAAAAATAAAATAGATACACACTTTTCAATTTTTGGTTGTTTTTCATGTTTTTTGGGGTTTTTTTTTGCTAGAGTTTATGTTTTCATTTTATAGTTCTCGTTTCAAAGTTTACATTGTTTATTGCAATCCAATACTTAAAAATTTCCAACAAATCATAAGCAAATATTTTTGAGTTGTTATTGTGGATCTTTCCAATCACTCTTCCCACAAGAGAGGCCATAGGCAAGCCTACAATTACAAGTTTTTATGATATAAGATATATTAAAAAAAGGAAATAATTGCAATTATTTGAAACAAGAACAAGAAATAAATACAAGAGAGGTACTAAAACCTATGGGTTCCGCCCAAACCCAAGGGTTTTAACCCCGGAAAAATAACTCAATTGCAGACCAATTGTAAACTTCTCATTAATAGAAAATTAAAGTCATATATATCATATGAAAGATAAGAATAACAATGTAAAGAAATAGGATTTTAGTAGCTACTCCTAACTTCAACCAAAATTAGAATCCTTCTTTCTCTCCCCTCTCTCTCTTCCTTCCACTGTCTCCCTCTCTCCCACCTTGATCTCTCTCTCTCTCTCTCTCTCTCTCTGCCCTCCACGATTGTCATTATCTCACCCCCTCTTAAATTTCATCATATTAAATTAAAAAAACTAATGAAAAACTTCAAAAAAACGTGCACTATATTTAATATATCATTATTAGTAACTTTGGTTTCTCTCATCCCTTAGATCCTTAGATAAGATGGATTCTTAATAATATTATTTATATTATATAAATTTCACACACACACACACACATATTATTATTTTTTAATTTATATGGGAATATTATTAGTGGGCCTCGGGATATCTGGTTAAGATATATCTCAAAGGTAATTGTAACATTTTTCCTTTTAGTTTCAATTAAAAAAATGTTACAAAATTAGATTAAAATAAAATATTTTTACCATGAAATAAGTTATGGTTTTGAGGCATCTGGTCTTGATAAGTCATGTTATTCCGTACGTTGCCAAAAAAAGATATGATAAGCCATGGTATTGGCCTTGGTATTGTAACAAAGCCTATTTACAAGTTCATAATATCCATGGTAAAGTGGGGGTGAATATACATGGTTAAGAATATCTTCATATAGTTATAAAATATTTTGATTGTGAAATAAGTTGTGTTTTTTGGGCATGTGGTATTGATAAGCCATGACATTGGCCCATGGTATTGTAACAAAGCCTATTTTTTACAAGTTAATAATATCTATGGTAAAGTAGGGGTGAATATCCATGGTTAAGAAACTTGTCATATTGTTATAAAATATTTTGGTTGTGAAATAAGTTATGGTTTTTGGGCTTGTGGTATTAATAAACCATGGTATTGGCCTGTGCTATTAACAAAGTCTATTCACAAATTAATAACAAAATCGAAATATAATAAATTATATTTTATTATTTTTATTAACTTAAATTTTTATTATCAATCTAGCCTAACATTTAAATGTTTACACTCATCTCCATATCACTTTTAACTTCTTCTTCTTTTTTAATTTTAATTTTTTAATTTTACGGACTTTTGAAATTTTTTACATACTTACATTACACCTACACATATACCTTATACTGAATTGTAGGGTGTCTTTGCCCAAAATTAAATGTTTTTATTGAAATTGATTCCTCTAGTATCTTTTAAATTTGTGATTAAAATATTCTATAATAATTTTTATATCCAATAATATACTCTACTTATTATAATAAATTTTCTAACCATTAATAGTTATAATCTCAACACAATAATTTATGGCAATCAAATAAATTACCAAAGTAATAAATTACAATATTACTATGAGCTTTTTCCAAAATTACAATATTTTTTTTTCTAAAGTGAATTATCAAAGTATTTATTTATTTATATTATATATATATATATTAATTAGATAACTTATCACCTATAACCCATAATTTTTCAACAAAATTATTATGGAATATGAAATAAAATATAGATGGTTACTTAGTTTTATCAAATAAAAGAGAGATCATTCTCGCTTAGCTTAAACGTTATTTAAACTTAACATTAAACTAGCAATTGCACCACATCATGTTGCAAAGAAAACATTGTAAGGAAGAGCATAGATGAAGAGGAATGTGATATATTACATTATATAAATGTAAATGTAGCCTAAGTTTGAGTGAAATATCTTTACATTTTTCAACAAAATGTTTATGGAATATGAAATAAAATATAGATGATTACTTAGTTTTATCAAATAAAAGAGAGAACATTCTCGCTTAGCTTAAAAATTATTTAAACTTAACATTAAACTAGCAATTGCACCACATAATGTTGCAAAGGAAACTTTGTAAGGAAGAGCATAGATGAAGAGAAATGTGATATATTACATTATATAAATGTAAATGTAGCCTAAGTTTGAGTGAAATATCTTCACAAAACAACCCCAAAAGTATTAACCAAATGTGTTCGTGTTGATGACCCTATAATCACTTCGCAAACAAACCTCGAAATGGTTAATCAAATGTGTTAATGTTAAATTTTGAAACGCATGCTTTCCAATTTCGAGCCTCTTGTAGCCAACATGTGAGAAAAGTTGTAGTCCAACACATTAAGGTCGCACTTTGAACCACTCCACCATGAACTCTGATTCCAGATGTGATTTCGACGACACGATGTTGCATCTGAAGTTGCTCAGGAGTGGGCAGGCTCAAAGAGAGGGGATGAGAATGTGGGATTCAGGGTGGTTGTGGTTATGAATTTTTTTACCGATGTCGATCACAAGGCTTGCAAATTCTTTTGTGATTTCCAGTACTAAGACGAGTTAATGGAAGCTAGTTCTCGAGTGTTTTCCTAAACCAAGAACCAATGAACTTCTGTGATGCTCTTGGAAATGTTGTAGCCATCCTACGGGTAATGATCTAGATCTCGTAGGGCATTGATGTTTCCAAGAAGGGCCAATTGAATGAATGCAATACAATTTTAAAGATTAAAATACTCTTGTCTAACTTCCTTAGGCCGTTAACAGGTGTGTTGTTTACAGGTTTTTTTTCCAATGGTATGGAAATTTTTCTAAGGTACCAATCTGATGGTCGAAAATAGTTCTATCGTCTAATACATGAGATCAATGACTCACAATGAGACCCTGGAATCTCACAAAGATCGCTCTTTCACCACCACATCTTCGAGTTGTCACTTGACCTCCACTTAAAATGTAACTTCCTCTCACCGCCATTGATGATATTTTCAAAATCAACAATATTTACACATCTTCTCATTGGGCCTTCAGCGATAAGAGTCGTCAAGTAATGAACCGTCATATGGAACAACCACCATCTATCAAATATTTCCCTTTTGGTTATATGGTAGTTTCTAGGAGGGAGGTCTGGATACTAAATGTGTTCAAAATTTGATAAAACAAATTTACATTACACAAGAATTAATTTTTCAGACACCAGGGCTTTCAATTTAAGAACCACCAACCCTTTTTATAGAGATAATTAAAGGAAATAGTAAACTTCTTCACACCACAAACTCACACGATAGAAGAACTTAAGTCTATTTTATTTAAGAATAGTTTCAAAGGTGTTTGTGATGGAAAATCATCATTATCTGATTATGTTATGTCATCTATGTTGGCTATGTTTGTAGTTTCCTTGTCATTCAAAAGTTCCCTTGCACAAGTTCGACAATTCTAAGTTGTATGTCCATATTTGTGGCAGTAGAAGCATTATGTTAAACCCTTTGTTTTTTCATTTTTCTTTTGGAGAATAGTGCAAGATCATGTTGGCCACCAACATTGAACCTTCTGAATGTCCCCTTTTTTTCTCAGTTAAAAGTAATGATACCATTTCTTCTAATGGTTGAGAGGAAATATGACTTAATGTGAATACAATGTTTCTATACTTGGCAGATAGGCTATTTAATAGAATTTCTTTAGCATCATCCATTTCTACGTGCCAATTTCATCTAATTTCCCAAAGAGAGACATTAACTCATTTATATGATTATAGAGAGGTG